>JANBXA010000391.1:9297500-9820000 GCA_030556225.1 Cricetiscus sungorus | reverse complement strand
TTTTATTAAGTAGATATATAACAGTATGTTGTTCTGTTGTTGTTCTGGTTATGTGTCAGCAGACCCTTGTACACTTTGGAGAGGTAAGCCATTAGTAAAAATGTCTCCAGTATTCAGTACACATAGAATATGAATGATGTGCCTCATTGATTTGAACCATTTTCTTCCTTTAGGTAAAGTTATGAAGCTGAGTCCCAAAGCAGAAGAAGTAGCTACATTCTTTGCAAAAATGCTTGACCATGAATATACTACTAAGGAAATATTCAGGAAAAATTTCTTTAAAGATTGGAGAAAGGTATTATGGCCCATGTGTTCATATTTTAATAGTTCATAAAAGTGCTGACTAGTAGGTATAACCCATGCATTAATGTTTAATAGTTTGTTTAAAAGAACAAACTATAGTTTAGTCAATAATTTTTCTGAATTTTATTGTAGTAAAAGATATGTCTTCTGTTTATTACTATTTTAATGTGGTTTTGTCCAACAAGAATGTTTTTTTTTCCTCCCAGATTTTCATGGGACTGCAGGAAGGAGTTGATCAGATAGGTTAAACAGAAAACTTTGATTGGAGCTGACCAAAGGGAAGTTTGTTTTTGCAGGGAATGTCCTCTGCTGTCTTTGCACAGCATTAATCTGACCTCCTACTCCATTTTGATTCATGTTAGCTTATCTGTACTGTTAGCCTAGGTAAAAATTGTATCATTCTCCATTTGCATAATGTGAACAAAGACTGAGTTAAAATGTACCATCTAAAGCTCTCTAAAGGCAGATTTAATAAGAACAGGAATAGTAGTCCTGTAGGAGAATAAGAAAAAGTATTTCTCTCCTTACCTAAATGGTTCTCAGGTTGCTATTCCTATGTTTGGTGCTCATGAGTTTGTGTTTTTGTCAAGAAACCCCCAAAATGAGTACTTTTTCTTCATGATAAGTCACTTAAAATATTTTTATACTAAAATATTACAGCTTATTACAGATCAACACTTCTCATTCCCCAAGAAGAAAGTACCTTACCAAGATTGGTTACCTTTCTTGACGCCTTTGACTTTAAAAAGAAAAAATTACTTTGATTACAGAGAAATAGAAGGACTTATTAATATATTTACATTCTTTTGATTCAACTAGGAAATGACTAGTGATGAGAAAAATATGATTACCAACCTAAGCAAATGCGACTTCACACATATGAGCCAGTATTTCAAGGACCAGTCAGAGGCTCGGAAGCAGATGAGCAAGGAAGAAAAATTGGTATGATAGAATTTATTAAACTAGAAAGTTTTGAATAGTATTTACTTGTCTAATTTTCTTGGATCTTATGACACAACATTGATTTTTATTAGTTTTATATTTTCTGTATTAATTCACTTAGTAAAGTCTTACTACCATTTTTTTTTTTTTTTAATTTAGATTGAGCTTTGTGAGGACTTCAGTAGCAATCAGTAACTTTACTGCTGTAGTGTTTAAGCATGGGGAGCCCTGTCCCTCTTGGCTACAGGTACTCAGGTTAAAGACACAGAATTAATACTGGCCATGTACCTACCCATTCTTTTGGGGGTGTTTTACTTTGGTATCTAGCCATTGTCATACATCTCCATTCCCCAGTATTGGTCATACTTATTGTGAAAGGTCCTGTAGTATCTAAGATGTGTGCTTTCTCTGCAAGCTATCTGTTTTCATAAATGGATATATCTGTTTATTTTCCTATTCTTTGAGTTGTTGAAACAAACTATGTAACCTTCAAGCTTAAAATATTTTCTATTTAGGAAAAATTGCCCTAATTTAGAGGAATCTAAGGTAGGTTTTTTTATTTTCCTAACCAGGGTCCAGAAATGAAAGATTTCAAAGAATTTTTTTTGTACTTCATGGTGCTGTAGTTTTGGGATTTTAAAGGATTTGTAGTTTAAGTCACTTAATGTTTATTTTGGTCCATACATTTATTGGGTTACTCCAATTTGGCATCTATCTGTGTTGGTACATGCCTATAATCCCAGTAACCAGGCTTGAGGCCAAGAGGACTACTGCAATTAAGTTCCATTCTGGACTGCAAAGCAAAAACCAGGTTGTCTCAATAAAACAAACAAAAATTGCATTAAACTTTCATTTTAGGTTCATTTTATCTGTAGTTTTCGAAGTCACTGAAATTTGGTTTATTGTTTACTTAGAGGATTCTTAAACTTTTAGTTGTATGTTCATGCATGCATGTATATATGTGTGTGGATACCCTTGGAGACCAGAAGATGTCAGATCGCCTAGAGCTGTTACATGTGGTCATGTGCTGCCCAGCATGGGTTCTAGGTACTGCATTAAACATGGAGCCATCTCTATAACCCCAATGTTTTTAAATATAACGATTACTTTGGACTTTTGCTCTTGAAATACTAATCCAAATAAAATGCTTGTATAATCATTGCCTTTTCTAGGCCTCTGGCAAGAGTACTTTTGGCCAGTAAGCTGAGCAGGACTTAGTTATTAAATCATTACATAGAATTCATACATCTATGGGCCATGATGTTACACTCTTAAAATTTCAGAACTGGGATGAGTTAAGGCAGGAAAATCAAGAGTTTAAGGTTAGTAAGGTCCTGGCTAAAAACCAAAAACTAACAGGGAAGGAAGAGGAGGAAACCCATCACTAATCACCATATATAAGGTAGAGTAGAATGGTTAGAAAATGAAGCTGAACTCCCAACATACACCCATACTTTTGTGGACTAAGGGTCACTCACATTGTATAAAGTGGGTCTGGGAATTCAACTCTGTAGCACAAACAATAAAAGACCCAGAAACAGATACTTGGTTCAAGCTTCAAGCAGAAGATCAGAAAAGCAAAGGGGCCAGCCACTAGTTCTTATCTCTCTCTATTCATGCTCAGACCAAAGGGTCGATCTTCAAACTGCTCCCACCTTTACTGCTCCTTAGATTCACTTAGACTGCTATGTTCTTCTCAATGTGGCTAAAGACTAATTCTGAGACTGAATGCGTCTACTTTTTATACCTCTCAAATCCTGGGGTTAAAGGCATGAGCTCTGATCCCTCTCCAGTAGCCCAGGGTGGTCTTGAACTCAGAGGTCCTTTTGCCTTTCTCTTGATTCCTGGGATTAAAGGTGTCCACTGCCCTATCTCTATAGCTTGAGACTGGCTTTGCTTTCTGAATCCTCAGGCAAGCTTTAATAAATCAAAAATAATGTATCACTGCACAACTCAGTATGAGAATGTCTCCCTAACAAACATAAAGCCCCAGGTTTGCTTCACCCCAGAAAACAAACAAACAAAACTATATACCACATACCCAATTAAGAATCTGGAGATAGTAGGGCTGGAGAGAATAGCTCAGAGGTTAAGAGCACTCTGGGTTCAATTCCCAGCAACCACATGGTGGCTCACAACCATCTAAAATGAGATCTGGTGCCCTCTTCTGGTGTGCAGGTATACATACAGGCCGAACACTATACATAATAAATATATACATCTTTAAAAAAAAGTGAATCTGGAGATAGGAAATCTGAGACATTTACCATGGGAAATGCTGCTCAGTTATGTGGCTCTAGCAATGTTCTTTTAAAGAGACAAAGAAAGGTATGGCAATTTTGCATACTAGGTCATTGTTCTATACCTGAGCTACATCTTAAGCCCATAGTATGAATTTTTATTTTTAATTAAAATTTAACATATAAAACTAAAAAGAAACAAAAATATCACAAACCAAAATAACCAGACCCAGTGTCTATTATCTCAATGAAACAGAATAGTCATTCTGAAGGTATAGGTTAAATTTTATACTTTGACTACCATTCATATATATTCATTTATGTAAAAGTGTAAAATTATATATATATATATATATATATACACAATATATATTTTTGTATAATTATGTAATTTTATACTTTCATGTACATATCTTTAAAATATGTGTGTGTGTATGTGTGTGTATATGTATATATATATGTATATATATGTATATGTATATATACACACATACCTACCTACCTACCTACCTATTTGGTTTTTTGAAACAGGGTTTCTCTGTATCCCTGGTTTCCTGAAATTTTCTCTGTAGTCTATAGTCCAGGCTTGCCTTGAACTCAGAAATGTGCCTACCTCTGCCTCCTGAACGCTGGGATTAAAGGTGTATGGTACCACTTCCTAGCTGGAAAATACATTTATGTACTTATCCAATACAAAACAACAAAATCCATAACAGAGTTGAAACTAAATGGGAAAAGTTAGCTTTACATCCTTTCTGTGACTCAATTCTTCTTTACGTGCATTCAGTCCTTCCTCGAAAGCTTGACATTTACCTCCACTTCTTCATAGATTTAATTTTCAAGGTTACCATTCAAAAATATTTGTAAGGAACGGGGCTGCTGCAGCTCTTTTAGTACAGGGCTTGCCTAAAGACTTGCATGAAGCCCTGACTCTGCTCCCAGAACTGCACAAAACCATGTGTAGTGGTGGTGGACATGCTTGAATATCAGCCCTTGGGAACTGGACACAAGAAGATCAGAAATTTAAGGTCATTCTCAGTTATATAGAGAATTTGAAAATACATGAGGCCATACCCTTAAAACTAAACTAAGTTAAAAATAAATGACATTCATAAATCTATACCCTTTACAATAGAAGATCAAGGGTTGAAGCTATAGCTTAGTGATAGATTGCTTACCTAGTATACATTAGACTTAGTTCAGTACTACAAAAGAAAAATGAGAATGTGTCAACTGTGGAAAGTCAGTTATTCTCAATAGATCCTTTGGCAATTTATATATATATATATATATATGTGTGTGTGTGTGTGTGTGTGTGTATGTGTGTGTGTATATATATATATGTGTGTGTGTGTGTGTATATATATATATATATAAGCTTAAACTACAGTAGACGTTTTCTCCTTTATTTGAGCTTATTTCTGAGTGAATTTTAGAATTTACCTTGACCTTTCTTCCGCAAGAGATAAAAATAAGTCTTAGCAGGCAGGAGTTTGAATCCATTTTGAGTACTTCCTTGCTCTGTTTTAGAAAATTAAAGAAGAAAATGAAAAATTATTGAAAGAATATGGATTTTGTGTTATGGATAATCATAGAGAGCGGATTGCCAACTTCAAGATAGAACCTCCAGGGCTTTTCCGTGGCCGAGGTAACCACCCGAAGATGGGTATGTTGAAGAGAAGGATCATGCCTGAGGACATCATTATCAACTGTAGCAAGTGAGCACAAAGGTTCATCTTTATGGGCAGACCTTTTTTCACAAGACTAATCAGGAGTATTCATGGTGTTAAAAGAGTAGATCTTTGAAAATATACTAATATTTCCATGGGTGTCCAGAATTGTGGGGTTGTTGGGCGCTGGGTTGGAAATACGTACTTAGCAGATAGGTTCCCTTCTGGTTATGAAAGGAGACATTGTTTGTCACTTTTCATTTCATTTCCCTTCTACATGGTTATTTTCACAGAGATGCCAAGGTTCCTTCTCCTCCTCCAGGACATAAATGGAAAGAAGTCCGACATGATAACAAGGTTACTTGGCTGGTTTCCTGGACCGAGAACATCCAGGGTTCTATCAAATATATCATGCTGAATCCCAGTTCTCGAATCAAGGTAAGCATAACTACAGTTACACCTCTTGATGGGGCTGATAATCTCCCTCTACTCTTTTGCTTGAGTTACAGTATGCTTTCTATACTTGTTTTAACAAGTTAAAAACCTACCTTCTCCCCTGAAAGGAGACAGGTGTTTTCATAGTTATCATTACTTGCTAACCTCCCCAAGATATTTCATTTTTTTGTCTGTCCTATTGTAATTTTGCCTATGGAAATTTTCTGAAATCCCACTATGTGCCAACCATAGTGTATTTATGGTAATGGCAATTGTGCAGATGCAGCTTTTGCCTTCACAGTTACTGTTTACTATTTCATGGTCAGGATTTGAGAAAAGTACAAATTATTTTCTCTGAACATAGAAACGATCTATAAAATGTAGAGTCTCACATACTGGCTTTCTTTTTTTTTTTTTCTTTCTTTTTTCTTTTTGGTTTTTCGAGACAGGATTTCTCTGTATTGCTGGAATTAGCTCTTATAGACAAGGCTTGTCTCTGAATCACAGAGATCCACCTGCCTGTGCCTCCAGAGTACTGGAACTAAAGGCGTGCACTACCACCACCCAGCTTATACACTGACTTTCTGAGGTTTCACATAAGTTTCTTTAGGACCAGTTTATGATTGATGTATTAAAAGCCCACCACATACTATCTTACACACCTATGTATTGTTTTGAATTGTTCAACTTATTGAGAGGGACTGTCTTGGTATCTTGTTAGCCAACTAGCTATAAACTCTGCTCTGGAGAGTTCTATAAGCTTCCTGCATTAGACTTTACAGATATGTGAATTACATCCAAAAGAGAACAACAAAAGACAAAAAGTTTTATGTAGTCTAGAACTGTTTTCCATTATAGAGTCTGAAGCTAAAGGCTTTTGAAACTCTTATTTATAAGGATTTAGTTTCTATTATTAATATCTGAGAGTTACAGGCGATAAAGCTACATAGATGTAGTACACTTTCTAGCTTACATTGTCTGACATGTGTCACTACTCTCATCGAAAAATACCATCTAGACATGTTCTTCAAATCAACTGCAGAATAGTTTTTCTAGTTCTGAATAAATAAATAAATAAACAAACAAATAAATAAAAGGAAGGAGAACAGAGAAAGACAGTTAAAAAAACATGCTTTTCCTCTCTTCTGTAACTAGCTTGCAGAGCTACAAAAGGATAAAAACCATAGTTTTATTCCTTTACACACTTTTAGGTTGATAGGCAAATTGTGTAAGGATCCAACTGTGTTAGAAGAAAGGTAACTGTTCTTATTAGCCTGGTAGTGGTGGTTTACAGCTTTAATCCCAGTACTTGGGAGGCAGAGGCAGGCACAGGATCTCTGTGAGTTCAAGGGCAGCTTGGTCTACAGAGTGAATTTCAGGAGGAAAGCCAGAGCCACACAGAAAAACCCTGTCTTGAAAAACAACAATAATAAGAACAACAAAAATAGAGTAGTTATTCTTAACATACTTACTATTCCTTTTTAAAGGAAATCAGGTTACAGTTAGATCTTTAAAAGGTCTTCTAAACAGACTTTGGTGTTTATGGACAAAAGAGGGGAAGAAAGAATATGTTAAGATACATGGGGACTTGAAAAGTAACACAGTAACTGTCAAATGAGGTTGGGGGAAATGGCTTAATGGGTAAGAAGACCTGATCTGAGTTCACATCTCCCATAGAAAGCTGGGCATAGCCATGCATGCCTGTAACCCTAGTGTTGGGACAGATACATATTGATCCCAGGAACCTACTGGTCAGCCAGCTTAGCTGAGATTGTGAACATCAGGTTCAGTAAGAGATTCTGTCTTAATCAGGTAGAGGGGCTAGAGAGATGGCTCAGTGGCTAAGAGAACTGGCTGTTTTTCCAAATGACTGGCACCCACATGGCAGCTCACAAGCAGTTCAGTTCCAGGGTATCTGATGCCTTCTAGCCTCTGAGGGTACTGCATGCATGTGGGACACAGGTGCAAGATACCCATACCCATACAGAAATAAAAATGAAGCTTTTAAAAGGTGGAGATTCTTACGCTTGCATAGGAATTTGTGCCTACATGCACATATCACACACCACAGTGTGCATGTACCACCTACATGACAACTGCAAAGTAATAGTGCTTCCATAATATTGTGAATGTACTAAATGTTACACTAATGATAAATTCTATGTATATTCACTCACCACAGTCAGAAAATTGTCAATCTATGATGAGTATTATTTTATTGTTAAATGGCTTTTTCATGTAAGTTGGCATTTAATAACCATAACAGACGTTTATTCATGGCTCTACTTTGTTGATGAATACATTTAGTCTGTGGGAATTAAAAAAAAATGTGCTAGATCTGATAGCTGGTAACTCTGTCAATCTTCTTAGAAAGTAATTTAGATCTCCAGTCTCATGCTCTCCCATGACATCCTGCTGTTAAATTGTGGCCAATCTTAAATGACAAGTCAAAGAAAAGACTGTTCTGTTCCAGGAAGAGAACCACTTAAGGACTTTAAATGGAAGGGTGTCTTATACATAGGTTGCCAACTTCAGCAAGATTAGTAGGAATGACATGTAATCATACCAGTGAATATAAACTATTACAAATACTGCTGAGTAGAAGTAGGAATATACCTAGGGGCAGATCAACTTTGTTTCAAAGAACATAATATTTAAGGTTTGATTTATGGGGTGAATAGGAATCTTGTTTGTCCCTGAAAAGAGAAATAAAAGGAATTAGCATTCCAGAGAGAGTATAAGACCTTCTGAAGTCTCAGCCATGAGAAAGAGCTTAGGTATTTGTAGAACTTTAAGAAGACCAGCATAGTTGGCCTAATTTGAGCAGAAAGAGACATGAAGAAGGCCCCACAGAGCCATACAGGCTAGTACTTCATTCAGATCCTGCATGCATGCATTCATTCATTGTGGCATCTTAAGTCCAAAAGGAAGCTACTGACCTAGATTTTAAAGAAGGAAATAAGACTTGACTTGTGACATACTTGACAGTGTTGACTACTTGATGGAGCCTGGATTGAACATAAACAGAAAATTAGGAGGTCACTAGATGGCTGTTTTCTTCAGGCAAGAAACTGAAAAGACCAAGGCAGATGATGGCAATGAGAGTGGAGAAAGGGGAATAGATTTTAAATATATGGTGTTGTGTCTTCCTATAGGCAAAGATTACAATGGATTATAATTTTTACAAATGTGAGATCCTTGTTAGGCAATTCAAGTCAGCACCTTGAGAATAGAAAGCCAGCCAGTTTTATTCTAGATAATTACTGGACAACTGCAAATTACACATTTTTACAGGTTTCTAGATAGTGGTTAATTAAAGTAGTAAACTTGAGAATCACCCAGAGATTGTCCCTGTCTAGATGCATGTACCCAAGATAGAATACTTGAGTCAACTGGGATGAGATCCCCCCCAAAAAAGTCATTACAGTTCTGGAAAGAGGTGGTATTGTTGGGGTCCATGGGTGAAGGTGTGTTGTGGCTTCTTGAACTTGCTCTCAGTCCCATTTTAGGCCACCTTCCATTTAACAAAATAGCAATGTCTTTAGAGGTTAGAGGTTGGAGTTTGATCGCACCTTGAATAGTTTTTAATTTTGTATTGCTATCCAGAGAAGCATTCTTTTGTTTTGTTTTTCAAGACAGTGTTTCTCTGTGTAACTTTGGAGCCTGTCCTGGAACTAGTTCTTGTAGACCAGGCTGGTCTTGAACTCACAGAGATCTGCCTGCCTCTGCCTCCCAAGAACTGGGATTAAAGTCACTCACCACCACTGCCTGGCTGAGAAGCATTTTTTTTTTTCCCATTTTTTTCTTCTCTCTCTCAAAGGTTCAAGTGTTAGAAGTTTTGGGTGTTTGTTGTTGTTATTTAGATTTATTTTTATGCATTTGTTTTTGTGACTGTTTTGCCTGCATAAGTGGATGTGCACTGTGTAGTGTACCTAGTGGCCATAGAGTCCTGAAAAGGGCATCAGATTCCCTGAACTAGAGATAAGAACAGTGTTAAGTAGATATGTGGGTGTTGGGTGTGGGTGTGGGTGTTGGCAGCCAAACCTAGTTCCACTGCTCTTAACCTCTGACCATTTCTCAGTTTTATTTTTAATAAAATATTTCAAATATATAAGAATAGACATAATAAATTCTTGTCCCCAACATCTGACACTGTCATATCTTAGCACTGTATTCAATATAGTCTGATACTGGACATGGTGGCACAAGCTTTTAATCCTAGTATTTGGGAGGCAGAGGGGGATCTCTATGAGTTTAAGGCTATTCTAGTCTTCATAACAAGTTCCAGGCTAGCCAGGGTTAAGTAGGAAGGCCTTGTTTTTGTTTTTTGTTTGTTTTTTCTTCTGATTTCTGATGAATTTCACGTGCTCTAGTGGATGCCACCATGCCAATACACACATGGATCTATGGGTGGCTCTAACTGTACTTAATGATTTATCATAAAAGCAAAAATTTGGATGGTAGTGAATATGGAGTATTCATTGTATACATGTATGAAAATTTCAAAAATAAAGGTAAAAGACTAGGCAATTCACATTAATAATAATAATAATAATAATAATAAGAAGAAGAAGAAGAAGAAGAAGAAGAAGAAGGAGAAGGAGAAGGAGAAGAAGAAGCTGGGCATGATAGTACACTGGGGAGGTAAAGACAGAAGGAATTCTTGGGTCTGGCTTGCCCAGCATTCTAGGCTAAGTGGTGAGTTCCATCCAGTGAGAGACCCTGTCTCAGAAACAATTACCTAAGCAACCACACTGAGTTTTTTCTTACATGTTCAAAGTGTCTGACATGTTCAAAGTGCAAATGGCATCTTCTTCAATAAACATTCTGAGAAGGGTTTAAAAGAATTCCTGCTTTGCAGCCTTGGCTCATCTGCCTGTGTTACTGAGTGGATAAGTATCTACATTTACAATAGAAGGTATGGTGGTTACTAGTTTATAGCTGTTTTCCCTCCATTATTGGAGAGGTTGCCAACTAGGGAAAGAGGAGTCAAAGGCTCCTACAGTGGCTGTCTCATTTACCAAACTGCTTTTCTGTTCATATCAGTAATGTGCTGGTGTGGTAGCAGAGTCTAATGGAGCACACCTCTGCCAGTGTCATGATAGGATGTGGTTTTGGTGTGAGTCTCCCTGGAAGGCCTAGGTGGATAGTTTTTTAGAAGCAGTTCAAGAAGGCTTTAAATCTGTTATCGTTTTATAGACTGTTCAGGAGCATTGACAGCAACCGGAACAAGCACTCTTGAAGGCCCACCCTTTCCTGTTAGCCATTTGCAAGGTAGCTTCTGTTCTCATCCCCCATCCCAGTGAGAAGGGAAAGCTGCTATAGAAAGAAGTGTCTCATTTAAATTTCTTATCTGACTTTCTCAAAGCAATCATCAAGATAAATTGATGTCTGTGTGAGTTGGAGTGGTGAGGAACAGTCCACCCATAGCTAATGTATTTTGGTAAGCCTTTCAGGTGTCTTGTTGGTGGTGGTTTAAGGAACAAATTGTGGTATAGATGAGATGTACCATTGCCTTGTACAGGAGGGCAATTTATATTGTATGTACTTTTTCTAATTCACTCTCTTAAATGTCAAGTTGTACTTAGAGAAATCAGTGAAAAGCTTCCAGCCCCCCAGGAAATGAGACAACTATTAATTATTTGAACCTCTCGTTTTAAGGCTGAACAGCACATGCAAACAGAACACACACAATTGTGAGGAAATACTGATAACTTCTTAGCGCATCCAAATAAACATTGCTATCTGAGCTTGTTGAGATCTGGAAGTATGCCATTTTGTTCCATGTACTCACATGCCTCTGTGCACAGAGATTGGTTACCTTGACCACCATTCCTGTCTCAAGGATTTTAGCAGGTCCTATGGATCAGGTCCTTTTGTCTCATGTGGAAATGAAGAATATACAAAAATAAATCACTTCTACCTCCTTTTTTGTAGGATCAAAGAATTAAGAGTAGAGATTCTTGGGTTCTTACTCTTTTCCATGTGTCTGTGTGGAGATGTGCATTTGAATACCCACAGACATGGGAGGCATTGTCTACCCTCTGAAGCTGGAGTCACAGACAATGTGGGTACTGAACCCAAGTCTGCTCAACTGCTAAGTCATCTCTTCAGCCCTAGATTTTTGTGTTAAGAACCTGTTTTTCCTGTGTTAGTGCCATACTCTTTGGCTATGGAATTTTCCTGGTCTTTCTCATGTTACATTATTAGTCCTTGCTTGTTGGTCTGTTTCCACTCAGGATGATAGCAGAAATTGTTGTTTAATGTTGGTCTTTTTATGATATTTATTATTTATTCTTTAAGAATTTCACATGTGTCTACAGTGTATTTGGATCACCCCCAACTTCTGACCTTCACCTACTCCCAGATTACATACACACACACACATATGCCTACCTTCCTCTCTTAATTTCATGGCAACTCTTTTTAGTAACCCACTCAGTTGAATTAGTGATGTCTATATATGTATGGGTGGGGCCACCCACTGGGACATGGGAAACTTACCATAAACCACACCTCTAAAGAAAACTGATACACCAGTAACCACCAAATGTCAGGAGCTCCTCAGCTACAAGTTGGGGCTTGTGTATCCCTCCCCACTTCATGAAGGAATGTTGACTGGCTTGATCGTGGGCAGGCAACCACAGCTGCTGTAAATTCCTGTGTAATGGCACTACCATGTCCAGAACACACTATGGTCCCTGTCCTTCCTGATCTTTGCTCTTAAAAAGTCTTTACATCACTTTTCCAATGCTTCCTGAACCTCAAGGTCAGAGTGTGTGATGTAGAAGTCCCATTCATGGCTGAGCATTCCTCAGACACTTATTCCCTGTACTTTGATCACTTGAAGCTTTGATATTTACCATATCCATTTACCATATTTAAAGGCAGGTAGATACCATATCCATTTAGCAAAATCATTAGTAGTACATTCACCCCTCAGATGTATGAGCTCTCCAGCCTTAGGTTTTTGGTTAAATTTACAATACAAGGTATGTGTAGTATTTTCATAACACATTATGGGCTTTAGGATTAGACATCAAACTTTTATGCCAAAAACTCAAAAAGGTGTGGGTGGCACATGCCTTTAATCCCAGCACACAGGAGGCAGAGGCAGGTGGATCTCTGTGAGAACAGGACGAGTCTGGTCTATAGAGCTAGTTCTAGAACACCCAAGGCCATACAAAGAAACCCTGCACTTGGGGGGGGAGGGGAGAAGGAAGCTGCGTATTTGTTTTTGTTTGTTTGCTTTTGTGTGTGTGTGTGTCGGGGTGGTTTTTTTGGGGTTTTTTTTTTTTTTTGGAGATAGGGTTTCTCTGTATTGCTTTGGACCCTGTCCTGGAACTAGCTCTGTAGACCAGGTTAGACTCAAACTCACAGAGATCCACCTGCCTCTGCCTCCTGTGTGCTGGGGTTAAAGGCGTGCACCACCAACGCCTGGTGACACTGCTTTTAAATGTAGAAGTTTGTGGAAGTCATTGTGTTCCTTGGTAATTATATGTTGCAGCCTTAGGTTCTGTTTCTTTGATAGCTCCATGAAACTCAATGGGTGTACTGAATTTATTAGGATTCAGTGCTAACAGAAAACTGGCATTGCATCTGAGATTTGGGAGCAAAGCTATGGTGCTTGTGAGAGAATGCTTATATATAGGAATGCTTATATTCTTTATGTTGACAGAAGTCAGTTTGGGGGCATTGTTTGTGGGCTTCTCCCGAGAATGTGAGCTTTTATACATTGGGAAACTTTCTCAGCAATTTGACACGATTCAATTGAACAACATGTATTCTTGTCAGGTTAAATGCCCCAGACTTTCTCTTCAATTCTGTGCTTTGCTTAAACTCGGATTGCTGTTCTTGGATTTAGAGCTCTGGCTCTTCAGTGTGTTATTCTACTCTGTAAATAATTCACCTTTGGGGTGTGGGGTCTCCACAGGGTGAAAAAGACTGGCAAAAATACGAGACTGCTCGGCGCTTGAAGAAGTGTGTGGACAAGATCCGAAATCAGTATCGGGAAGACTGGAAGTCCAAAGAGATGAAAGTTCGGCAGAGAGCTGTAGCTTTGTACTTCATTGATAAGGTGGGAGCAGGTTCCTTTATCCACATTGGACAGTTTTATTTAGAGGTATAGGGAGTATCAACTCTGTAAGTACAGGGGTCAGGGACATGTATCTGCTGTGTCAAATCTATCCCAGTATGAAAAGTAGATGTGGATACAAAGAGGGATGTACAGTATGTTTGTTGTTGAGTACTACTCATCTTTGTAACAAGAGGATCTGCATGAATTGAACTTTGCTTTTTGGAGCGGGTGAGGATAACTGTGACACTTTCAAACATTTTTACTATAAGTCATAATGCAAAAGTATTTATGTCAAAGTCAAGCACACTTGTATGCAATTAATTCAGAAATTGCACAAACCACTAGCCCTGAATTCTGATGTTTTTCTTTTCTTTAAATCATTTTTTAAATAGATGATTGTAACCTATAATATTGGTTAAACAAAAATTGTGATCTTTTTTGTTCTTGTTGTTGTTTGAGACAGGGTTTCTCTAGCTTTGGAGCCTGTCCTGAACTTGCTTTGTAGACCAGTCTGGCCTCAAACTCACTCAGATCCCAAATACTAAGATTAAAGGTGTGGAAAACGACCGCATGACCAAAAGTATGGTTTATTACAACTAAAGTTTGAAAGATGGCCTATAGAGTTCAGTATCTTAGTACTCATTTTCTTCATTTTACACTTCTTATAATTTAGGCCATACTCTGAATTCCCACAAAATTGATAATAGTTTTTAATCTGACTGCCCAAGGGAAAAAATGTTCTCAATTGTTGCCTTCTTATATTTTTTTTCTCTCTCCCCTCTATCTCCATTTTAAGTATAGATTAGAGAGACTTGGTCTCTTGAGTGTCCCTGTGGCTTTTTTTAAATAAATGAGTCATAACATTGTAGAATCCGAGTTTCCAGGCCTTTGTAGACTGATGCTTTATCTACAGAATTGGGGGCTTCTGGCTTGGTGTTTCCTAGAGATATAGTCCATGTCTCTTCGCTGATATTCACCTCTTTCTTAACAACTCCATTTCCCTTTCCTGCACAGCTTGCTTTGAGAGCAGGCAATGAGAAGGAAGAAGGAGAAACTGCAGACACTGTGGGTTGCTGTTCACTTAGAGTGGAACACATCAATCTACACCCAGAATTGGATGGTCAGGAGTATGTGGTGGAATTTGACTTTCCTGGAAAGGACTCAATCAGATATTATAACAAAGTCCCAGTTGAAAAACGAGTAAGTTCATGTGGCCTTGCTCTCTGGCTTGCTTTTTTACTTATTTGTTCATTTTATAAATATTTATTTAGTGCTTTTTGTATGCTCCACAATTTGCTGGACACTAGAAAAAAGTATCTCAAAGAAAGATACTGCTTGGTGTGATGTGTGCCTCATTTTTGCCCCATCCTGCAACCTTTGCTACTTTGCTAGGAATGTGCAGCTATCTCTGGAAGCAGTTTGTAATAATCTGCCGAGAGTTAAGCCCTTACAGCAAACTAAATCAGCATAAGATTGGACCCAGCCACTTTAGTGATTTAAGCACATCACAGTATCATCTGATCTTATTGCATACTTGCCACCTAGTGCCTTTACTTAGCCCCAGGCCAGTTCTTAACTGAATAAAATAACCTTTCAATTTTCAGTTCTCTGTGCGTTCTGCAGTTCCATAGACCCATGAGAGGCATATGGGCTACTCCAGCTTACTAGATAATAGTTTATATCAGTTAAGTCATGCAACTGGGGTAAGCATAGTTTTGACTATAAAGTAGTGTTTCAGTTCTTAGGAAATAGATACTGAAATGTTTAGAGCTGAAGGACTGCAATACATATGCACAAATGAATGGCTCAGAACAGAAACTTAGATATTTATGTAAATTTATACATGCAAAGCAAGAATTTCAGTATAGTATATATATAGGTGGTCCCCGTTTGTACCTTTTCTCTGTTTTGCAAGGTTTTGTGAGTTTGAAGTTATATCTAAAGATTTTTAAAAACTAATAATTAGACTTATTTCTTCTAGGTTTTTAAGAACTTACAACTATTTATGGAGAACAAGCAGCCTGAGGATGATCTTTTTGATCGACTTAATGTGAGTAGGCACAGGGTACAGGTCTAGAGTCCCAGGCATTCTCAAGCTCCTGAAGAGCTTGGGCTTGCTAAAGGATGCTTGGGCTTTCAATTCAGTCTAGCTTATTAGTGATATTCTACATACCCTCGATGCTTTTGGGGGCACAGTGTATCTGTAACCAGGAATAGATACCCTCTGCTTCAGATTACTACCAAAGCCTTAAGAGTTGAGGCCTACTGTATCTTTCCCTCTTTCTTTCATGAGATGCCCAGCTGCCTGTGCTTTCTTTCTTTTTTGTTTTTGTTTTGTTTTTTGAGATAGGGTTTCTCTGTGAAACAGTCTTGGCTGTCCTGGAACTCACTCTAGACCAGTCTGGCCTCAAACTCCTGCCTCTGCCTCCTGAGTGCTGGATTAAAGGCGTGCACCGCCACTTGATTTCTATAGTGGGAGAGATCTTTGTAGTAAACAACAAATGTGTTGTTTTGAACTGCTCAAGATTGAAGTACTTTGTAGGGAAGGTATCATGCAATTCTGTATTCTGGAGTTGTTTCCCTGTTTAGCTAACTTCCTCTTTGAAGGACAGGGCTGTAATTTGTTAGAATGGTGACAACATTGGCACAGTGACTCATAGTGCTTGCTGCAAGGGAAAGGGTGAGTTGGCTTTTACCCCAATTTCAGTATCCTCTGTATTGCTTTGTCTTCTGCAGACTGGCATTCTAAATAAGCATCTTCAAGATCTCATGGAGGGCTTGACTGCCAAAGTATTCCGTACTTACAATGCCTCCATCACGCTACAGCAACAGCTTAAAGAGCTCACAGCCCGTAAGTAGTTACTCTTCAGGGCTACCCCTTGGGTGGTTCTAGTGTCTTTTGAGCTTCACGGTTTCCCTCCAACCTCTAGGAGAAGCTTTCCTGTCAGAAATAAAACCCAGGGCCGTTCTTCCCACTTCTACCCCAAGAATTTTTGTCTGTGCTTAAAAGCTCACGTGGTACTGACAGTACTATTAAATTGAGGAGGGTAAAGTCACAGTTACCAGAAAATATGAGAGTGAATCCTTTTTCCTAGTTTTTTTTTCCCCATTTTCATAATAGTATATAATAATTACTCTTAGGACCTTAGTACTTTCTTCCCTCACCCCTCTTCATTTAAGATTGAGTTCTCACACTGTACCTGAAGGGTGGCCATAACTCATTATGTGCTCCTAGCTAGCCTCAAATAGTAAACCTTCTGCCTAAGGCACCCTACAGTTGAGACTGTAGGCATGAGCCATCATTATTCTTGGCTCCTGGGACCTGAATTTCCACTGTCTTCTGTAAATGTGTCAAATGAGCTAGAGAAGGGTATAGTGGAAATCAGTATTTTAGGGTGTGATTTTTACTTTATTTTTAAATGTTTTTATTTTATTTGCATTAGTGTTTCACTGCATTTGTGTCTATGTGAGGGTGTCGGGTTCTCTGAAATTGGAGTTACAGACAGTAGTGAACTGATGTGGGTGCTATGAATTGAACCTGAGTCCTCTGGAAGAGCAGCCAGTGCTTTTAATCACTGAGCCATCTCCCTAGCCCTAGGGTGTGATTTTTAAAAACTGCTTAAAAAAAAAAAAAAGAAAAGAAAAGAAAAGAAAAGAAAGTGAATTCAGATCCCTAGAACTAGAGTTACAGATGGTTGTGAGCCAGCACAAGGGTATTAGAAACCAAACCTAGGCCCTCTGCATGAATAACAAGTGTTTTTAACCACAGAGCCATCTCTCCAGCCCTGTCATATGGCTTTGAAAACATATAGCTTAAGATTCCTTCATCTCATTTTCCTATAGTCTTTCTTGTAGTACAATATGCTCTTCAGGTAATGTTTGGCTAGTAAGTAGGAGACAGGGAGTGAGGCAAGGGTCCATGGCCAGATTCCTGAGGGGGTGGGGAGAGAGAGATACAGATTTCCCTGTAATACTAGAGACAAGTTAGGTATAGTAGTTTTAGCTGCTCAGGAGCTCAATAGTTTAGAGATTACCTGGACTGCATGAGATCTGGTCACAGAATCCAGTAAGTTTTTTTCTCCTCCTCCCCCTCCCCCCTCCCCTCCCCCTCCTCCTCCTCCCCCCTCCCCCCTCCCCCTCCTCCTCCCCCGCCTCCTCCTCTTCCTCCTCCTCCTTTTCGGCTCAGAATTCCTCTTGTGATAGGAACTCATTCAGGCTTATGTAGAAATTTCCTGCCTTTGACTCAAAATTTGACCTTGTACCTTCAGAGAACGTTGGTTATGATAAGCTGAAGGCCGTTACATACATCATAAGTATACATAGAAGATATGTAATGTATACACTCTTGGTCTAAAAATTGACTGTTACTATTATTTCTTTATAGCTGATGAGAATGTACCAGCAAAGATTCTATCTTACAACCGTGCCAATAGAGCTGTTGCAATTCTCTGTAACCACCAGAGGGCGCCACCAAAGACCTTTGAGAAGTCAATGATGAACTTGCAGACTAAGGTATGGTGGGGTAGCAAAGTGAGTCATGTGTGATATCATCTGAAAAGGAGAGTCTTCTGAGTCTGAACTTGTGTAGGCTGGGATAACAGCAGGCTAGTATGGGTCTGTTCTGAAGAAAGATCTGTTTTACAGATAACAAATGGAGATAATTGGATAGTATTTGGTTTTTTCCTAAAATGTTTGTGCTGGAGATATATAAGTTCTGTATTAATTATTTCTATTTTGAAATGCTAACTTTGACCCCCTGAATTGCTAATTGTCATCCCTATTATACATAAATAAAATGAAAATAAGAGTGCAGCTTTGTGGTAGAATGCTTGTCTGGTATATAGCAGGCCTCAGTTGCCATTCCTAGCACCAAAGAAATGAAGTCTTAGTGCTCTAGCTAATGGAAGCTACACCTTAGTGGTAGAGCCTACCTTTGCTTGTTTACCATAGATGAAATCCTGGGTTTGATCCCCAAAGTAGAAGCAGGGGAAGGGAAAGTTAACTCTTCACTGTCAGATTGTTTGAAGTTTAAAAGATGGTCAAGCAATGGTGTTTAATTTCCCCCTAATCCAAGCACAACTGATTTATATCTGGTGAATTCAGAAGATGTGACTGTGTTTTCTATATGGAGAGACTGACACAAAAACAAGTTGATATGGTTCCATTATTGTGCAACTCTCCTTCTTCTCTTTCAAAATTGACTGCATCTGAACTCCCTAGCTCACAGTGGAAATTTGCAGATACTTAAAGCATGCACAATGAAGACAAGTTATGTTAAAATACAGTATTGCACTGGAATAAGTATCGGCATTAAGGTCTTGAAGTCTTAATAATTCCTATGTAGTGTAAGATAGTAATAAAAAATGGATTTTAAGAGTTTACATAATGGGAAAGTACTCAACATCTGTTGGCAGTAGTCACAGGACAAATTATATTTCTTTGTGTTCTTGTCCACAGTCATAATTAAAGAGGAAATAATAAAAGTCAACTAGAGCGTACCCAGAGTACAGATACTTTTTTTTTCCCTCCCAAGTTTATGGAATTCTGTACTCGGACAGTTCAGTTTTAGAAACTGCTTTGTAGTGAAATTTAACAGACATTTCAGGCTCAGAATATTTTTCTCTTGAGATTTCTGTAAGATAAATACCTAGGAATATTATATACAAATCTAATGATACAACCTAGAGGTGTTGCTGAAGGGGTCTCTGTAACCACAGTGAGTGAATACAGATCACAGAGCTCTCCTAGTCTGTTCATAGGGTCAGTGAGCCCAGAACCCCACAAACTGCCATCTTAGCAATGCTTATATTCTTTAGCCTTTGTTTTTGACCCTCTCTTAAATGGAGATCCTCTGATACTGCTTAACTTTCCTCATGTGTTGTCATTCCAAACACAGACAAAAGCATAAGTACTGGAGTGCTATTTACCCAATTTAGGAGCTACTTTCTGGGGCATTTGTTGCTCTTAGTTTGGAACCCGTTTGAGAAATTCAGGATGTCTGCTACACCAGCCCTCCCAGTTTATGAACCTTTGCCTATGTGCCCACAAAGCAAACACATTGACTCACAGTCAATGGAGTCTTTGATGCTTTGAGAGAATTTGACATAGCTTGCCAGTTCAGCAGTCACAGAAATAATTAAGACTTTGGTTTGCTGCATTTTTAGTCTTAGAAGCATCTGGCTAGTGGTAGCTGTGATGCTTTTGTGTGAAAAGTCAGTTCCAGTAATTTTTTCAACAACATCAATATTGGAAGGAAGCTACTAACAGTAAAACATTTTTAATGATTCACTCACAATGGTGGACTGTTTCTAATATTAGGCTGCATTTTGTGTGGGTTGTTTTTGTTTTGTTTTATATGGGGGGCAGTATTTGTCTAACAAATTTTAGGCTCAGTCAGCAATAACCCAGTGTGTGTAAGTCAACATGTATTTACTCTGGGATATTCTTTTGACCTCATAGGTAATCAGGGCAGTCACAGGGATGGCACTTTTTGGAAGCCAGCAGCACAAACTCACCAGCTTTAGTTCCAGTGTCCTAGTATTGCCCACGGCTGTTTCTAAGCAACACCCAAAGCAGAACTTAGCTTTTCAAGGGTTCTTACAAACAAGAAAGGATGAAGATGTTCTGTCTTTTCTCTGTAGATATGGATTCCATAAGATTTCATTTGTGGAGAAAAAGTGTGCAATCAATGCTTTTTACATCTGTCTTACTGAGTGATGACTAATTTTCTTCTCACTTTAGACTTCTCTACTTTCTAAAACAGAAAGCCAAGGCTAGGCTATTTGCCATTTTTTAGTTTTCTAGATATTCTTTTTAGTGTACTCTTTTCCTCAAAGCTGGAAATTCCTTCCCATGATTGACAGAAGTGGGAAATGATCTGTGCTTCCTTAGTAGATATGAGTATCCAGCCTCAATATTTAGTTTCTGCTACAGTATTCTTAAAAGGAATGTTAAAGGTCAGGTATAGTGACCCACACCTGTAATCCCAGCTCTGAGAGTCAAAACTGGGCATTTATTGTGAGTTCAGGGCCAGCTTGGTTTACATTGTGAAATCCTGTCTCAAAAAACAGACTAACAACAAAGGAATACTAAAGCCTGGCACAGGCTTCATTTGAAATAGCTGTCATCTGGGCCCTCATCTCTGTTCTTTAAAGCTGAGTGTTCCCCTAAAAGATTACAACCAGATTTTCACATTACTATTATAGAATTTCACATTAAGGTTCACTGAAGAACAGAAATGAGCAGCAAACAGCAGTTGGATTGTTCTGCTGTCACTGTCCATCCGTTGTCTTTATAAAGTCACCCTTGTGTTTGTACCTAGAAAATACAGACAACTCTCTTCTAAGATAGAGCCCTTCTTTTCCCTCTCTGACTTATTTTATTGCTGACTTTATTGCTGTTTTTCTCTGCCCAGATTGATGCCAAGAAAGACCAGCTAGCAGATGCTCGAAGGGACCTGAAAAGTGCTAAGGCTGATGCCAAAGTCATGAAGGATGCAAAGACCAAGAAGTATGTATATGATTCTGTGTCAAGGGCTGGCTAAGAGAGAACAGTTGGCCTCATAGAAGCCTGGGTGTCCCATCTCACCTAGCTTTTTTCTTTGAAGGCAGGGTCTCATTATGGCTATCTTTGATCTCACAATCCTGTTAGTTTTCCAGAATAAACCACCATAGTGAGCTTCTTTTCAAGGATTTCTAGGAGAAATTTTCCATGCATTTTCTCCTCTAAGTGGCATGTGAGGATGCAGTCTGTCCTTGTCTACAAGTCAGTCTTAATGTATAATGACTGTTGTTCTTCCAGGGTAGTAGAATCAAAAAAGAAGGCTGTACAGAGACTAGAAGAGCAGCTGATGAAGCTGGAAGTTCAAGCCACAGATCGAGAGGAAAATAAACAAATTGCCCTGGGAACCTCCAAACTCAATTATCTGGACCCTAGGATCACAGTGGCTTGGTAAGCATTAGGCCTGTGCAGAGCTCCTACTGTTGCTTAAGGTGGGAAAGACAGACTCTGAGAGTATTGCCAGATTCCTTGTGCCATGTCTAAGATGCATACTTTTGGGAGAACCTGCTGCTCTGGTTGGTGTGTGTGTGTGTGTGTGTGTCTGTGTCTGTGTGTGTGTGTCTGTGTGTAGAAGCCCATGCCTGCAGAGGCTAGAGGAGTACACATTGTATCCTCCTCCTATTACTGTATGCCTTGGTCACACGAAACAGGGTCTTTAGTAAGCCCTGGGACCCATGTGTCTCCACTCTATGGGGCTGTGATTATAGTGGCTCACAGCATACCCAGTTTTCCTATGGGCAGTACATCCTTCTGTTTTCACATAAGTGTTCTGCCTACTGTACATCTCCCAGTCTTCTGTTAGTTATCCTGAGAAGGTGATATGACAGGAATGGACTCTACTAGGTCTCTAAATAATAAATAAATAAATAAATAAATAAATAAATAAATAAATAAATAAATAAATAAATAATCTTTTTTTTGAGATTAAGTCTCACTAAATAGTCCAGGCTAGCCTTGAACTAATTCTGTCTTTGAACTAGCTGTGCACTCCAAACTGACCACCCATCCCTGCTGAGTGCCGGGACTAAAGGCATACACTACTACCACATCCAGCCCACCACATGTGTGCCTTAGTATCTAAGAATGCCAGAAGAACAGATCAGATCACCTGGAACTGAAGTTATGGACAGTTGTGAACTGTGTTGGTTCTACAACAGCAGCAAGTGTAATTTAAACACTGAGCCATCTGTCCAATCTTCTCAGAGAAATTTTGCACATGAAACAAGAAAGTGAGCTTGCCTTGGTATGCCTATAACCCAGCACTCAGGAGGCAAAAGCAGAATGATCTATGTAAGTTTGAAGCCAACCTGGATTATATATAAAGAGTCTGTCTCAATAAATAAATGTAACAACAACAAAAGGGGAAGACAGGCAAAGTAAGGAATTGAGAATATAGAGCCAAGTAACTTATGAAGAGGTAGAGAGACCTTTCAGTAAAGGCACATAGAATCCCTGTTTTGTATGGACCCATAACCCCTCTCTTCCTTATCCTTTCATAAATAGTCATACTGTGTCATCCAAACAAATGGTATATTTCTTATATTTTTGGTTGTAAGCCTAGCCTTTAGCAGCTGAGCCATCTCTTCAGCCCCAAATGTTTCTGAAGGTGTTTAATTAGCTTGAGTTGTTAAATTCTAGACCATAGACCCAGCTTTGTATTTGTGTTGCTTGGGTTAAGTTTTCATTAATTTTTGTGTTTGCACATACCACAGTGTGCATGAGGAAGTCAGAAGACAGTTTGACAGGAGTGGATAGATTCTCTCTTATAGCATATGGGTCCTGAGGTTCATATTTTGGTTTTTAGGCTAAGTGGTAAGTGACTTACTCTGCTATCCTAGTCAGGGTTTCAATTGCTATGATAAAACACCATGACTCAAAAGTAACTTTGGGAAGAAGATGTTTGTTTCAGCTTACAACTCTCAGATCACATTCCATCACTGAGGAAAGTTAGGGCAAGGACTCAAAGCAGGTTCAGGAAATGAAGCTGAAACCATCACAGAGGAATACTGACTGCTTACTAGTTTGCTCCATGGCTTACTCAGTCTGCTTTCTGGGTTGGATTCTCTGATATCATTATTAGTCAAGAAAATGCCCTGTTTTCCTACAGATAATGTGGTAAATGCATTTTCTCAGTTGATGTTCCTTTTCTCTGATAACGTTACTTATCTAGCAACCAGGAACCCCATGAGCCTGGATTAACTCTTGAGGTAGGGTGAGCGTGGTCAAAAGTGTGGGCTTTGACCAAACTTGCTTAAAATTCCAGCTGCACTTTCCAGTGCAAAATTCCAGTGGCACAAAGACACGGTTATTTATCTTCTTTGCATAGTGGTTTAAAGTTTTTGGTTTGTGTGTCTGTAGTAATACTTACTTTAGAGATCTCTGTTGAGATTAAATGGGGTGATGAAATAAGGTCCTTTGAGTATTTTTGGTGTACCAGAAAATCCTGGGCCTCGCTGTGGGCTCTTATAAGGTATACTGATTTCCTTTCTTGTTTCCACCTTTATTTTTACAGGTGTAAAAAGTGGGGGGTACCAATTGAGAAGATCTACAACAAAACCCAGAGGGAGAAGTTTGCTTGGGCCATTGATATGACCGACGAGGACTACGAATTTTGACCAGTCTTGCCAGGGGTTCTATGAAAAGGGACAGTGTGGTTTGAGGAAGATGGATAAACCGAGCCTCACTTGCCCTCACACCTGAGGGAGAGGCCACAAGTCTTAACAAACCAACATCTTTGCAAAAAGATAGACCTGGAGATGTTATAAGGGAGAGCTGAGCCAGTTGTCCTATGGACAACTTATTTAAAAATATTTCAGATATCAAAATTCTAGCTGTATGATTTGTTTTGAATTTTGTTTTATTTTCAAGAGAGCAAGTGGATGGGAATTTGTCAGCATCCTGCCAGGCAAATTCAGTTTTGCTGCAATGTTTGGATTCTCTCAGCTACTGTATGCGAAGTCTGATTATATTGGTGCGTTTTTACAGTTAGGGTTTTGCAATAACTTCTATATTTTAATAGAAACGAATTCCTAAACTCCCTCCTCTCCCCATTTCAGGAATTTAAAATTAAGTAGAACAAAAGAAAAACCCAGCGCACCTATTAGAGTTGTCACTCTATCGTCATGGGAATCAGTTTTCATTAAACTTGAAGCAGTTGTGACATCGGCAGTGTTTTGGTTCAGACACCTATTCACAGAAAAGCATGATGGGAAAATATTTCCTGACTTGAGTGTTCCTTTTTAAATGTGAATTTTTATTTCTTTTTAATTATTTTAAAATATTTAAGCCTTCTTCTTGATCTTAAAGATCGTGTAGCTTGGGGTTGGGGAGGGATGAAGGGCGAGTGAGTTTAAGGATAATGAAATAATCAGTGACTGAAACCATTTTCCCATCATCCTTTGTTCTGAGCATTCTTTGTAACTTTAAGAGATCCATCTTTTTCTTTGGAAACCCCAGTCTTTCATTTGAAAGATTTTCTTGTATAAAAACTTCCACAGGTCAGTAAATTTAGAGGAAAATGAGCATTTGGTCCAAGAAAAAAAAAAAAAAAAAAAAACCAAAAAACAAAAAGGAAAAATAATCAAGATTTTAGGGCTTTTATTTTTTCTTTTGTAATTGTGTAAAAAATGGGAAAAAACACCATAAAAAGCAGAATTTTAATGTGAAGACATTTTTTGCTATAATCATTAGTTTTAGAGGCATTGTTAGTTTAGTGTGTGTGCAGAGTCCATTCCCTCATCTTTCCTCAAGTATCTTCTATTTTTATCATGAATTCCCTTTTAATCAACTGTAGGTTATTTAAAATAAACTCCTACAACTTAACGGAAACTTAGCGTCTGCCTCTTTGTGAATGAGGCCCCAGGCCAGAGTGAAGGCTCGGGGCTGGGATTTAGTTCATTGTATGGTCTATTCATTCAGGTCAGCAAGGGTAGGTCCCTCCCAGGGGAAGATGCGAATGAGGCTTGACATGGAAGTTCATCTGTCCTGATGTGTACTGAAGAGTGTCAAAGTCTTCGTCCATAAAGACAGGCCCAGAAAGAAAGGGAAGGTAGTACAGGAGCCTGGTGTGGGTAGTGCCTTTTGAGCAAGACAGGGCCAAGTTTATTTGGGAAACTGTAGAGAGCTTTCCACATATACTGGATATAAGCAGAAGGTAGCTTGAGATCAGATCAGTGAGCACTGAGTACCAGGTTTTAGAAGCCTCTCAGGTGGAATAAAGATTCCCTGCATTGATTGGTTGAAGGCATTAATTGTGTCCATTCCTAGAGCTCTGGGTACCCAGAAGTAGCCATAATCCCTACAAAGTGTTCTTCCACCATCCTAAATCTGAAATTTGGAATGAAAAGGTAAAGCCAAAGGGAAGGTCGGAATGGGTCACCAGTTGAAGGGCCTGTACCCAAGCTTGTTGGCATGAGCAGTCTATTCAGAACCACCTTCCTTAATGGTTTCAGTTGTCACTGGTGCTGGGTCCACAGCAGAGAGGTGTAGCACTTAACCCCAGAGAATAAAAACAGTAAACCATCACTGGAACACAGAGATGATGGCCAGAGAATTTTGAATTCTGTAGTGTTGAGTTAGCCAGATGCGATGTAAAAACAGAAGGTCTTCCTTTACTAGCCAACTGATACTCTCTGCCTGGTAGTTAGCAAGAAATGACTCTCAGGCTGTCAACCCCATCACATACTGAGCAGGACTAGGACCTACCTCTGGCAAGCCCTACCTGCCAGGTCTTCCCATAACAGATAAAAAGCAAAAATATGTGCTGCTCAAAATAATGGCAAATAAAGGGGCATTTCAGGGTAACAGTGGTGAGTCTGGGTGAGTAAAGCCACAGAACAGGAGTCAACTAATCTTGTCAGGGACTGAGAAGTGGTTGCAAGATTGGGAGTAGGGGAGCTGATGAGGTAGATGAAGTATAAAGGCTCTGAAAGCTGTTTGAGCTTGGGGTACAAATAAACTTATGTCCTTGCTGGCAAGCCTGTACATATCAATCCCAGCACATATTCAAGAGAAGCCAGATGGGCAGCATCTGAGAAATCCCCTTCTATGGTGCCCAGTAGTAGGCTAGGAGGAGTGGCTTCTATGTGTGACCCAAGTTACAATTCTCTCCTCCCCATGTCATCTGTGCCTCAAGTTCATTGTCCCTGCCAAAAGCTGTGAGACCTAACAATTGCCACATTTAAAAAATGCAAAGAGAAACTTCCCAACCCCCAGCCTTTCCAGCCACCACCTTTCTTCCTCTGTCTCACAAGCAAGTTACCTGCAACCCACTGCAACCCAGTCTTCTTCCCTGAATTCTACCCCTGGTCACTAATGTCCAAGCAACAAGGAGAAAATGTTAAGCATCTTGCTTAAGCTCTTTGTGAATGGGATTGGATGCTTATAATTTTTCAGCACCCCCCCACCCCCTTGTTTTTTTGAGACAGTATTTCTTCTGTATAGGCACTAGCTCTGTAGAGCAGACTGGCCTCAAACTCAAAGAGATATGCCTGCCTCTGCCTCCCAAATGTTGAGATCAAAGGCACATGCCACAAATGACCAGCTGTTAATTTTTTTTTTTCCTCAGCACTATTCAAGTGTATTTTACATGTTACAAATCCAACATTCTAAAGTGGTTTTTTGTAACTAATGATAGGTTTGACCATCATCATGAGTCAGTTTTGAGTACTTTCATCTGATTAAGATCCCTTATGCCCACCTGCAGCTAATCTACACTCCTACATGTGTCCTTCACGATCATTCTCCACACAATGTCTTAGCTGGACATTTTATTTGAAAGGAGTCACATCATGTGACTGCCCCTTTTCAAAATGCTTCTGGCTCCTATGTTTACTGATATTACCCTTATTTCTGTCAGGCTGTTTGTTGCTGAGGCACCTCTAATATTAGGTCTGTACTGCCATGGTTCTTGTCTCAATTGGCCTAGCTGATTCCAATCATACTCTTGAGCTCTGCACACACTGTTAGCCACACTTCTACTGGGATGCCCACAGGGACTCCCTGAGGACAGTTTGGAACTTGCTATTCCAAGCCTATGGGGCCTGGGTTTCCTGTGTGTGAAACCCAGGCTACAGGTTCACTGAACAAGGTAGGCTCAGCCTTAAGCTCCTTTCTCCCATTCTCACTTCTAATAAATTGTCAACTTTGAAATTCTTTCCTAAATACTACTTAAGCTGCATATAGGCATTTTCTTAAAGGGATCTTTTAAAAGAACTTCTATTTCAGACCTTGTAAATCCCTCCTATAATGAGACATTCTCACCTTGTTTTGAACAAAAGAGCACTTCTTAGAGAACACATTACCCTGAAATGACCTCAGTAATACTGGTTCTGGATGCTTATAAGTAGTTCCCTGACAAATCAATAAACAGAAGAAGAAATTTAACAGACTTACTAATTATTTCCCACAACCCCAAGTAAGCAGTCTTTTAAAATTACCAAATAGATATATTTTAAAAATCTTTTAGGAAAACAGAATCTTTCTGGAAGATAAGTGATCATCAGTTCACAATTGCAGAAGCTAGGACTAGTGGTGTAGCTCAAAGGTAGGCCCTGCCGCCTATCTATAAAACCAACCACCAAAAAAAAAAAAAAAAACTTCAACATAACCCCCAAAGCTGGATGGAGGCTTAACGTATCTACTGCCCTGTCTATACTTACATTGAGAATCTTTATAATATGTTTAAAACAATGCTGTGATACTCAAGAGCCTTAGCAAGTATCTGTGGAAGGCATGTCATTGTCATATTAAGCTAATTAGGCTTAGATCAAAATTCCCAGTGGTAGCATATCTGCTCTAGTTACTGTCTGGGTAGAGTTACGAGGAATACAATTTTCAAACTCAATCTTCATGCTTATGATGGGTAGTACATTTTGGGGCTGGAGAGAGGCCTCTGTGGTTAAGAACACTTGTTATTCTTTCAAAGGACCTGGGATTGATACCTATCACCCACATGTACCTTCCAAACAACTCCAATTCCAGGTGATCCAACAGCCTCTCCTCACTTCCATGGGTACCTGGAACATAACTGGTATGCATTCATACAGACAAAGCACTCATAAACAAAATTAAAAAAAAATAGTGGGTACAACCTGACTAAATTATTTTTCAGTATGCCCAGGCTTTCAGATGTACTGAGGGCAATGTGTTTAGATGACACATTGGATGACTCTCCTTGTGGTTCTCATGGTAAAAAAGACTCAAGGACTCATGCAAAGTTCACTGGTAGGACTGTGAATGTGGAGAATCAATATTCATAAATGGCATTTAGTAATGCTATCCCTTGCAAAAACACTCCACAAAATTGTTTGGGGTGACCTTACTGTGAAAAGGAATATTCACATCATTTGGGGAGGCTGTATCTTCATGAATACATAGCACCTCTCATTTTGTTCTCTCCCTACCCTCTCTAGGATCTAGATGAGGCCTTTCTTGCTTGCAGCACCCTTGTCATACTGAGCATGGCATGCAGGCGTTTCTGTAGCCACTTCTGGAACAGGCTTGTTTTGCTCCTGCCTGCTGACTAAAACCTCTAGAGGCCATAGTAGGGGAGTGTGCTAGAAGAAAGGGTGGGAGAATAAAAGCAAGTTCCTTGTGGCCTCAGTTTCCCCTCTTTAGTGCCACACTTTACCTTGGTGAAAGTCACTGTATCCTGCCGTCCCCAGGTGAGGAGAGCTGATGGGAACAGTCAGCACTGCGGCAGTTAGGGCTGTACAAAGGAGTCTGTTGGGACGTGTAATTTTTAACATGAAGCTCCTTTAAGGGACTAATGAGTGCAACTTAAGGGGCCCAGGTGGTTATGATAGAAGAGGTGGAGCCATGGATAGATATGGGGGTCAGAGATGAGTGTCTATACTGCAGGTTGGGGTGAAACTCTAGGTTTAATGAGCTGGGCACACCTAACACAATAAATAGAATAAGAAAAGACAGATTTATGCATGGATTAACCAGACATTTCAACTCCACAAGTCTGTTTTCCTTTGTGAAGGGAGTGTCATTCAGCTATGGTTTTGAATTCTAACTTCTACAGTCACTTAAGGTCATTCATTATAAGGAGCAAATGACAAGTGTGTTAGCACTTGGTAGTAGCCTGCTGAGAACATCCTCTGTTATTTCAATCAAATAAATATCCATGTGAGAATTTTAAGAAAAATTTAATTCCAGGAAAATTTATCTCCTTTCCAAAGAACCAGTTACCAAACATCAAGTAATCATTTCAGATACTAGAAAGCTCAGCCACATTTGGTTCTCAATCATAGCAGCTCTATCACCATATCAATCATAAGATTCCTTTTATAATCAAATTTCCCATTTCAATAACAGTATATTTGTTCTTCTGTGTTTTAGTACTCTCTTTTTAAGAGCTTGGTGTGGTTATCTCAATTTGTGGTAAGTTGGGGAGACCTCAAGTTTAAGGCCAGCCTGGGTTATACAGCAAGACTTTGCCTCAAGAAAAAATGCAGTGAACACAGCACTATGCCTGGTTCCAATTCAAAGAAAGACTTGTCATTACTTCTCGAAGAGGTGTCAACAGAAAATCAGCTGCCAGTCTCTAAGATCACAAAAAGCTATGAGGCTGAGGCTGAACTTTTCCCAGAACAATGAGCATGCATCTGAGCCTAGTACTGAACAACACGAGTCCCTGGAGGTTGGTGGAGACTAAGCCTACTCCTATTTCCTTCCTCTTCCCTCTACAATGCTAACCTTAGGGCTGCTCCCTAGTAAGCATTCTACCCTCTAACCTATCAGAGTCAGTATCTAATACACATACACATACACACACACACATATACACACAAACACACACATACACACACACACACACACACACACACACACACACACACACACACACACACACACAAAATTTAGCCAGCAGGCATGGTTGCTTACACTTGTAATCCCAGACTAGCCTGGGCTACAGAGACTCTGTCTCAAACAAAACAAAACCCAGTTTTGGCAAACAAGCAAATAATAACTAAACAGAAAATAGAGACAGTGAGATGGCTCAGTGGGTGAAGACGCTTGCTGCTAAACCTGATGACCTGAATGCAATCCCTAGGGCCCACATGGTACAAGGAAAGAAACAGCCCCCAGAAATTGTCCTCTGACTTCTCTACATGTGCCATGGTATGCATACTCACACATGCACAGGCATGTGCACGTGTGCATACACACACACACACTAAATAAATGTTTAGAAAAATAGAAAATGGCTGGTAGCAGTGTTCAGAAAGTGGTGAAGAATCAGGAAAAAAAGTTGGTATTATATGGTAGACAGCACAGAAGCAACAGAAACCCAGCTGCCTGGGTTAGTGTTTATCTCAGACACCTGTTAGCTGTGTGACCCTGGGATGGTGCCAACCTCTCTTGTTGACCTCAAACTCGAGATCCTCCTGCATCAGCCGCCAAAGTTCTAGGACTTGGGAGTATGCCACTGTGCCAAGAAAGGCTTCAGTTTTGTTAAATAGGGATCAATAGAAACTCATAGAGCTGTAATTAGTCATGTTCACAATATGCTTACCACTGTACTAAATGGTTATTACATATCATATCTGTGAGATCAAGTCCACAGGCCAGGGGGGCAGCTAGGCACTCTCTCAGATTCCAGGCACAAGCTTGGTATAGGCTAAGGCATGCTGAAGCATGAGTGTTTCCAGAAATAAGACCAAGTAGGACTAGTCTGGGTGATGTCATAGGCGAATACCTTGTCTGTGTGCCAGGGCTGCTCCTCCCAGACAGTGCAAATACATACATTACCAGTGGCACCTACTCATCCATGCTGAACTGGGGGAAGCCCACACTGGCCACACCCTGTGTGTGCCCTACTTTTCCCAAGCTTCCTTTGGTGGAAGGAGACACCTAAGGCCTGGAAAGCTACTAAGTCCCAAGAGGAAGTGGGGCCTTGTTCCCTGATTACAGACCTGGCAAACAAATTGCTGTTGGAAGGGATTCATGGAGCCCCTGGGGGGTGGGGTGGGGGTCTTGTTACATACATAAGAACAAAGCTTTGGTCTGGACACTGGGAAGCTCCGAGAAAATAGATTTTAAAAGCAAATTGAAGTCTTATAGGCTGTTGGCATTTGGACAGAAAGCTCATCAATGGTGATAACATAGAGGGGCCTTCTAAGAGAATCGACAAGATCAGGCAGGCAGCAAAGGCCCTATTCAGCTCCATCTGTCTTAGCATCATCATTCTGGCTGATCACTCTCCTCTGAGTAAACCCATGGCCTCTGTACATGCTATTACTCTTACATGGTAATTACTTTCCTCCAGCCCACCCTTAAAATGTATTTGGTCATCTTCTTACATCCTTTGGCCTCTCTTGAAGTGCCACAGACACAGACATGCCTCCTCTTACCTACACTGATAGGCCAGCTAGTGGCTGACCAACAGGGTTTACCTCAGTGGTTCTCTTGTGGAAAACATGTCCTCAAGTTACCATTTGTTATGTGACCTCACTTCAAGTTGTGATGCTCTGAAACCTTGATTAGAGGATAATATGAGCATTAGTTGTGCAAGCCAGGGTCAAGAAATTGGTTAAATTCCAGTTCCCTCCTTCTTACATTAAAGGAAGGCCTGTCACTAGGTGGCAGTCAGTCCATCTCAACTATCCCATCTCTTAGGACAAAGGTCCTCAATATTATACTGAATTCTGTTTCTCAAAGACCATAGGCAAGGGAAACAGCACATGTCACCACTTACTTCTGCAAGGCAAAGCTGGAGGGGGCCCAGCTGGGTGGGTTATCTGAACTCACACACTCACAAAATCTAGTCTGATAAATTCCGGGGAAGTTTATCTGTAGCCACGGAATGCTCTGTGGGACTTCTTACCTCTGAAATGCAGATAGCTGCATAGTAGCTGCCCAACTGTCTGCTCAATACTGGGCAGACAGCATAATTAGGGGCTACCTCCAGGTTTACCAGATTTTAAGTTATTAGACACACCATAGAGAGTAGCCATGTCTGGAAAACAGAGTGAAGAGACAGTGGTGAAAGATGAGGCAGGAGAGGTAGGGGAAGACAAGGACTGTTGGGCCATGAAGGGGGTGCTGATTTGAAGTGGAGTGGGAATTCTTGTGCGTAGTTAAACGGATCGTGATTTAATTCCATTTTAGGGGCAAATCCTGAAGGACAAATGCAGGCAAGACCCATGTGTACAGAGGGAGAAGATGGGCCTCAGGATCATGGGTAGAATGGAGAGAGCCCCAAAGTCAGGCGGGAAGAGCCTCAGTGGATCACTTAATGGGGAAGCAGAGAGGAAAAGCGGCTCCTGGCAAGCTGAGGCCTTTCCAACTCAAGAGTTTACTGCCATGTAGAGCAGGTGAAGCCATGTGATGAGGATGGCAGGGATGTGGCGCAGATAACGGAATGCCAGGGTCGGGAGGTCAGGGGAGATCCAGGATTGCCATCACCTGTGTCTGCGCAGAGGCGAAGTCACCGGAAGGGTCGGCTTGACCTGACAACCGGTCCAGCACTGAGTCCAGAGGAAAACAAGCTTCTGGGGCCAGGAAGGATCGGCATCTGGGCAGAAAAACAAAGCTGAGGAAAACCCAGCGCGTCGGAAAGCATCTGCAGGTAGGGTGCGGGCGGAGCGTGAGGCAGGCAGCGGCCACACACGAGAGGCCTCCAAGACCACGGGACCCGCGGCCGAGGGTGTCGGGGCCCGGCCCACGCCTGCAGGGCCTCATCCCGCGAGGACGTCCTCGAAGGCCACCCCAGGACCAGTTCGCTCAACCCTCCCGAGAGACGCCTGTGGCAGGGGGCGGGGCGGAAGGCTGTCACTCACGGCCCGCTGGCCAATCCGCGGGCGCGCCCCTCCCCGGAGAGGGTGAGCGGAGGGTCCGCCCCCGCCCCGCCGCCGCCGCCGCCGCCGCCGCCGCGGGTGTGAGGCGGCCAGCCTGGCGCGGCTCCCTCCGCCCGGCAGCCCGCCCAGGTAACAGGGTCCGGCGGGCGGGCCGGGGTCGCGCCGCTCCCTCACTCCCAGGGAGGCACGCACACCGCGGCGGGGCCCGCGCGGGATGGCGGCCGTGTGCGCGCCCGACTGACGGGCCGCAGCCTGTGGGCGGGGTTGCGTGCATGACGGGCAGCCGTGCCCCGCGCCGTGCCAGGGCCCGCGCACGAAGAGCTGTGCGGGAGCGAGGTGCAGGTCCTCCCGCCGCGGCCTGCCCCGGGGCGCGGGGCGCAGGCGCGGCGGCGGGCGGGGGTCGTCCCCGGGAGCGCCTTTGTTCCCGGCGCGCCGAGGGCGGGGTCTCGCCGCGCCCCGCCCCCGCGCTCAGTCCCCGCCCCGTGTCCGCCCGCAGGAGCCGCCACCGGGTCCCGCTCGCCTCCTGTGCTGCCGCCTCCGCCTCCGCCGCCCCGGGCCCGCCGGCCTGCGTCTCCGAGGTCGCTGCAGCATGGCGGGCGCCGCGACCCCCTGCGCCAATGGCTGCGGGCCCGGCGCGCCCTCCGAAGCCGAGGTGCTGCACCTCTGCCGCAGCCTCGAGGTGGGCACCGTCATGACTTTGTTCTACTCCAAGAAGTCGCAGCGGCCGGAACGGAAGACCTTCCAGGTCAAGTTGGAGACGCGCCAGATCACATGGAGCCGCGGCGCCGACAAGATCGAGGGGTCCAGTAAGTGCGCCCCTGCCCGGCCTGGCTCGCGCCCGCCCGCTTCCCAAACACTTGGGCAAACTTTCGGGCCTCGCGCCTCGCGCCGGGTCTCCGCCTAGTCCCTGGTGGACACTCTGGGCGGGGGGCATCCGGGTCTTGGGTCACCTGATAGGACACCCCCTCCCCCAGGGGGGAGTGTTCCAGGCACTTTGCCCCGAGGCCTAAAAGTCCTCACTGTCGGGACAAGTGGAGCGGGATTGTGGCCCCCAGAACCAAACCGCTGTCAGCAGCGATGAGGGAAAGCCAAGGCAGGGGCCCCTTACCCAGCCTGAGAACCTGGGGGACCGACAAGACCTTCCTGCCCAGTGCCATTTCTCCAGCGAATGCAGCCTGTGAAAAGTCCTAGCGCTCCAGGAGGAGCACAAGAACCTTTGGAATCCCCAAGTAGAACTCGGGCAGATGTTGGGGTAGGGTTAGTTTTGGAGCAAAGTGGGGCCTACTCATCTCCTCTTGGAGATAAGGAAGAATGTGGGCCTTTGGGAGGATGGGGGAGGAAAAGCTGAGAGAAAACAGTGGCTGCCTTTTTCCTGGAGGCTGCTTTTGCCCCAAATCTGAGTTTTGGAGGTCTATGATAATAGGCAACCACCCAGAGCCATAGCCGGGGCTCTTGGTAAAACTACCAGGCTCCTCTGCCCTTGCAAGCTTGTAACAAGAAGCTTGGACTCAGAGGGACTCCCAGGGCCTTGGGGTCAGGTACTCTCAAGAGCTGACAGCCCTTTGTTTTGGATGTTCCAGTGACCTTAGGAGAGCCCTGGTTTTCTGCCTCAGTCTTCCCAGGTCTGACTTTGGCGGTTTTACACTAGTCTCTGGTGGGAGGCGTGAAGAAGAGGTTTTGAGAAACATCAGCTCTTCTGAGAGTCATTTTGCTTGGTGTGAGGCTGGATGGGCCTCACACCTCAGTTCTGTCCTCTCTGCTGAGAAGATGGATGTATTTGCAACTCCAGACTTTGAGATGGCTCTTACAAGGACCCCAAAGAGACTATGATTGATTGGAGAGACCTAGTCTTAGAACTAGGTCTTTTTTGGGGGGGTGTTTCAGGAAGTAATAACGGAGGGAAGGTCCCACAGACCTTCCTGGGTAGGTGTACATGTGTGTAGATGGGGAGGAGATGGGGAGGAAGGAAGGTTTTTGTGGTAAGGCAGCCATCCTCCACTACAAACTTCAGATGTGACACAGCTACCAAACAGAAGTGGCACCTAGCCATCATCAGCACCTCATCAGCCCTGACCTCCACTGAGACCATTTCAGTGATTCAAGAAACCATAGTTTCCAGAGTGGGGGATGGACACTACAGACAGTTCAGGGGGTCCTGAGAACATCGCACAGACACTGCGTTGCAAGTGGGACCACCTCTTTTACATTTGTAGTATTTCCTGTGTTCAATGTGGTGAGTGGCATTAGTTTCCTGATAGCTAGCGCTATGGTAAAAACTGCATTCTAAACCGTGTATTATGTGACTAGTAGGCAGTAAGTACAGCTCAGTGGTTGGAGACAGGTATGCATTTGAAGTGTGTATGTCACCCAGCCAAGGGCTTTCCTTCTCTGAGCCGTGGTCTCTCTCTAAGTTAGTGTATTTACTATAAATGGACATTCTTGGAAGTAAGTGAGGCAGGTGATGTAAAGTAAGCATTAAATTAAGTATGTAATAGATGTGAGCTGAGACATTGCAGATGTTTAAAATCAGCTGTTCATAGCAATAGCCATGGTAGATGATGCTGTCCTCTTAGACCCTGAGATGGGTTCTGAGGGAGGTCTAATGTGGCTCTTAAGAAAGAGCTTGGAGGGAGGAGGGCTGAGAGAGGTTCACATTTACTTAACTCACTACTCAGTAAAAAAGGCTACACCATTTTTATTTTGCCACACATTTACCCATCCACTCACCCTTTGTGTAGAACATGTTTCTATAGAGAAAATGTTTGGAGTTTTGCATATTGGATGTCTTTGTAAGTTGGGGCCTGAACAGAAAAAACAAGGGGTTTGGAGAGAGGACCAGCTAGTCTATTTTGTCTCACTCGGGTCTTTGAGAGTTGGAGACAGGAATAGAGAGGACCTCATTTTCCCAGACCCACTAGGGTCACCCAGAGATGTGCACATTTTCACTGGGCCCGGCCCTTTGCTTTTCAGGGCCCAGATTGAAGGCTGGCACACTGTTTGGAGTTCACACCTTGTGAATGGAACTTCCCACTGAAGCCCTGCCCCACTTCTGCCCATTTGCACCTCACTACATTGGTTCCCATCTTTGGAGCCTCCTGCAGATTGTGAGAAAGATTGAGTTGCAGCTGGGTCCCCTACCACTTGCTTTTGCTCATATGCCTCAGATGTTTGACCTTTTTTTGCTGATAACCTCAGCCTTGCCTGAAACCAGAGCATAGAGAAAGACTACTACTGCCCTCAGGGTGCCCATGGACCTGAAGGACAGACTGCCATTTCCTAACTCTTGTGTTCTCTCACATTGGCACTTGTGAAACAAGCAGGCACCTTCTGATGTGAGGCAGCAGCTTGGCTTGAAATGTATGGAAAGTGCTTTGGTACTGTTTGTGTGGTGGTGTGACCAGAGTTAGGCTCGTGTTTGGCATTTATATTGCAGAATTTCAGTGAGTTAAAAGCAGTCGTAGACTTCCTGCCTAGTGCTAAAGAGACTTTTCATTCTGGCTGCATGGCCAGACTGTTACAAGGACTGTTCTCGGGCTGTGTTGGCAGCCGGCCTTGACCCCATGTTTTCTGTAGCCTTTATTGCTCCTTGTGAAGCAAAACCTCCATGTTTAAACGGTATTTACGGGCAAAGACGTCTTGAGCATCTGCACCCTAGACAGCCCTCCTAGTTTCTGGCTCTGTAGTTTCCCTCTGTAGTGACATGGTTGAGACTCATGTTTAGGGAGGTCAACCAGTTGAGGACCACTGTCAGCACAGTAGCTCCAGGTGGAGACTATAAACTTATGCTGTGATTGCTGGATGTGGCCCCTGCGGTTGTGGGCATCTGACCGGCAAGGGATAGGCCTTTGCTCTGTTAGCCACATGCTCTGAAGGTAGGCCCACGGTAACTGAGAACATTAGGCAGGTGTCCTCAAGGATCCCTTTGTGCTGGCTCAGTACTCCCATTGAGAACATCGGGAGCATGAGCCTGAATCTCAGAACTAGCAATCTCTGCCATGTGCTTCTTCTTTGACTCACTTTTCCAGGAGAAGTCAGACCTCTTACTATTTCCTCAGCACCCCAAGCTTGCCTGGTGTGAGTTTCCAGGTCCCCTGTCCATATGGGGCTGTTTTCTCTAAACCTGCTTCACAGATGACTAGCAAAGTTGAGCAAACCCAGTGCTAGGAAGCCCAGCACCTCCAGCTTTTCCTGGGACTTTGTGTCAGGAAGGGGTGGCCCACATAGCAGCATAGACTTGAGTTAGAGTTTAGGGACCCTGACCATCAGCATTGCTTCTGATGGCCCTTGGAATGATGGACATTATATTTCTTCAGTAAATGTTTGCACACACCTTACTTGGTTACAGAATGCAGTGATGAGGAAAGCGGGGTGAGTGGGGCTCCGTACCAGTTGAGTAGTTGTCTGCACTGGGCCAAGAACTCACACTGCAAGGGTTGTTCCGCCCCCAGCTTACCTGCTGTGTGACCTCCACTGTGTAGTTATCCTTTTGAGTACTGATATCAAGGTTCCTGTGAGGAATGGAAGAATATTTGTGTAAAGTACTTGGCATCAAGTGTATCATGGTGTACATGCGTAGTGTGGAAACTCACAAGAGAGAAGTGAGTCCCCAGGAGGGCCAGGTTAGAAGGAGAGTAGATGTGTCTGTTGTGGTCAGAGTTGGTACCTGGCCACCAAGTCCTTTGATGAAGGCCAAGAAGCTGCAGTTCTCAGCAGTGCCTGTGTGATCAGAGCTTTTTGCTACCCTGGGCATTTGTGTAGAGACAAGACTGTTGACTGGTAGCAGCTGCTTGGGTGAAGACATCATGTTGGTTTGTTACTAAGCCAGGTCAACATTGAATTGGTCTAGCTATCTGAATGATAGGGGACACCCAGTCTTCCAGGAAGTGCTCTGCCACAGCCCAGAGTGGTAGGGCTACATCCGCTTCTACTGTTTCTTCTACATCTCTTTTTACTCTGCCACCTTTCCTATGGAACATGGTTTCAAGAACAGTGTATCCGAGGTTGAATACACCGGAGGATGTGGTGAGGCCTGAGGTTATAGAAGCCTCCTATTGGGTCTTGCTATTTGGAGACTGACTTTCCCTCCTCTCTGCTCTCTCATGAAGAGAACTCAATGTGTACCTTAGGAGAATCTTCGGGGGTGGTGGAATAGAAGGACTTGAATGTTTTGGTGCACCATGTAGCCATGTAGAGCACTCCACTGCTTTGGAGGAATCCCTGTGACAAGGATACCTTCGTGTCTTTGGGCCACTAATCCTGCCCTCTTGGTGACTGAGCTGGGACTACTCAAATGTGTTCTTGTGTCCTTGGGTAAATAACTTTTTAGCTTATCGGACAGTTCTATAAAAGAATTCTTAGCTAGGTGTGGCAGGTTCAAGGCCATCTTGGCTACATAGTGAGTTATAGACCAGCCTAGGCTGCTGAGTAAGACTAGTTTCAAAAAACAAAAGGTAGCTTAAGGCTAATGAAGTAAGATTGTATAAAAACCATGAGATTTTTGTGAAAATGCCCAGCACAGCATTTGATACCTGAGGACTCTGGTTATCATCTTAGTTCACACCAATGGAGTGCCGTTGTCTCCTTGAGTTCGGGTATACAGACCAGGACATCAGAAGGATCTGGTATTAGAATAATGTTCTGGGAGCACATGGTGTGCTTTCTTAGCAGTGGCTCATTTCATCCAAGGAAAGCAGAGATTGTTGTCCCTATCACAGAGAGAAGGAAACAAAGGTCCCAAGAGTGAGGTCATGGAGGAAGATCATAGTTAAGTGTGAGATTTATGATTCTTGCTATAGTATTGTTTATTCTCCCACTCTAGGAAAGTAACAATAAGGTGGACTATTCTGTAGATATCCAATCTCTATTCTATACTCTGGTCAGATGTGTTTACCCAGCTTGAGCTTTTGTCTGTGAACAAGCTCACTCATTGCCTCCATTCTGGAGTCTCCAGCTCTTGTTCTGGCCATGGTACTCAGATAGCCTTTCTAGACCTTCCCCTCCTACAATGAAGGTCCTACCTGACGTGGAAGCCAGAGCACCTCATCCCTGGACTTTTTCCCCCTGTGCATGGTAGCAACCATCAGCACTTGAACAGAGGAAAGGGTCATGAGGCACAGGCTTCCCAAGCTCCCAAGAAACTCCTTTCCAGGCTCCCTCACAACAGACTCACTCCAGTGTGCCTCTATACTGTGCTGCTACACCAGTTCATCAGGTGTGGGGTGTGCCTGGCTGCTGTGTGTGGGCACACTGAGCTGGGTAGGGTTTCTCCTGCTTCTGCCAGTTTATGGTATCAGCAGATCACTAAATAAAATAGGTTGTTCTTCATGTCAACTTAGCCACTTTCTTTAAAAATGAAGAGAGGGGAGAGGCTGGAGAGATGGCTCAGTAGTTAGAGCAGTGGCTGCTTTTTCAGAGGCCCTAAGTGTAATTTCTAGCACCTATGTGGTGTCTCATAACCATCGGTATCCTGTCCTAGTAGAGAATCTGATGCCCTTTTCTAGCCTCCATGGGCATTGCATGCGTGTGGTATTCAGACATACATTCAGGCAAATATTCATATATAATAAAAATAAATCTGAATAAAAAAGTCTGGCATCCTTGGGCCTCACTGGATCACTGAGCAAGCAAGGCACCACGTGTGTTCTGGCTTCTCACTGGCGAGCATTGTTAAGTCTGGTGAACATACAGTTAGGGCAGAGACAGCCAGACAAATAATTACAGGGTGTGGTGAGTGCTGTGAAGGAAACAAGCAGGGCCACTCTGTCCAAAGGATGGTTGACGGCATACTGAAAGGACAAAGGCCCTGACCTGGGGCTGCTGGCAGAATTTCATTTGACCTTTATGCTACATGTACCGTCCATCTGCTATGTCACTGTCTTTGGAGTGTGGCCTCAATGCTCTAGGTGAGCCCTGGGGTGCAGACCTGAATACTGGGCAAATTAGGCTAGAGAGGAATTTGGAACGTTGTGGTTGGGGAGGAATGCCTTTCTACGCAAAGCTAGGTGACCACTGAGAGACTGTCTAAGCATTTAAACTTTGAAGCCCTTATAGAATGTCCCTGCCCTTAGACTTCCTTGAGTTGCCCCCTAAGCATCGTCTGTTGCTTCCTCAGTGTTTCCCCTTAACTGCAGAGTTTCCTGCAGCCTCTCAGCATGGTTGCTTCCACGGTTCCTTTGCTTCATATGTGGGTTCTCCAGAGAGTTGGAAAGCCAGGCTCCTGGGGCTTCTAGAGAATCTGCTTGTTAGCCCCTAGAGAGCAGAGAAAGGATACTGGGCCATAGGCTGAGTACTGGGAGCTGTAGGGAGAGGTGGTGGGGATAGCACAGTTGACCCCAAGAGTCTCTACTTGCATGCCTGGCTCAGGCCTTGGAGCTCTCACCCCCTCCTTTCATGAAGAGTGCTGAGGTGGTGCTGGGCTAGCCTTTGAGAGGCTCTAGTGGCTTTGTGCCCAGGCACAAGTGTTAGCACTCTACCCTCACCTCCTAGGAACCAGGCCCATCCTGGGGGAAGCAGGGAGGGGCTCCTTTTTATAGCCCGCATAGAGGCCTTGTGTATAGGCTCTGCTGCTTCCTTCCGGCTCTGGCCCTTCCCGTGTTGGCCAGAGGCCCTGACTTCAGCAAAATTTAGGAGTAAATGAGACAAGGCTTTTTCCAGCAGAAGACTGGCATCTCCTTTATTGAACCCAGGTTAGGCAGAGAGAATTTTGGAAGCAAGAAAAAGAGATGGCCCAGTCCTTGGTCTTGGGGAGTTTGCAATCCAGAACATGTCACAGATTTAAAACCAGGAGACAGTACTACCTTAAAGTGCTGAGGGTTGGGCCAGAGGGCCCAGGTGGAGTTGGCCTCTCTCTGGCAGCTCCCCCTGCTCTGTAGAGTCCCATCCCTGTTGACTGAGACATCGGTACTGGGTAGAGGCTCTTCCTGTGCTTGGAAGCAGAACATAGACACCATGAAGAGTGTACTGGCCAGACCAGTAAGACAATGCGGGTAGCCCACACTTGTTTGTGGGTCTGAGTTTTCTTTAGCTCCAGTGGGGCATTCGTTTTGGGATTGTCTTCCAGGAGATACAGTCTAGTTGAAGTCTTACGAAGTGATTCTTGAGGACATGTATACCTGAGGCTTGGCCATCGCTGTGGTAAGAATAAGGCTTTGGCAATAATTTCTGGCTGTGTAGGTAGATGTGAATTTGTGCTGGGGAGATTCTAGCCTCAGGCCCTGATAGTGGGCCTAAGTTCATAGGGTGATTAGTCTAAGAGGAGAAAAACCTCAGTTAGCCACAGGTCCCACAGATTTCTCAGCCTTTGGAGGTAGTAGGTCAGCACAGCTCATCCTGCCCCCATTTGCCAGGCAGAGACGCTCTTCTCTGAGGCTCTGCAGACCCTCTCAGCAGTCTCCACTGATGCTCCACGTGTTGGAGCATCTTTATCTTTCCACCCAAGCATTTATTCACCCATAGCAGTAATGGAGGGTGATGTGCTTGTCTTCATTGTCAGTCCCAGCTGGGATTATGGCCTTTCTTGAGACCACTTGGCATATCTGCCAGGGAGGTTCAGAAGGTTACAATGGCATTTTGTTAGGGGGTTGTGACAGTCCTTTTGAGTCCTTTTGAGTGACATGAAAGCGAAGTACCTGGTGCCAGACTGCTCCCAAGAGGCTGTCCTGACTTCTCCAAGGTCTGGCCTATACTAGAAACATGAAGTTCTGTACTAGGATGTGTGTTGGTGGGTAATGGGGTGAGAGATTACTAACACTGGGGGTGGGGTCACAAGGTCTCTCTCTCTCTCTCTCTCTCTCTCTCTCTCTCTCTCTCTCTCTCTCTTACTTGACAGGTGGAGAGAATTTCAAAGAATCTAAGCTAGGCTTCCTGGGAAGACAGAGGATGACATCCCCAGTGGGCTCTGAAGGCAAAGACTAGATCTTTCTCTGGGGCCTTGCTTCTTTAGGAAGAAAAAGGGGGTGGCTTGGGCTGGCAAGACCCAGGGAGTGTGGCAGGTGCTGTGGAGGGGCTGGGCCATGCAGTCTAAGGCAGGAAAAACTTTTTGGGGTATAAAGAAATAAGACATCTGCATCAAAGGACATCACCAGGCCTCCAACTTGATGACTTCCTTTGTCATTGTGAATTAACCCCTGTGACCTTCTGTTGGATTTAAGCCTGGCCCTACTTGCACAAGCAACAGGTGAGAACTTGCTGAGGAGCTTTGCTAAGGGAAGCCTCCCCCACGCCCACCTCAAGCCCTCTCTTCTCCCTCTTGTGTCCTCTTTAGTCTGAAGCTGCTATGCTTTGTGAGAGGGAGATCCCAGATTCCCCTTTCACCTCCCAAACTATTGTCTGTTCTCTGCCTTCTGGGAGGGCCTTGCAGAGATAGGGCAGCAGAGACATCTGCAGGCATCAAGGCTTAGGAGCAGGTTGGTCAGCCAAGAAAGACTTTGATTATAGTTAAAAAAAAAAAAAAAAAAAAACTAGCACACTTGTTAAATTCTTGCTAGGATGGAGGAGTGAAGATTGTAGACATGGTTCATGTCCTCAAGTAATTTACAAAAACAGCGAGCCATCCCTAAGACACACATGAGGACTGAGAAAGAGATAGCTTAGTGGGTAAACACGTTTGCCATGCAAGCCTGATGATCTTTAATCACTGGAACCTGTAGTTATCCCCTGGCCTCTCCAAGTGTCATGGGATGTGTGCACCCTCACACATCACATGCGCACACACACACAATAATAATAATAAAATTTAAAACAACATACACAAGACTTTTATTATAGGGTGCCACACAGCAGCCTGGAGTCCTGCTACCCTCCCTGTGTTGTCCCCACTTGGCTGCTTCCCACAGGAATCCCAAGGCAGCACAGAGTGCAAGCCCAGGGCACATGCAGTTTGGCATTGAAATATTTTTGGCTCTGCCACCTCGCCAACTGTCACCTTGGATAGGATCATTAGCCACTCTTTGTTCAGTGTCCTTGCTTGGGAAATGGGAACCCTAATACTTGCTTCATAGTATTAGTTATAAGGATAATAGAGCATGGCTTAATTAAGAGTCTTATGTAATGTGCATAGCAAATGTGCAAAAAATTAGTGATGGTGCCAGATGCCCACTCTTGATGTTGCTGCCCTCCCTACCCAGCGACCTCATCCTCTGTGCTTTGCAGTTTCTGAGAAATGTCTGTAAGCTCTGTTTAACATAATCTTTCTAGCATGGTGCAAACCTAATCCTTCCTCCTGTGGTCAAGCTCTCGAACCTAGCATGATGTCCTTCTTACAGTTGCTCACTGTGGATAACAGTCAGCTGAACTGGGAGGGTTGGATTGAGGTTGATGAGAAACAAAGGAATCAAAAAACTTCAAAAGTGTGTATGTTTTCAGGTCAGGAAGCAACTTGGGGGAGTTGGTTTTCTTTTTCCACCATGTGGGTCCTAGAGATTGAACTCAGGTCATCAGGCTTGACAGCAAGTGCCTTTTCCCCGCTGAGCCATCGTGCTAGACCTGAGAAAAGGGAATCTTAATGGATGGCTCTGAAGTTTTCAGTTCATGGACCTGTACCCAAAAGAAGCCTAGGGTTTTAGGTGAGAGAAGACAATATTTGGTTTGAAGTTTGTCTTTCGTTTAGGTAGGTAGGGGTGTGTGTGTGTGTGTGTGTGTGTGTGTGTGTGTGTGTGTGTGTGTGTGTGTGTGTGTGTGTGTGTGTGTGTTCCTTAGGTCGACAGATAGGAATAGGAAGTGAGCAGTTGGAGTGTAATGCCAGACAGAGTTGTGTGAATCAGAAGGAAAGACAGCTGTGGGCATGACTGTCATTGAGGAGAAGGCAGAGCACCAGAAGTGGAGAGGACTTTGGCCATGCTTAATGGGGGTCAGCCTATAGCTCACAAAGAAGCAGGAAAGTCTGGGCATGGTTGTATGGAAAAAGTCAAAAGTGGAACACCAAATAGAAGGGAGGTTGTGCACGCACAGCACCGCAGATGTCTCCCTGCTGTTCCATTCTTTGCATGACCTCATAGTTATCTGCTTCCCCATCTGTTTCCTCCTTAGGCTGGGATTTTTCTGAAGGGCAGGAACTCAATGCCTATTGGTATGTTTCCCCAGGACCCAGCTCAGGGCCTTGTGTGAAGTAGATAGATGCCTGGTAACCAACAGAGTCATGGAACGAACCAGTGAATGAACCTCAAGTGGCGGTGAGGTCTCTTCAGGCCCTGTGTTCTGTATGGGCCTTCTTTCCCCTCCTCCCTTTGGGACCTAGATATGCTGTTACCACTTGAAATAAGCTATGTTTTAGGAAAGAGGGCTGACTGCCTGGGCCGTGTGGAGCCCTCTATGGCCTCCTTTTTCATTGACACTCCAGAACCCCATCTGCCTTGAGTCACCATGTGATGAAACTCCTTGGGCCCTCCATCCCTCATTTACCTAAAGAGACGAGCCATCTAGAATCTAGTCTCTAAGTGGCGTGTGTATCGGTGAGGACAGTGTACATTGCAACTGTACCATGAAGCAATTTGTCCATGTCAGTGCAAGGTGCCTGGTCCTGTGTAGGGATCTCATGGACCTCTATCCCGCTGTCTGAATGGCTGTTTCCTGTTTACCAAGATAGGAAAGAGGCTGCATTCAGTTAGGCCCAGCTGCTCTTCTCAGTCAGGGTGTTGAAGGCAGTCTGTTGTGGTATAACCTGGTTTGGCTAGGATTCCAGGGAGGGGTCACTGTTCCTTTCATCCATAGTTGCTGGTGTGGTAGTAGCCTCTTGCTGCACAAGCATAGGAAGGACAGTGTGTCTTGGTGCCACCCTCCTTTTACCATGTGACCCTGTGACCCTTTATGTGGGGGGATATCTATCTGCAGGGCTGTTTAAAAAGTGGCTTTTGGAGGTAGGGAATGCTAGGATGTGAGTTTTGGTTCTAAATTAAGGTCTTGGGTTTTGTGGCTTGGTTCCCATGGCCTGAGTACTGAAGAACCCTAAAAAGGGTTTAGTGCACCATTCTTTTTATTCCCTTCCTCTAGTGCTCTTGTTGTTATAGGTTATAGACTACTTACCCTGGATGGGCAGGAGAGATGACAGCAAGCAGGCATGTGCCGAGGCCGACAGTTGGGAAGTGGGGCCTGCCTTCAGGTGCTGGGATTAAAGGCATGCACCACCAAGTCTTTTTAGAGGGACACTGACCACCATTCCTGGCTTGTCCTGAAGGTTCTTGCTGTCTGTGTAAGTCCATATGCTACATGCTTAGTAAGGCTGATCTCTAGTCTTTAGTGTCTCAGTCACGAGACTGTCCCTATGTTGAGGAAGATGGAGAGGGGGGGAGGGGAGGGGAGGGAGGAGAGGAGAGGAGGAGTTGGAAGGGGAGTGAGTTGCCTTTCCAGAGTCTCTGGCTTTATTGCACACAGTTTGATCTTACAAATTTAGTCTTGTGTCATCTGCCTCAGATCTTAGAGATGGTTCCAAATTCCAGGCAGCAAACACATTTTGACTCCTTCCAAAGCAAAGTATAAAAGATTGTAATGGTGGGGAAGATCAGGGCTGATCCCCCAGGTGGATGTTTGGGTAGTGGTATGTGCATCCCCTCACTGATAAATAACCCTAACCCTTGTTACTGGTATCTTTTTTTTTCTGGATTTACCATTGGAGTATACATGCCTGTGGGGAGTGTGCTGGTTGGGGTGCTATGGGCTCAGGAAGCAGATGATTTTAGCTCATCTTTGCATATGCTAATCAGAATGTGAGTTCTGCTCCCCACAAAGAACTCATGTATGGCCCAGTTGTGAGCTGGGAAATGGCTGCTTGGATTCTTTCCCTGGTGGCCTTTATCTACATAAAACTCGAAGAGGTTCCAGTTTGTCCTCTGAACAGAGTCCTAGCAGGCTTTTGTGTCCATCTTCCCCAGAGCTATCTTTCTTAAGCCCCATGTCAGTAATAGTAGGTACAAAGACATGTGCTTCCCAGCAAGGCCCTTACCTTGTACAGTGGAGGAATTCGCTGTTTTCCAGTTGGGAAACTGAACCCGAAAGAGTGAGGGACTGCCAGAGCCTCACAGCTGGACCTGAAGGGCCCTGTGATTCTTCCTTTTCTTTACTGGCCCGGGCAGCTTCAGAAGCTGATGTCAGGGCAGGCTTTCCGAGGGTGTAGGAGTAAGTAGATCTCCACTAGGGGCACTGAGGAGCGCAGACCCCCAGAGTTCTCCCTGGTATACCAGACTAACTGGTTTCAGAGCCACTGTGTGTTGCTATTCCTTGGCATAGATGTGGGTGGTTCTACATCATCCAAATCCCTTTGAGAAGAGCCTGTCTTGGTAGCTCACACCTGTGATCTCAGCACTCTGGAGCCTGAATCTGGAGAATTGCAAGATCCAGGGCTGTCTCAAAAAAGAAAGAAAGAGAAAAGACAAAACAAAAACCAAGTCTTGATTTCTTTATAAGAGTTTATGAAGATTAAGTGTGAAGAACTGGGTGTCCCTTTCTTCCCAAGCAGCCCAGCTTTCCTAAAGCCTGGGAAAGCCTTCTTGCTTGGCCTGGAGCCCTGGTCTTGGAAGACTGCATATATGGGAGCTCCTGACAGGCCATGCTAGCTAGGCTGCACCCATTCAGGTCAGAGTAAGCCCTCAATTGTCGTCATGGTCCCCTGGTTGTGGAAAATATCTTCTTTTCACTTCCTCAGCCCCTGGGACCCTCTCAGTATCCTGGATTTTCCTTTCCCCAGTGTTCTGCTAAATACTCCTCTCCCATAGCTTTTGGGGAGAAGGGAATGCTGGCTCATGGGGCTCCAGACATAGGGAATAAACATCCAAGCATTTGTACACACACACACATACACAGACACACACACACACACACACACACACACACACACACACACGTCATTCCTGACATACAGAAAGTCTCACCTAGAGCTGGCAACTAAAGCAAAGGCTATGTCTGATTAGAGAGTCTTCCCTGTGACGGTGGCTCCTGGGAATCAGCCTACACTCTCTCAGATATGGCAGTGTTTGTCCTGTATGCAGGAGGATGGGTAGCAATAACACAGCCTGTGCTTTCAAGGGTCTGATAGACTATTTCATTGCTGTCAGATCTTTTTCATTCTGCTTCTGATTTCATAGATGTAGAGGGTATCCGGGCCATGCTGGTATCTCCTTATGGGAGGAAGAGCAAGGAATCAGTGTAACAAATGTGGCTTAGAAGGGTGGTGTGCCTGGCTTCTCTGCTCTACGCCTACCAGGCCCCTACTTAACCATGTGCTTACTCTGAATTTTAGATTGGACTCTATGCTAATGTGTTTATAATACAGAGCAGGCTAGAGCTCATCTGGGACCCACTGACTTTGTGCACATATGTGTATACACACACACACACACACACACACACACACATCATATCTATCTATACACCCCCACACACATACACATGTGGGAATCACATGTGGCCTAACCATGAGCTTTGGACAGACTTTATAGCTGCCTTCCTACTGTATACACACTTTATTGTGTATATAGCCATTGGCATCTGGTGGGCAGCAACGGGAAAGGCCCTAACTGTGGATCATGTAGGTGTGTGTGTGTGGGGGGGGTAATAGCTTTGCGCTGGAAGAATACTCTAGTTTCTGTTTCAAAGGGCAGCGTTCATAGTGGTTGTGTGGTATACAATGCAGGCATTTGCCCCAAAGGAAGTTCTTCCTCCCACTTACAGAAACTGTTCTCAGGTTGTGGATTTGTGACCCAGCTCTCCCCCACGCTGGTTCTAGAACCAAGTAGAATGCCTCCATCTTACTTCATTCCCCCATTCCTTTTCACTTCACTGAACCATGTGCCTGCATCTTTCTCATTTTTTGCATTCAGTCACTCAGTGGGTACTGGAAGGACTGCCTGCCGTGACATACATTTCATAGCAATATGAGGCATTGAGGTGATCACTGTAGGATGAAGTGTCTCATGGGATCTTCAGTGGAAGAGAATCCAGGCAGAGAACGAGAACCGGGCAGAACAGGCTCCAGGATAAAATGGGGCAGGAACAGTTGCTGTTCTTGCTGTAGGTCTGGCTTGGTTTGGTAGGATCACAGGAGAGGGCAAGGCAAAAAGCTCTAGTTGAAGCTCCGAGCCCTGTTTGAGAACCTCAAAGACTGAAGGGAGTGGGTTCATGATGGGTTAGCAGTGGGTACCCTCAGGAGGGGAGTGATTGGGCCTATAGGGCCAGGTATTCATACAATTGTTTATGGTGCAGAAGAGTCAGGAAGAATGGAGAGTTGGTGAGAACTATGCCTACCAACAAGGAAAGTCAGGGCATGGAGGGTAGACCTGAGGGCTTTGCTGGGGGGACAGTATTGGATCCAGGTACAGCCAGTGCTGGTTGTGGTAGCAGAGCTGGGGGTAGGGCCAGAAGAGATATCACTGTTCCAGGTACAGATGAACAAGAAAGGAAGACTGTGAGCTCTTGGTTGGGGCCTTTGGGATGTTCCAGCCATGCTAGTGTTCAGAACTAGAATCTAGTGAGAAGGAGGACATTGTAAGAAGTTCCCAAGCTAAGGGGAATCTCTCTTCCTGGGCTGTTTATTTCTGCCCATGCTCCTGGCTCATTCAGGGACGGTTTAGGTATCCATTCAGGGCAGCTGTGTCAGGGCCTCTCAGAGTCCACATCTGAGCACGTGTGGCTGAAGAACCACTCCTTCCACGTGGCATACTCAGCTCCTGCGCTTTCAGCCTCACTTTTGGTCTTGCCAGCATCCTCTCTGTTGTTCTTACCACCCTTCAGAAGTGGAGCAGGGGATGCCGGGCAGTTGTCTCTCTCCGTGCACTTCCCACTCCACTGTCCTGAGACAGAAATTGAGTCAGACCCCTGGCTCTTTAGTTGATGGGACTGCAATTGGGAGGTGTTAAATGTGTCACTAGCTTACAGTTGCTTTTATCTGTTAACTCCAGTTAGTAGCCCATAGGATCATTTACCTCTCAGGCTCATGTACCTGTCTCACCTTTGCTTGTGAGAATAGTGGAGCAGTTGAGAAGTCCTTGGTAGCTGAGACAAGGATGCCAAGTTGTGAGCACAGGATGCCTGGCATTCTTGAAGAGCCTTGGCCTTGGCCAGAACTAGGCCTTTGCTAAGACTGGTGTGGACATGTCTTTGGGGTGTGGGTCATTTCAGGATTTGCCAGTTTTCTGGGCTTGATCCAAGGTTCTGTCTGGGATTCTGAGACCAATCTAGACTTGCCCAGCCTTGCCTCTGGGACTTTACAATTGGGTGTCTGTGTGTATTGTATTAGAAAGAGATCCACAAGGAACTAACTGCCTTGGATCCCTGTTTCTCCTTCTGGAGTCCAGCTCTGCTCCAGGTACAGGTTATAGCCTATACTCCCAGCTATGGAACAAAGATAGGGAAGGGATAACAGATACATTTATCTCCCTGTCCCCAAAGAGCCTTAGCCTTTAAAATACACATACACACACACACACACACACACACACACCAAAAACAAAACAAAAAACAAAGCCTACTGTTAGATAAGTCCACTTCTCTCTATCACCTGGGGTAACTGTGAGTGGGTTCAGTCTGTCTCTTTGTGGTCCAGTCCCCAAGGGAGGAGGGTGTGGAAATGACTGAGAGAAGCACACCAAGCTTCCTTTGATGCTGGCTGTGAGAATCTCAGCCTGACCTTGGCCTTTACTACCTTCCCAGTTGATATTCGTGAGATCAAGGAGATCCGCCCAGGGAAGACATCACGGGACTTTGACCGCTACCAAGAAGACCCTGCCTTCCGGCCAGACCAATCACACTGCTTTGTCATCCTCTATGGAATGGAATTCCGCCTGAAGACCCTGAGCCTGCAAGGTGGGATGGGCTTAGGGGAGGCAGGGTGTAGATAAGGGGAAAGCCTGGCTGCCCTCTCTCTTGTGGGAGGATGTGCCCTTAGCTCAGCTTTTGCTCTGCTCACAGCCACATCTGAGGATGAAGTGAACATGTGGATCAAGGGCTTAACTTGGCTGATGGAGGATACATTGCAGGCAGCCACACCCCTGCAGATTGAGAGGTAAGACTCATCTTCCTGGGGTTAAGACGAGATGTCTTGGGCCAGGGGAAAGGAGGCAGAGACTTGAGGCGTCTCCACAGACAGTAACTGCTCTTCTCCCCAGGCTTTCCCTTAGTTGGAGAAGGACCTCACCTCAGGCTTCTCTCTCTCTCCAGGTGGCTCCGGAAGCAGTTCTATTCAGTGGATCGGAATCGTGAGGATCGGTAGGTGCTAAGCTGGTGGTGTGTGTCCAACCAGTGGATAGACGCACCCAGAACAATTGTGCATTTGAGCCAGAGAGCCCATAGACCTGAGTTACCTTGAGAGGGACTGGAAGCTCTGACACAAATAGTTTGTTAGAGTGGGAGACAGTGCTGGCTCTGGGTCCTAGAAGGATGGATGGCATTGCAGCCAGAAGGATCAAGAGCTGGAGGAAACAAAGACAAAATGGCATGATCTATATGTAACTTGTACTGTGGCAAGGTTCTCTGAGAGTCCCCAGAGGTAGGAAGTCATGGGAGGTACAGAGTGACCTGCTCTGGCTTTGAGTTTATTCAGTGTGCTTTATAGGGTTACTATTCTGTGATGAAACACCATGCCAAAAGCAACTTGGGGAGGAAAGGGTTTGTTCAGCTCACATTTCCACATCACTGTTCATCACTGAAGGATGTCAAAATGGCAGGAACCTGGAGGCAGGAGCCAATGTGAGGCCATGAAGGGGTGCTGCTTACTGGTTTGCTCCCCATGGTTGCTTACCTTGCTTTCTTATAGAATTCAGGACCACCTGTCTGGGGTGCCCCCTACCCACCCACAATGAGTTGGGACTTCCCACACCTATCACTAGTTAAGAAATGCCCTGCAGGCTTACTTATAGCTGGATCTTACAGAGTATTTTCTCAATTGAGGCTCCCTCCTCTCTCAATGACTCTAGCTTGTGTCAAGTTGACATAAAGCTAGCCAGCACACTCAAGATCATACTGCTGAGCGGAGAGCTGTGAAGACATTATTCCAGTATTCTGTGTAGAAGATGACAGGGCTCACTCACTCAGATTGGAATTAGTTGGATTTGAGCTATATTGTTTAAAATTATATTTAAAGAATTTCCTAATCCTTTGATTTTCGGACGTCTGAGAGAAGAATCAGAGAGGTCAGGACTTTTGACTTGAGCAACTGTAAGGTGAAGTTGCCATTACTGGGACAGGAACACAGTGGCAGGAACACGTTGTTGGAGCTTAGGGTTCAGTGTGGGTGGAATTTTTATAATGCATAGTACATGTCCAGGTACAGATGAGGAGTCACCAGGCAGGTAGAATGAGTTCAGATGAGGAGTTGGGGCTGTAACACAGGGATGTGTACAGGTGAAATGGAAAGTCTTGGGGGTAGAGATGGTCACATAAGAGACCCAGATAACAAGAAAAGGGAAGAGGCCCAGACTTAGTACCTTAAGATGCCTCCAGACTTAGTACCACATGAGAAGCTAGGATGGGGGAGTACACTTATGTTATCAAACATTGTAGGAATAACAGCTTTAGCCCAGTGGTTAGCAGTTCAGAGGCATAAAGGGAGTGAGTGCAGGGGAAGACAAAAGGAATAGCTTGTTTGTACGCAGATGAGAAAGGGTGGGGACAGAGGCTTCTGTCTCCTTGTAGGAAAATAACAACAGCTACTTGGCTGACTGAGGGTCAAATGATCTAGTACTCCATGCAGAACAAACACTGACTCTAGAGCAGTGGTTCTCAACCTGTGGGTCGTGACCCCTTTTGGAGGAGTCAAAGGATCCTTTCACAGGGGCAGTCTAAGATCATCTACACATCAGATATTTACCTTATAATTTATAACAGCAAAATTATACTTATGAAGTAGCAATGTAAATAATTTTTATGTTGGGGTCACCACACATGAGGAACTGTATTGAAGGGTCCCAGCGTTAGGAAGGGTGAGAAGCAGTGCTCCAGAGCATTCAAATATTGGTGCAGATCTGAGCCCTTAGAGAATTTTGGTCATTCCTGTCTGACTCTTAGGCCAAAGGAGGAGGTGTGCCCTCTAATTCCAGTACCCACTCCAAGGAGAGCATCCTTTCCCATCTTATTCACCCTGTTGACAGGTCTTTGTCCTAACCCCCATGCATAGAGGGTAGCTCTCTCTCTGACTTCTCCTCGAGCCAGCTTACTGTTCAGCCTCAGGAGTGTGCCCAGGCAGCAGTTACATGTGGCTAAGCATGCCCATGCTTTCCTCCCTGCTGCTTATTCTGGGGTGTAGATGAGTCTAGGGGCTGTGGGTCCCAGGATATCCCAGTAAGTGGCAGGCATGAGTGGGCACTGCCCTGTTCTGGACAGGCAGCTGAGATCAGAGCTGGGGCAGTGCTGGAGATGGCTTATCCTGCCCCTCTTGCCTGACCTGCTTTCCTGAGTGTGGTGACTTTTAGAATATGGAGCTTTTTTTTATTCACATGCAGAAACTGAGGCCCAGAGACAGGAAGGGACTTCCATCTGTCACACCATGAACTTTGACCCAGTGTTGCCCTTAGGACTGCAGGTTCCCTCAGGTGGGCTTAGCGTACAAGTCAGAAGGACGCCCTTTTTTTCTCAGTATATCAGCCAAGGACTTGAAGAACATGCTGTCACAGGTCAACTACCGGGTCCCCAACATGCGCTTCCTCCGAGAACGGCTGACGGTAAGGGACACATGGGGCTATCTGTTTCTAGGGCAGGGGAGGCCAGCAGCTCCTCATAAGGGGCCTGACTGGCAGTTCTGTTCTGTATCATGTAGGACCTAGAACAGCGCAGCGGGGACATCACCTACGGGCAGTTTGCTCAACTGTACCGCAGCCTCATGTACAGCGCCCAGAAGACGGTGCATGAGCCTCTTGCCCTTCCCTGCCCTTGCCCCAACTCCTCTCCTAGCCCTGCTGCCCTGCCTTGGGGCTTTTGGGTGCCATGGCTCCAGCATCCCCACCCTACCAACCCCCGGAAATCTATTCCCTAGCCTTTTCCTCAGAGCCCTTCCTGTGTGGTCTCTCAGGACTCTCCCTAACCAGATTCTGTTTCCTGCAGATGGACCTCCCGTTCTTGGAAACCAGCGCTTTGAGGTTTGGTTTGGAACAGTCAGTTGGGGTTCTTCTCTGGGTGGTTCCAGATCCAGATTGGAAGCAGTTGGGGTGGGGGTGAGGCATGGTGAACCATTTGGTGTCTACATTAGCTGGGAGTTGCAAAGGGTCGGTCTCTTTGTCTATTGATCAGCTCAGCCAGCTGCCAGGTACTTCTGTTCTTTCCCCACAGGACTGGAGAGCGGCCGGAGCTCTGCCGAGTGTCCCTTTCTGAGTTCCAGCAGTTCCTCCTGGAGTACCAGGGGGTATGGCTGGGCCAGGGAGTCAGCTGAAGGGTGGGTTCATCATTGGAGCCTTCCTCCATGACTCTCTCTACGCAACAGGAGCTGTGGGCTGTTGACCGGCTCCAGGTACAGGAATTCATGCTCAACTTCCTTCGAGACCCCTTGCGAGAGATTGAGGAGCCATACTTCTTCTTGGATGAGGTGAGCCCCACATTTCCCACCATTCTGTTAGAGAAGCAGGTGGGGTGACCAGAACCCTCCTCTGCCCTAGAAGCTGTTACAGCAACCGCCTGCCCTCTTTGCCAGCACAGTTAAGCATGTTTGCACTCTGGTGCGCCCACTTCCATCCCAAGTGGCAGCCAGGACACACTCTTTTTCCTCCACATTCATTCCTGTAGTTTGTCACCTTTCTGTTCTCCAAAGAGAACAGTGTGTGGAACTCCCAGCTGGATGCTGTGTGCTCAGACACCATGAACAACCCTCTCTCTCACTATTGGATCTCTTCCTCACATAATACGTAAGTACATCTCTGTTCATCCAGCCTCTTCTACGGAGGGAGGAAGGCCCACCAGACCATACTTGTCTGCCCTTTCTTATCCAGATACCTGACTGGGGACCAGTTCTCCAGTGAGTCCTCCCTAGAAGCCTATGCTCGCTGCCTGAGGATGGGCTGTCGCTGCATTGAGTGTGCGTTGGGGCCAGGGGTTGGAGAGGGAAGGTGGGAGGCCTGCCTGTTTGACCATGGTGATGTTCCTTAGTGGACTGCTGGGATGGCCCAGATGGGATGCCAGTCATTTACCATGGGCATACTCTCACCACCAAGATCAAGTTCTCAGATGTCCTGCACACCATCAAGGAGCATGCTTTTGTAGCCTCAGAGTAAGTAGGTGTGGAGGACAGGGGCAGCTTCCAGAAGGTCCTCCCACTCCTGGGACTCCCCATATAGCTTGCCCTCACTCCTGTCTCTGCTGTTCTTGCTCCAGCCAGCCTCCTGAGTTCTTGCCTCTGCTCCCTGCATCTCTGCTTAGCATTCACATTCATTTCATCCTCAAAAAAGCATTTCTGTAACTGGTCTCAGGTCAGCTCTGTTCCCTTCATTGCCCAGAAAAGAACGTGTCCCCTGTGAGCTGTTCCCAGTTGCTAGCAACCACCATGCCTGCAGTCCCCACTCTCTCAAAAGCACAGAATGGATCCTCAAGCTGCATTTGGAGGCTGCTTCTCATCTTTCCTGACCTATTTGATGTGGGAAGTCTTTCACAGGGAAGCCTCGTAATTACACCAATGCAGGGGCTGCCTTTTGCACCACTTGCACGTGGCCATTTTTCAAGGGATCCTGTGGATAAAGTACCCCAGGCCCTTGCCTCACATCCTTTCATTTTGTAAGGAACTATTTGGACTGAGGTTCACTGTACTTACTCCTTGCCCTTCAGATACCCAGTCATCCTGTCTATTGAGGACCACTGCAGCATTGCCCAGCAGAGAAACATGGCTCAGTACTTCAAAAAGGTACTTGGCGACACACTCCTCACCAAGCCTGTGGACATCGCTGCTGATGGACTTCCTTCACCCAACCAGCTCAAGAGGAAGATCCTGATTAAGGTGTGGTAAAATTGGTAGGAAGATCCTTGAGTTAAGGGTGGGACTAGGTGTGGAATGATTGCTGTGACCTGGTCTGCTTCCACAGCACAAGAAGCTAGCTGAGGGCAGTGCCTATGAGGAGGTGCCCACTTCTGTGATGTACTCTGAGAATGACATCAGTAACTCCATCAAGAATGGTATCCTCTACTTGGAGGACCCCGTGAATCATGTGAGGTCTAGCTGAGCCTGGACATGGTGGGGCCTTGTATTGGACTCTGGCTCACAAGTCTTCCGTGGTCTGTTCCAGGAATGGTATCCCCACTACTTTGTTCTGACTAGCAGCAAGATCTACTACTCTGAGGAGACTAGCAGTGACCAGGGCAATGAGGATGAAGAAGAGCCTAAGGAGGTAGAATTGTTCAGGGGAGTGGGTTGAGCAGATGAGGACTGGGTAGTCACTGGGTGTCTTTGCTGTTGTCCTGTCTAGGCCAGTAGCAGCACAGAATTGCACTCCAGTGAGAAGTGGTTCCATGGGAAGCTCGGGGCTGGGCGTGATGGGCGGCACATTGCCGAGCGCCTGCTCACTGAGTACTGCATTGAGACTGGGGCTCCTGACGGCTCCTTCTTAGTGCGAGAAAGTGAGACCTTCGTGGGTGACTACACGCTGTCTTTCTGGTAACCCACGTCTGCACCATACCTGTATTTAGTCTACTTGTACTAGACATAGTACTCGGGGATAACTGCTTAAAAGTTCAGCCTTGGCTCTAGGTTTTCCGTGCAACATAATTCTTTCCTACACAGGCATGTATGCACTTAAACATGTGTGTTTGATCTGTATGACCTTCTGTGGGGCTGCTCACTATCCAAGCTTCTTTGGAGAATGGCTTCCCTTTTTGAAACTTTATTGCTTTGCCTAGTTAGTATCCTTTGGAACTCTGACCTGTTCTTCATGCCTCTCTCATCCTGTCTTTCCTCAGGCGGAATGGGAAGGTCCAGCACTGCCGCATCCACTCCCGGCAGGATGCCGGGACCCCTAAGTTCTTCTTGACAGATAACCTTGTCTTCGACTCTCTCTATGACCTCATCACACACTATCAGCAAGTACCGCTGCGCTGCAACGAGTTTGAGATGCGCCTTTCAGAGCCTGTCCCACAGACGAATGCTCATGAAAGCAAAGAGTGAGGAAAGGGACAGGGAGGTGAGGGGTGTGGGTAGTTCTAGTCAGGGCCTGACTCTGCTTGGTTTTCAGGTGGTACCACGCAAGCCTGACCAGAGCTCAGGCTGAACACATGCTGATGCGCGTACCCCGTGATGGGGCCTTCCTGGTGCGGAAACGCAATGAGCCCAACTCATATGCCATCTCTTTCCGGTGAGGTCTGCTAGATGGGTGTGGGTTCTTGCTGGGTCCAGGTTGTCTGCCATGCTGACTGTCCTGTCATTGTGAAGGGCTGAGGGAAAGATCAAGCATTGCCGAGTACAGCAGGAAGGCCAGACTGTGATGCTGGGAAACTCTGAGTTTGACAGCCTGGTTGACCTCATCAGTTACTATGAGAAGCACCCCCTGTACCGGAAAATGAAGCTTCGCTACCCCATCAATGAGGAAGCACTGGAGAAGATTGGGACAGCTGTGAGAGGGCCACGGGGGTGGGGGAGCATAGCAGTGTACTTAAAGGACACTGTGATTTAAGTCTCTGCATGTGCTGAAAGAATTCCTGGGGTGTTTTGGAGTTCATGGGGAGGACCTGGGAGTAACTGGGAGCCATGATATATAACTAGTGAGTGAAACCTGAGCCATGCCAGGGTGTTCTGGCAAGATCCCCTTGAACCAAGGGGTAGGTATTAAGGTCTGGGAGCTTACAAGGGGAGAGGTGTGCACACATGGGCTTGGTCTGGGTGCATTGGGCAGAGGACAGGACAGGCTAGGTATAATTGTATAGATGCCTCAGGCCTGCAGGAAGGCTCTGGAAGGAAGACCTAGGTTTTCCAAGAAAGAGGCTTTGCTGGACCTTCCTAATCTTGGACTCAGCCACTGAATAACTCTGAGTCTGCTGTGCTGGTGGCAGCTCAGCAGCAGGAGTAGGCCTTCAGGGGCCAAGGTCATAGACCTCGGGTGAGAATGCCAAAAGGAGGGTGAGGTCGAGAGTCCACGGTCACCCTCTCTCCCTTGGGGTTGAGGGATTCCAATAGGCCAAGTGTCAGTGAATGGGGCAGACAGCCTATAGAAGAGGGCCAGCTGAGCTTCAGAAACCAGGCAAGTGTGAGTGAGCAGCTTTTATCTCAGTGCTGGGCTTTAACAGATCACAATGTGTCCTGTTTCCAGGAACCAGATTATGGGGCACTGTACGAGGGCCGCAACCCTGGCTTCTATGTGGAAGCAAACCCTATGCCAACTTTCAAGGTAAATATCTGTCCTTGACACAGGAAGCCAGGAGGAAGGAAGGATCCCCTTCTGTGTGGGGCTTGTATTTCTATATTCTGGGCCCCCTGTGGTGTGGAGAAGTAAGTAATGGCTGTGGTTTCCTGAGACTGAAGAGGTTGTAAGAGACATGTGGCTCTGTTCCCTCAGAGTGACCTCCGTGTCTTTCACGGATAGTAGAATGGGTTAGACGGCACCCTGGACAGTCATTCCCTTCATCATGGAGATCTATTAGCCAGGCTCTTTTGGTCTTGCCCTTTTCTTTCATGTGGCAAACTGCCCTATCCCTTTTCCCTCTCTTCCGCAGCCAGAGTGCCATTAGAGATGAGTAAGGGTCCTCACTATGTAGGGAGGTACACAGGACCGCACTTATTCTCATTGGCCCACCAGCCTTACTCCTAGGCGCAGACCCAGGGCAGGACTCCAAAGGTTCCACCTCGCTGGCCAGGAAGTTCCCTGGAGAAAGCCCTCTGTCTTTCTATCCTGCTTGTCCTAACACTTCCTATAGGACAGCATGGAGAACTGTGTCTAGGAATGCTTGCTAACAGTGACCCTCCCCTGGTGTAAGCCCAGGCACATGTGTAGGTACAGGTGTTGCACTGGGTTAAGTGATGGGAGAGTGCCTGCCCCTCTGCTTTACTCCCCACAATCCCATTATCTCACCTCTGCAGTGTGCAGTAAAAGCCCTCTTTGACTACAAGGCCCAGAGAGAGGATGAGCTGACCTTTACCAAGAGTGCCATCATACAGAATGTGGAAAAGCAAGATGGTGGCTGGTGAGCCAGGCCCTCCAGGCTGGAGCACCTGTGGTATGGTGGGATGGGAGTTCAGGAACTCCGTGGAGCTGGTGCTGAGAATAGTGTGACAGTATACTTTGAGAGTAACTGTCTCATGTTCAGTAGCAGTGTCGGACATGCGTGTGGGCACTCCCAAGAAGATCCTGTGGGAGTCTGGGGTGGTTGCTGGAGTCAGTACCTTGTGGTTCCCACAGGTGGCGAGGGGACTATGGTGGGAAGAAGCAGCTGTGGTTCCCCTCAAACTATGTGGAGGAGATGATCAACCCAGCCGTCCTAGAGCCAGAGAGGGAGGTATGTCTTGAATCACACAGTGTCACAGGTTTCCCTATCCCCAGGTTCTTTCATGTGTCTGTCACACCCAGACCTTCCTGTCACATGTGAGCCAGTTGCACATCCTGTGTGGCCACACTCATAGTCTCCATTGTACCTGTGTCACACTTGGCTGCTTATGAGTATATCCAAAAGGTGTTGCACACATGCAGAAATTCCCTTACTGATGCATGCAGCAGCCATGCTGACTTTGCTGTGATTTTGCTTCCTACAGCACCTGGATGAGAATAGCCCACTGGGGGACTTGCTGCGGGGAGTCTTGGATGTGCCGGCCTGTCAGATTGGTGAGTTCCAATTCCTGTCTCTTGATTCCTCCAGCATTGGGGTGTCCTTATGGTTCCCCCTGCTCCTGGGAAGCCAGTGGCTGAATTCCCCTCCCCCCCCCCCCCCGGAGGCTACTCTTACACACTGGAAATCCCAGGCTCCCTTTTCCTTTTACCCTGCATACTTAACCTTTGCCAGATACAGTAGAATCAGAAAGTTGGCAGAGATGCTGAGTACAAGCTAACATCTAGTCCTAATAGTTTTAGCCACAGGGTTGTGACAGAGGCTTGGAGATGGGGTAGGGCAGGATTTAAAAGGCTGGCCCCAAGGGAGAGGTATGAGTCACAGCTGGGTTGGAGCCTTGGTTCCTCCACAGTTACTATGATATGTCTGAGCTACAGTATCCTCTGTAAATTGGATCTGTATACTAGTCTTGCCTACTTATAAAGTGTGGTCAGGAAGAAATAGAATAAATTCCTTTGAGCCAGTGTCTAAGCCAGTGGTTCTCAACCTGTGGGTCATGACCCCTTTGGGGGGATCACATATCAGATAACCTGCACATCAGATATTTACATTATGATTCCTAACAGTAGCAAAACTATAGTTTTGAAGTAGCAACAACAATAATTTTATGGTTGGGGGTCACCACAACATGAAGAGCTGTACTAAAGGACTGCAGTCTTAGGAAGGTGTAGAGTGAAGGACAAAGAGAGCATTCCTAGTCCTGTGTTATTTTACCCTCAACAGCCATTCGTCCTGAGGGCAAGAACAACCGGCTCTTCGTCTTCTCCATCAGTATGGCATCGGTGGCTCACTGGTCCTTAGATGTTGCCGCTGACTCACAGGAGGAACTGCAGGACTGGGTGAAAAAGATCCGGGAAGTGGCCCAGACTGCAGATGCCAGGGTGAGAAATGCCGTGGTGTGGAAGGTGTGCTGGGGCCGTGAGGGCAGCGTGCGGTCCTGCCAGGGAGCATACTGCTGCTTGATGATGTGGCCTGGCCTTAGGTAAGGGACGCACAAGGACACTCAGGACAGGAGTTTCATGTACTTAGGAAGCCTTGGACAGGACATCCTCTGGGTCACCTGAGTGAGGAAGAGTGGTCCTGGGATGGCAGCCGGGATAGAAACAGGCTTAGAAGAGGGGCTCAGGTAAACATGTGTGACAGTGTATGCCCGGAACAGCTAGTGAACTCTGCTGTGCTGAGGGCTGCAGAGGAGCAGTGACAATCTGTAGGTATCCATTGGTTTTAGCAGCAGCAGCAGCAGCTAAAACTCCTAGTGACACTATTAGGGTCTGTTAGTGGCATGACTAGGTTAGATGAAAGTAGGTGGTAGGTAGTTCAGGAGTCTGGAGTGGCTAACCATGAAGGGCTGGAGTTTGTGGATGCTGAGTAGCCTGCGTTTGTTTGGAAGGACCAGCTTTCTGAGGGAACCCTGGCGTCTTCAGCTAAGCCTGGTGAAGCATCTGCAGATGTCTAGGAACTTGAGCTTTGAGGCTGTCCTCTAGTGTATTTAATGAGTAGATCTGTGCTTGATTTGGAGAACAAATACCTTGAGCCAAGCGGGGAAGGGTTGAGATGCGGAGGATTTTGCCAGTATGTCCTGGAGGGCAAGGCCCTGAAAGAACCAGTGGCTAGAGGGCTAAATCCTGGGCCTAGGCTAGAGAGGGAAGTAGAGTGAAAATATAGGAGCCACCCACCGACTGAGGAAAAGAGACAGCAGAACCCGGGTGTCTGAGCAGGCTGCAGCATAGACAGGTCTGAGAGAGGAGGAAGATTGTGTTGCTGTGGGGGAACTGAAGTGGTAACAATCATCCTAGGTACAGACATTGCCAAGTGGGCTTAAGGCCTAAGTGCTTCAGGGAATCAGGAAGCAATGCTTTTGCTGAAGGATGAGGCTGGGTAAAAAACGATCAGAAGGCATTACTGGGAAGGCCTTGCCTACCTTGAGCTTCCTATGAGGTCATCTGAGACCTAAGTTATGGTGAGGCTCCTATCCCAAGAGGGTCGGGGAACAAGTATGCCCTTGGAGACAAAGGAAAGGAACAATTTGGGGCTCAAACTGGGAACCAGTAGTTTTGTCTAATGTCTGCTGGTATGTAAAAGGTGTAAGGGGAGGGCAGGGCCCCAGAACACCTGAAGTGTGGGTGTGTCCAAGGCTGGCAGGAGCTGCTTCTCCTGGGCAGGGCTCTAGCTTGGCTTTGTGTGTCTCACCAGCTTACTGAGGGGAAGATGATGGAAAGGCGGAAGAAGATTGCCTTGGAGCTTTCTGAGCTTGTGGTTTACTGCCGGCCTGTTCCCTTTGATGAAGAGAGTAAGGCGGGGCTGGGTGTGGTGTGCATGTGCCCAGAGGGCTAGTGGTATGAGAGCGGTGTTTAATGCCCTCTCACACACACTGCCCAAGGAGCCTGCTCTGTACATCTTCTCACTGTTTGGCTCAGAGATTGGCACAGAACGTGCTTGTTACCGGGACATGTCCTCCTTTCCGGAAACCAAGGCTGAGAAGTACGTGAACAAGGCCAAAGGAAAGAAGTTCCTTCAGTACAATCGGCTGCAGCTCTCTCGAATCTACCCCAAGGGTCAGAGACTGGACTCCTCCAATTACGATCCTCTGCCCATGTGGATCTGTGGTAGCCAGCTTGTAGCACTCAATTTTCAGACTCCAGGTGAGGGGTCCTAGGTGGGTGGGGAGAGATACTTAGGGCAGTTTCCTTGGAACACACTGTGCTCCCACTCTTCCAGACAAGCCTATGCAGATGAACCAGGCCCTCTTCATGGCTGGTGGACATTGTGGCTATGTGCTGCAACCAAACACCATGAGAGACGAAGCCTTTGACCCCTTTGACAAGAGCAGCCTCCGAGGTCTGGAACCTTGTGTCATCTGCATTGAGGTGGGTGTATTCATCTGGATGCTGCAGGGTGGGAAAAGGTTTGTGAGGAGTTGATACTAGACTTGCCAAGAAGTTGGGGACCAAGTGGGTCAGCTTAAGTGAGGAAGGGCACAGAGCCACAAGCAAGCTGCATTTTCTGCCCTGAGTGGGGGAAGGGAACTCATCTGGGACTATTCTTGAGCTTGAAGCAGAACTGTCTTAAGTGGAAAGCCAGCTCTAGGTCCTCTGTGAGGATTGGGATTCCAGAGGTGGCCAGGCTGACCATGGCTAGTTTCTACACAAAAGAATCATGCTGTCCACTTAAAGCTAACCTATAAAAAGTCACTACCTGGCCAGAAGAGTCTGGTCAGAGTGGCAGAAATAAGGCTGGAAGGGGCTAGACTCCTGTCTGCAGGAGCAAGCAGAACCTGGTCCCTAGAATAGAACTCCCTAGCACATGTCTGCTGAAAAGCTGTGACAAGGATCAGCAGAACAGAGTCTGGAAAGAATAAGGACAGCCTGGGAGTACAGAGCTAGAGGTGGATGTGACAGCTACTTCCCAGACATTTTCCCCTAACGGGAAATAAAAGTTTTCCATATTGGAGCAGACATGGTTTTAACATGAAATGGACTGTAAAATGCACATGATACTTGGCTAAAGCTCAAATCTTCACAGCTAATAGCTTGCTCTGGATTGGAACAGTGAGAAGCCCAATGGGTAGAACCTTCAGGGCCCAGCAGGGGGCATGCTGCCTCCATGGCTCATTTGCTGCCCAAGCCTCTGCTGTGAGGATGTTGGGAGCTGGAAGAGAACTTATTATCCCATCTTTTCCTGTCTGCCTCACAGGTGCTGGGGGCCAGGCATCTGCCAAAGAATGGCCGAGGTATCGTGTGTCCTTTTGTGGAGATTGAGGTGGCTGGAGCAGAGTATGACAGCACCAAGCAAAAGACAGAGTTTGTAGGTCAGTCAGCCTTCCCCCATTACCAGTCATTCTCCCAAGGTGATAGAGACCTCTCTCTACCAGTCACCCCAGCCTTTGAGGTGACCTGAGCTTTTTGCCCTTGCTTCTACAGTGGACAATGGACTGAACCCTGTGTGGCCAGCTAAGCCCTTCCACTTCCAGATCAGTAACTCTGAGTTTGCCTTTCTACGCTTTGTGGTGTATGAGGAAGACATGTTTAGTGACCAGAATTTCTTGGCTCAGGCTACTTTCCCAGTAAAAGGCCTGAAGACAGGTGAGGAATGTCCCTTGCCACCATGTTCTTTGGTCTTTCTGTCAGAGTGGAACTGACCCACTTGCTTGACACCTGTGAAGCTGAAAGCCAGGCTTTTCTCCTAGGATACAGGGCAGTGCCTTTGAAGAACAACTACAGTGAAGATCTGGAGTTGGCCTCCCTGCTCATCAAAATTGACGTTTTCCCTGCTAAGGTAACCTCAGCAGAGTGGGCTGGCCCGAGCAGCAGGCCACTCTGTAGCAGAGTGAGCAGAGAGCCCAGACCCCCTCCCCCGAGGTGCGGAAGAAACCTCAACTCCTGTACACTTGCCCTTGCTGAGCAGGAGAACGGTGACCTCAGTCCCTTCAGTGGTACATCCCTACGGGAACGGGCCTCAGATGCCTCCAGCCAACTGTTTCATGCCCGGGCCCGGGAAGGCTCCTTTGAAGCCCGATACCAGCAGCCATTTGAAGACTTCCGCATCTCTCAGGAGCATCTTGCAGACCATTTCGACAGTCGGGAACGGAGGTGAGGAATGTTAAAGGGATGTTGGCCAGTGTGGGGATTTGGAGGAAGGGTGCTGGGAACCAGGAAGAACAGCACTCTTTGTGAGGTCAATCCTTTGGCAGCTTTTTCCTGAATGGAAAAGCAATAACTGTTGTCTTTGGGTTGTCCTATCTGGCTACAAGGCCAGTAAGGACACTTCACTTCTGTTCAGGGCCCCAAGAAGGACTCGGGTCAATGGAGACAACCGCCTCTAGTCGTGCCCCCACCTTGTTGGAGAGCAGCAGGTGCTGCCCACCTTGTGGAATGCCATGAACTAGGTTCTCTGGGAGTGGCCCACTGTAAAGCCTACCTGGTCTCGCAGCCTGGATCCTGGATTCCAGCGGTGAAGGCTAGACAAAACCAAGCCATTAATGAGATGTATTGTTTTGGGCCTCCATGCCCAGCTCTGGGTGAAGGCAAAAAACTGTACTGTGTCTCGCATTAAGCACACATATCTGGCCCTAAATGTGGAGGTGGGTCCTTCCATCTTGGGCCAGGACCAGGGCCGAAGCCCCTTGGAGAGAAGTTGCCTCAGTTGGTGGCATAGGAGGCTCCAAGGAGCTGCTGACATTCCTGAGAATGGAGGAGGAGGAAGAGCCTTGCTGGGCTAGGGAAACAAAGTTTACATTGTCCTGTAGCTTTAAATCCACAGCTGGTCAGGGTGAAAGAGTAGATGCCCTGCAGTTTGTCCCTGGAGCCAGGACTGAAGAATGCAGGGCCTAAGGAGAAGGCTCTGCCCTGCCCGAGGAGGAAGACACAGCACAAGGGCACACTGCCCATGGCTGGGGATGCCACCCAGCCTGAAAGATACAGGGGATCATGATAAAAATAGCAGTATTATTTTTTCTTCTTCTCAGTGGTATTGCAACTAAGTTATTCAGTCCTGCCCCTCACTGTGTAAGGGAAGCCCCAGCATAAAGCCTTTGGGAACAGTTGCTCTATGGGGTGGCTGTATTGGGGGCGCAGGAAGAGAGAAGAGCAAGGTCTATCCTGGTGAGCTTCTTTGTTTTATGGCAAGGAAGACTCAGTATGCTTTCTCTTAGGAATGAAATGGAGAATTGGTAGGTGAATTCAGGCAGTAGGTACTGAATGAAGCCGCTGCTAGGTGCAGCTTCTGTGTAGCCGGTAAAAAGATGCCCAGGAGACAGAAGGTTGGGAATGCAGCCTCACCTCTGAGAACAGAGGCTGGGGTCTAGGCCCGTGGGCGCAAAGGTGCCTCAGCATAGCCAGCATTCAGCACACGCAAACCCACTGCCCACACTTGGGCTCAGGGTTGGCCATTTGCTAGTTCTGCTGCCCTTTAAGATCTGACTGCCAAATAAATCATCCTCATGTCCTTTTTCTTTTAACTCATTTGTTTCTTGGAGCCTCCGGAAAGCATGGTGATATTGAGGCTAGAAGAAAGTATGGTATGGCATGCCTGGAGACTTCTAAGACATGCAGCTCTTCCCTGTGGTTCTGAAATGTGAGGCCACCTCTGCCACTTCATCTTCTAATGGTGTAGCTGAAGCTCACCCCACCTAAGAGCAAGTTCAGTCTATTGCACGGAAACCTATGTGTTGCCAGTGAGAGTATCAACTATGTGCCCTGTGCTGAACTAGCTGTTGGCTCAGATCACATAGCACTAAGTACGTGAGTGCTGGCTGGCTGGTTTGTAACAGTCATCTAAGCAATAGTTCTCAACCAGTGGGTCACAGCCCCTTTAGGGTTGCATATCAGATACATTACAATAATACTAGCAATTAGTTACAAAATAGCAACAGAATAATTTTATGGTTGGGGGGGGTTCCACAATGTTAGGTACTGTAAAGTTTTCCTATGCTATCACAGACAGGAGGGAGCCTACCACACACAGGAAACAGTGGCCCAGGAGAAGGTATGAGCCATGTCTGCTGGTCTTCAGTGTTGATGTGTGACAGCTCTGCTTGGTGCTGAGCACTTTTAATTTTCAATCCATACCTGCATTTCCTGAGCAAGTCTTCTGGGAGAGGCTCAGCCCTGCCTTCCTTAAGCAGCTTTCCAGGCTGTGGTTCACTTGTCCGCATTTCCATTCCAGTCATATTTTGACCCTTTTCTCACAGGAGCAGACTTAAGAACCAGTTTCATCTCCTAATCTTTCAGGTGCTCCTGACTTCTGTTGACTGACCCAGAAGACCCAGCAAAGGGGACAAATGTTGATGAGGGAGAAATGACCTGGGTCTTAATGTCTTGGTACCTTGTGGCTGTCTTACCTGATGCAAGCAGTGTACCTCCATATGACAGCTTGGGTAACTGCCTTCCATCCAGTGGGTTATTACCTGTAGAGACTCATCCAGTCCATGCAGTGTTTAAACACATGCTTGGATGCATCTGAGAAATACTGACACTAGGGCTTGTGCGGGTATTCACAAGCTCCTCAGGGCATGAAAATGAGTCAGGTTGAAAACCACTGGCTTGGGCAGAGGAAATCAAAGGAGAAGGGTTGGAAAGGAAATCAGTGGTACCAGGAACACAAGCCAAGAGTAGTGTCCTTGTATTTGGCTAGCAGGATAGTGACACATAAAGAGGGATCGCTAGGGAACATGTAACAAGAGATCATTGCCTTACAACTTCTTCAGGGGCATTCTGCCTCCTGCCATGGCACTACAAACCCTGGGGTTAGGAGGCAGAAACAGTTTGTGGCCTTTACTAAGAAAATTCATTACAGGCTGTGCTCTTAGAGCAGGGGTGGGGGACGTGGGGGGGGGGGTAGCTCACTCTGGCCTTACTCACCCTGAACTGATTCAACTGAGGACTGGAACTAGACAGCCACTTGTCATTCAACTTGTCTATTATCTCTGACCAAATCAGAAGGGTGGGGAGTGAGTGTGAGGTTACCTTACCAAACTAACTTAGTGACCAAAACAAGCCCAAACCTGCCTTACATTTTGATGAAATGAACTTGGCCCTTAGAAGCTTCCCCAGAGGATGTATGTCCATGGGCCAGCCTGTTTCTCACATCTCTCAGGTGGTTGCTGCTGCCATCTTCACCCGGTGTGTTCTGGATCTGCCCACCAGGGTCTCGAGCACCGCTCCATGATATTATACTAGTTGAGTCAGTCCAGTGACCTGGCCTTTAGATCCAACAAAAACCAACTCCTTTAGGACCTGAGCTGGCCTTGGGAAACAGCAGACCCTAATGCTATTTAACTGCTACCCTTATTCTTTCCCAGGTGGGTTTATTTTGGGAGCCCCTTTTCCTTATGTGATATGATAGACCAGTGTGGTCATCCCAACAAAATTCATTGCTTTAAGTCTTGGAGGTATGGGTTTCACCCTGGTCCTCTAGAAGGCTCCTGGGTCTTCCTGCATAGTGACAAGCTGTCCATACCAAACAGCATGTCCTACTGACAAATCTCACCAAAAAGAGGAACACAAGAAAACTTGCCCATGTCCTATGGCTCTAAGATCAGACTTGGTTGACTCGGCGCAATTTTAAAAGTCTACAGTTATTTCATGTGGAAGCCATACAGTAAGCTCAGCAAGGGAGAAGACAAGTGAATTGGGTTGTTTTCCTGGGGTGCTGAAGGAAGCACCGATATCTATCAGTTTAAGGTCAGATTTGCATAAATAAATTAAATAAATAAAAAGGTTTTCAGCTTTTTATTAATCCTCCCACCACCACCACATACACACACAGTCAGTAGATAAGAAATGTCTGTACAGTTTTATTTAGGAACAGTCAAAAGATTGGAAATACCACTGAGGCCCATTCAAACTACATAAGCAGTTTTGTCCCTCACTCCATCCCTTATCCAAATTTGCAGATACAAAATCTAGGAAATGTGCAATTTGCATCTTAGAAATAGCAGCATCCCCATGGGGGACCTTAGGAGGCCCAGAGACTCAGCCCAAGGAGGTCAGCTCCACAGCCCACACCAAAGGCAAAGGCTGACTTTCTATTCAGGTGTTTCCCAGGTAAAGGGTTCCCACACTCCAGCCAGGTGTGACCCATGCCTACCTAAACCTTAGTGTTTGGGAGGCAGAGGCAGGAAGTGTTCAAGTTTGAGGCCAGCCTGGTCTACAAAGTGAGTTTCAGGCCAGCCAGGGCCACACAGAAAATTCCTACTCCACAAAGGCCTATGTGACAAATAAGCTATTTCTCAATTTGCTCTCATAGCTGGTCACAGTAGCAGGAGACCCCCCACCCCCACCCCTCACCTGCCATTAACAGGACAGCTGCCCTGCACATAGCACCAGGATAGTTACTTCAGCTGTTCCTGGGAGACAGGAAGCACGTCAAAGGAAAACTGTTCAAGTCATTCCCCATCACACTGCTCAGCAGTCTGGCCCCTAAGAGCAAAGCCATCTATACTGAGATCAAAACATAAAGCAGGTTCTGGGGGACCAGGAACCAGGACATTACCAGCAAGGACTCTGCAGGCCTTTGGCAGCCTCCCCAACTCCCCAAGGGCTGTGTCAAGATAACTCAAAGAACAATAGTCAGCAGGAGCCAGAGAAAGGTTGGCCCGTTTTCTCTGTTTAATAACATTATGACACAGTCTGACCTTTTTGGCAAAGCTGAACAAAGCAGGCTACTCAGAAGCATGGGAGAGAGATCACTGCCCTAGTGACCACTGCTGCCCTTGGCCCACCCAATTTCAAAAGGAGCAACCCAACTCATGCTTATACCCTGCTGAGGGATGGGTGCTGGCTCTCACTGCAGCCAATTTACTCACATGGGGCCCTGAGTCAAAGAAGCTACAAGAACAAGACCTCTCTAAGCACAAACTGCACGTTAAAAGGGACCACATTATAATAGACTTTCACCAAATGTACAGTGTCACTTCTGGGACTTGCTTGGGAAGGATCAAGCACTGGCAATTCTTTTCTATATTCAGTGTCTGAGCAGGTTTTATCATAGACATTTCACCTTCAACTCCAGTTGTACAGAGTAATTCTGAAATGAACCACCTTCTATAGAAGGGAATACATGTCAAAAGGCATTGACCAAGAAAAGCTATTAACGCACAGGTGTCCATCTATGTGCACAGTACACCAATCGCTTGACAAAAGAGGCACTGATAGCAGGTAAATGTGCAGGACCCTCTCAGGTGCCCTGACTTGCCATCTGCCCACCCTTGTAATCATCAGGGAAACACCATGCAGCAAACTGCCAAATAGCTGTTCTCCTGCTCTGCCTGGCTCCTGCCAGAGTAGGAGCAATGTCTAGCTCAAGGAGAGCAGAGCCATCGAGAAGTAACTACCCTGAATCCTGCAAATCCTAACAAGAGTCTGAAAAAGGAAGCAGGTGCCTACTTCTGTCTTTTGGCAACCAGGATCTGCCTTAGTCTCATTCCCAACCTCTTGATTTCCACCATTGCTCCAGACTTCAGAGAACTTGGGAAGAGGTGCTCCTGCCAGACCCTGACCCAGAAAAATCTGTGTTGTTTTTCAAGTCTGGAGGGCTAAGTCCATAAGATTGCTGGCTAGTGTTGACAAGCATTCAGATCCCAAAGCAGGTTCTCAGTCCTAACACCATACAGCCTATGGGCTTCATAACCAAGTGCAGGATCTGGGCTCTGAGTGCACCTGGGCTTGCCACTCCATGCAGCCACCCTCAGTGGCCAGGCACTAGGAACACAGAATCTCACAAAAATGGATTCTGAGGACTCAGTTCCATTTGGATCTCTAGCTAATCAGGTAGCAATCGAAACAGCAAGCAGTATAATCAGTTCTGTCACATTACTCAGTCAATACCAAACCCAGACATTCCACTGAAGACTCCCAACGGCCTCATTAGCCCTGGAGTATACAGTTCAGTCATTTACCTGCTCCACTGAACCAGGGCAGAGCAAATTTCAGTGTGGATAATTCAGGTTGAAGTCTCAGGACCTATGCTTAGAGGAGATCTATGGGCTCCAGTGCTAGAATACATGCAAACTTAAAGGTCTGGGCAGGATGGTGGTGAGCAGTGAGCTCTTGAGAAAAAGAAGAGGAAGCTAAGTCAAGGATGCTGAAGAGGGGGTTCCAGTCTGGAGTAAGGAAAACCAGGCAGCCTGCCAAACCTTGGCCAGGATGACCTAAGCAAAGACCTTCATATATCTGCAAGACTCCTACAGACAATTGAATCTTGCAAGTGAATGTGATAAAAATTCATCTGCAAAAGTGGATGGGACCAACATTTTTCCCTGGGGGAGGAGCAGGGAAAAGGTGGGGGCTTCAGGAAAAACACAAATTCTAAGTTTTGTTTTAGGATTTTCTTCGTGGATGGTTTCCCAAGAAGTACCTTTATGCACTTAGACTGTGATAGTAGAACTGACTGAGCTGCTCCAATCTGAGGGTTTTGGTCCATACAGAGATAAGGAAGACAAAAGGCAATGGCTCAAGATGGACAACACAAGAGACTAACCAGAAAGGCTGCTTCCCACTCTCCACACAAGGCAGCTCTGTGACAGGTGAATTAGGGCCAGCAGGGAGGAAGGGGCACAGGTGTGGCATAGCTACTGACAGAGTAAGTCCACTCTCTGAGAGCCTCTGGGCCTAGAGAGTGCTGTTAAGCTTCCTGGCAGGCCATACCCAAGGCCAGCTGGGAACAGACTGGAGGACAGGGCAGAAGTCTATCTGGTCTCACCCAACTCTGCTTCCAGAGGGAAGGGTGCCTCAGGCTAAGGTATTGTCCACCTCAGCTGCTGTCACTCAGCGAAAAGTACAAGAACAGTCACTAGTACACCTCAAGCCATCCAGGGAAAGGACTCCCCAAACTGGCACACCCAACTCCCAAAAGAAACATCTCTGATCAAAAAATTACAAATAATATGCAAAGCCTATGTATAAGTTCAGATTTCTGTTAAAATGGGGACTGGTAACAATCCTATGTAAGCAGGAAAAAAAAATGTAACACAGGCAACAAAGCTGCCTCTGGTAAGTCCAATTGAGTGCAGAGGATGGGGCAAGACTTGTCTTACAAAGCAAGCTTTGTTAGAATTAAGCACATTCCATCCCACCTCTGCAGCCCACAGCCAGCCTTCTACTGAAGGCACACAGAATAACTTGACCTCCAACTGTGAAAGGCTACTATGATCTGTCACATAGTAGCCATAGGCCTGGTAGCTGCCAGCTTACACCCCTACTCCTCTGTCAGTGTGCTCATGCTTGGCACCAAAGCTCTTCCCTGAAGTGCCTGTTCCGTGTCTACCTCCCTCGTCATTATCTATCATACATAAAGCCCAGCCCACAACTTCCCTTCCCCGTCCCAAACCAAAGAAACAAACAAGGTCCATTTACTCTGTTGGGTTCCTTACCTGGGCAATCTCGCCATTACCAGCTCTGAGAAAAGTATGTTGGGGCCAGTGTTACTGCAGCTTCCCATCCAGAAAACTGCCCAGTGCCTGGGACCAAGCTGCTATCTGTGTCCAGCATAGTGTCCACCAAGTGACTTAATTTTTCTGTTCATGTAAATGGTTCAGACCTTTTTATGGGGTCTACCATTCAGCTAGTCCAGCAGGGCTTTAAAGGTGAAGCCAGCAGGCATCTGGGCTCAGGTAAAACACAGGCGCTTTCTTAGGAGATGGCTTCTTCTGCTGCTCCAGCTGCTCAGTGTTTTGTCATGTCTTCACACAAAGGCTACTTCCCCCTAGGGCATCCACGTGAAGCTCATCTGTACATCAGATGTATGTTTTTATAAGTATCAAATAGGTATGTGTGCTGTATATATGGGTATGTAAGTCTGCATGTACTTTCAGATGTCCTCTGTAGGAAAGCAATCACTCACCATTCTTTCCAATTCCTTGAGGTTTGGAGCCAAATAACATCCCTCCACAAACAGAAAAGATACAAAAATAGGCTGCAAAACTTGCCAAGTAGTCAAAAACCCCAATCTGAGACAAATGTGAGGTCATCCCAATGGGGACAGGAAAGGCAAGAGAAACAACTTCTAATGGTTCCAGGGCTCTGGGTTACAAAGAAAGCCCTCTTTCCTAGAAGGCTGAAGGCGGCCATGTTCATCCTCAGATTTTTTCCACTCCTGTGAGGGGAATGAAGGTAACACCTAGAAGTTGACCACTGATTCTTGGTTAAAACTCCTGCCCTGCTTGGGGATCTCCTGGTGGAGTTTCCAAGAGGAAAGTAAGGTCATGGATGACACATCCTTTGTCATCTTTGTCCCTCCCCTGCTCTGTTTTATTCACTGCCCTTACAGAAGCCAGCCTTCTAATACTAGGGCTTTAATATTTAGTACAGCTCCATAAGCAAGTTTTCCATTGTTTCAAAGGCACCTTTTCTCGAGATTTTAATTCAATAGACACGAGGCTTAGGCAAAAGTAGAGAGTTCTTATTTCCCAGGTTGGGAATATAAATTTAGAACTTTAAAAACACCTCCCAGGAACCTATCCAGTGATGTCCAGCACCTCTGGATCATGAAACCTGTACCTGGGCAGGCCCTTGGTGTATGGCAAGGGCATTCTGCCAGGGACTCCCAACGGCAGGTCTTTATGTTCAAGACCACTCCAGTTATAGTCATTTAAAAAACTCGCAAGCCCTTCAGCCTTACTCTTCCCATCAGCCACGGTGAAATTCCTTCTGACCCGCAGGAGGCATTGACAGCACTATGATGGCCAAAGCCACAGCAACCGGCTCTACCTTGCCCACTTTCCCTTTGCTCTAAGGGAGTTTGAATCGAAGTGCTGAAGGGAGCATGTAGGTCAGTACACTGGGCTTTACAACCATGGTTTCTTTAGTTGATCTGATAATGGAACGTTGATCCAAGATTCAAACTCCATGAAAAAATCAGAATTATGGTTAACTAAAGAGAGTTGTAAGCATCCAATGGTAATCTCATAGCTGGGTTGTGTTCAGAACTGAAGATAACAGAGGGCTCTATCAATCAGAACAAAGGCCAGCCTGGCATGAATGTGGCTTGCCTCCACTCAGTGATGCAGAGCTCTCAAGAGTTCTGTTCCATGAGGAGGCAAGTGTGGCTGGGTCTGAAGCAGTTCTGAGCATGCTTGTAACTCCTGATGCTGCAGAGGATGAGGGCCTCTAAGGTCTCAGCTTCCCAGAGAACAGATGTGGCACTGTTAGAGCTGCTTTGCTAACCCGAGTTCCTATGTATTGAGAATGCCTGTAGTTGGATGCTTTATTAAATATATATAGGTAGCTGTATATGCTAAAAACTTGATTTTGGGTCTAGATCTATGCAATCTAAACCACTTTGTGCCTGGGAGGCAAAAGAGAGGTCCTGCACAGTGGGATAATGGGCTGATGAAAACCCCTTGCTACTTGCTTAGAAGTGTCAGGCGGAAGGAGGGTGGTTAGGGCAGCAGCAGGTTCTGGACTCAGTGAGGCCTCCAGAGGCTTTATTGGGTTCCTGGAAGCTTGCCATCAAGATGATGTATGGCAGGTTTGGCCCTTCCACATGGCAGACAGCATCTCAGACTGGCCGGTCCTTCACAGTAATCAGATCAAATTCAGTCTGTTTCTGAGGAGAAAACACATGCTTGTCACTCTGTGGCAGCTACAGCTTGTACAGTTCCCAAGGATGCCCAGTCCTCACTATCCTGGGTGGTATCACTGGTGTTAGGATTCCTTAATTCCATAAGTAATGCCATGCCACCATCCCCTCCAGCATGAGGGTTGGCAGAAGATCAGAGAGTGGGTTAAGGACAGGATGCTGGTTGAATCTGACAAGGCCTTCAGACTTGGTGGTCTCCTGTCATCACCTAGTCCATCACCACAGTCACTGACCCCTGATGCCTCCTACCCCTGTATTCTAACAGCTGATACTGCCTCCTGGCCCCTAGGAGCCCTGAGCGTTGGCATCTTGGCAACTACTGTGCACCTTTCTCGTGTCTCCAGTCAAGGTCAGGGTAGCTGATCACAGGGGTCTCATCCCATAGTAACAGAGTGGGCCTGTCCACTGAGGCTGGCAGGGAAGCATAAGCAGCCAGGGTGCAGATAGCAGAGAAGACTTAGAGGCAACGCTGCCATAAGTGTATGGCTACCCCTGCCACTTCTTTGTTTTGCCAAACCTGTCATTTCCACCCACTCATCCCATCTCTAGATTAAAAGAAAAAAATATTGCTACAATACACCTAGCATTAAGCTTCTCATTACAGCTATACTAGGTATATGATTCAATAGTATTATGTATGTTTCTGTTATGAACCATCACCCTGTTTCCAGAAAGTTTTTGGCACCATAAATAGAAGTTCTGTATCTATTATGTAATAACTACCAGTTCTTCTCTCAGAAGTAGCCTACATTCTACCATCAAGTTTCACAAATTTGGCTATTCTAGAGACTGCCGCTAATAGAACTATACAATATTTGTCTTTTGTGACTGGCTTATTTCAATTGGCATAGTGTTTTCAAGTTCCATCTATGTTGTGCAATATATCAACATTTATTCCTTTTTACAGTTGAATCATATGGCATTATATGTATATAAAACACTTCTTAGTCCATTCCTGTGGCAATGGTCACAGGCTGTTTCCTCCTTTTGGAATTTGTGACTACTGCTGCTTTGAACATTCATGTACAATGTCAGTTCAGGCTTTTTTCAGTGCTAGGAGTAAGACTTCTGGGCCGGATGAGAAGCTGGTCTTCAGCTTCTTGAGACTTGCTGAAGAGTTTTCCATAGTTTAATCACTTTCCATTTGCAGCAGCAGTGTTACCAGCAGCCTATTGCCCCACATCCTCACCAATGCCTGTGATTTCTGTTTGTGTACATGTTAGCAATAGCTGGTTAAAGTGTAAGCTGGAATCTCACTCTAGGTTTTATATGCACTTCCCTAAAAACTAAAGATCTTAGTCATCTTTTCAAAAATTTTGGCTTTTAAAAATTATTTTTATGTCTATGGATGTTTTGTCTGCATCTATGTCTGTGAACTACATGTGGTACTTAGTTCCCATGGAGGCCAGAAGGGAGCATTGGATCTCCTGAGACTGTAATTAAAAATGGTTGTGAGCTGCCATGTGGATGCTGGAAACTGAACCCAGATCCTCTCCAAGAGTAGCCAGTACTCTTAATAACCACTGAGCCATCTCACCATCACACAGTTTTGGTCATCTTCTCAAGAGCTTGTAGCTCTCTCCTTGGGAGAAATATCTACTTAAATAGATTTACCCATTTTAATGGCTCATTGTTGAACTGTACTACGTATTCTGAGTGTCCATTCTTTGTCAGATGTGTGATCTTCAGGTATCTTCACTCATCTGTCAGTTGCCCTTTCACCCTCTAGGTCAGTGGTTCTCAGCCTTCCTCACACTTGATACACACAGTTGGTGCTGTGGTGACCCTAACCATAACGTTATTCCATTGCTAACTTTTATTGTTATGAATCATAATGTAAATATCTGTATGTGACTCTCAAAGGTGTCATGACCCTTTGAGAAATGTTGCTCTAGAGAACATCATTTAATGCACAAAATGGTTTGTTTGTTTGTTGTTTGTTTGGAGACAGGGCCTCATTATGTAGACCAGGTGGACTTCAAACTTTCAGTCCTCTTACCTCAGCCCCCTGAATGGTGAGATTACAGGAATGTGGCACCACACCTTTAAAAAGATTTTAAAATCTTTTTTAAAATTTGAAATTTTTTTTGCTGTTTTGAGATAGTCTTTCTATGTACTCCCGGCTGGCCTGGAATTCATAAGCCTGTCTCTGCTTCCTAAATGTTGGATTAGAGGTATGAATCCCACTATTCAGGCAGATCTGTGAATTCAAAGCCAGTCTGATCTACAAAGCAAGTTCCAATACAGTCAGAGATGTCTCAAAAAAAAAAAAAAAAAAAAAGAAAAGAAAAGAAAAGAAAAGAAAGAAAAAGAAAATAAAAAAGGAAACCTCTGATCAAAGGTCTGCACCTGTATTTTTTTTTTTCCTAGTGTGTTACCACTTTTGCTTGGCAGATCCATTTGTATCTATTATTTCTAATCAGTTTGTAATGTTTTTCTTTTTCCTAAGATAGCTTGAAACTGACTATGTAGCCTAGGCTCAAATCTAGGCTCAAATTTGCAGTAGTCCTCCTGCCTCCACCTGGCAACTACTAGTTGGTTAAGTTTATATTGTTTTTAAAGTCTTCCATTTCCTTGCTAATATTCTGTTTGATGTCTGCTTCTTTTTGTTTTGTGTTGAGAATTTCTCACTATATTGTCAGGTCTGGTCTTAAACTCTTGAACTTAAAGGATCCTCCTATCTTAGACCTCCTATATAGGCATATACTATCTTATCTGCTTTTTTTGTGGTTTTTATATCAACTCTTGGAAATACAGTGTCAAAGTCTCCAAATATTTTTGCTTCTTTTCCATTTATGTCTGTCCATTTTTACTTTATATACTTTGGGGCTCAAGTGTGTATATTAATAACTGTTAAATGTTGTATTAATCCTTTTATCAAAATGTAACACCCTTGGCTGTCATGAATATTTCATTCAAACACCATAAGAAAGCCACATTGGCTTTCTCTGTACTTACTCTTTATATAATAGATCTGAGGCAGAAAGCATAGGAGACAGTTTAGTTTGGGGTCCCATTTGGTTTTGACTGTGCACACATATACATACCCCTCTTGTAGTAATGCACTGGGCACCCTAGTTCCTTCATCTGCATTTGCTATACACATACAACATTCTCCAAATTGCACCTAGCAACCTCAGAAACCTCACACACCCCACCTACATCAGGCTACATGTACTCCCATTTGAACCGTGGTATGTTCCGTCCCTAGTAACAATCAAATGTTGACAGTTTCTACTCACGTCTATTCTCAATTTATCTGGGTATGAGAGTAGAAAGGCCAATCTGACTTGAATTGGTTTTGGGTATATGTGCAGTTAGATATAACTATGTCCTCTAGTAATCTCTTATGGAGAATCCCTTACTTACCATTTCATGTCTCTGCATAATTGGGTGGGCATATGTTTAAAAAACAAATGCATTATGCAGAAAAATGATTATATAGTCAAATATACTAATCAAAACAGAGAAACGCCCAAGTATACCCATTAGTAACCAGCTCCTCCTACTCTTGAATCCCATAAAGGAAGCCTGGGACAGTAATCATGGCTCTTGAGTGTTTTCATTTATATGGCCTGCTGCCAATCATGATAGTCTCCCTGGGTAACCTGCACTATCTCTTTGTTTCAAATGAAGTTATCTTGCTCTTCTGCACATCTGTGTGATCCTTGATTTTCAGTTCTCGCAATAAGAGGCCGAGAGCCTGGAAAGACCTTTACTTTCTATGTTTCTTGTGTCCTTGTATTTTAAGTTAATCTCTTATAGATTGTATATAGATGATTCCTGTTTGGCTTGATCCAATCTACCAACCTTTGGATTTAGAACAACTTAATTCTTTGGTATTTTATGTGGTTACTGATTAAGAAGGATTGGCCATGACATCTGATCTTTCTTAGTTTCTTTCTTTCTTTCTTCCTTTCTTTCTTCCTTCCTTCCTTCCTTTCTTTCTTGCTTGCTTCCTTTCTTTTTCAATCCTCCTACTGCCTTTTTGGATATTATTCTTCTCAGTGTGGTCAGTCTGACTCACTTCTTTATATGTTTGTTATTTTCTTGCTTAACTTGGGGATCATAATTAACACTTAAGACTTGAAGCAATCTAACCCAATACCATTCAGTTCCCATGTTACTCAGATCCCAGCCGAGTATCTTCTCCCTTGCTGTTTACTGCAATATTATCAGTGACTCAGGCTTCATCTTCCTGTTAACACACATTTATACTTTACATGAAGTGTAATTTTAATTTTAAATCATACAGGGAAAATATAAAAATGCAAACCAACTAGAAGTATAATGGTACTAGAATTATATTTACCTATAAAACTACTTTTAATGGTTATTTTTTCTTGTGGCTTCAAATTTCCATTCAGTGTCATTTTCTTTCAGCCTGAAGGAGTCTTAGTTGCATCCCCAGTAGGACAATCTATCAGTAATGAACTTTAGTTTTGTTCATCTGGAAATGACTTACCTGCTTTATTCTCTCAGGACTTCATGTTTATCTATGTCCCACAGGCCAGCCCCTTTTGTCTCTATTGTCCTTTTTGCTTTCTGTGCTTCTGGGTAATTTCACCATCTCTTCAAATCCTCTGACCTCCCCCCTCTCCTTCTTGCTCAAATCTGTTGCTCAGCCTCTCTAGTAAACTTTTCATCTCAGTGATTATACTGCTTTGCTTTGGAGTGTGGTTTTGTTTTTATAGTTTGTACCTCTTTAGCTAACAATGTCATTGTATTCATGCATTTTCTCTTTGCTTTTCCCCATAGTGTCCTGTATTTCACTGCATAGGGGGTAGTTAAGCTAATATCTTTAACCAGTAATTCCAATGCTAGACTTCTTCAAGGGTAGTTATCTGTCAAACTCCTTTCCTGTTAATGGACATACTTTCCTTTATTTTTATGTTTTGTAATTTTCTATTGCAAACTGGACCATCTAAGTACAGTGTGTGGTAATCTAAAATTTATTTCTCTCAGCCTCCAGAATTGGTGATTTTTTTTTTCTCACTGAGGGCTAGAGCCATTTGAGATTTTTCCAAACTTCTAGTCAAGTGGGTACTCCTCATGCTGTAGGGTCATTGGAGTTTCTGCTACTATCTTTGTGGAAACTAAGATACTTTAAATAATATCTGGCATACTAAAGAGGGAAGGACTCTTTTTAAATACCCAATGCATATGCTGTTGAGGAAGAAAAGGCACAAACAGTCTTAAATAGCTATGAACCCTACACACTACAATACCAATCTGTAAGACAAGATGTGTCCCCTAGTGCAATAGTGACACAGCTATCACATGGGTAAACAACTGTTCTCTGGTTGGATTTTTAGTCCACTCCAGAAAAGGGAGCTTGTCTCTGCTAAAAATTCTGGCTAAGGAAGTCTTAGGCCATAAAGGAAAACTTATTAGTAGTGTTTAACTAAACTGTCATGGTACTGAGCTGCCTAATAAAATGGGTGTCAAGGTGCTAAGAATGAGTGGTGGTTGAGTGCTCAGCCCTAGACAGGATGTTTATACTCCCCACTCTAAGGCTCAGGGATCATCACAACTGAGAGGGTAGACAGAATGTAAGAGCCAAGTCCCTGGGAGAAGGGCTGTGCAGTGCTGCCTTCTAGGTTTACAGCAGCTATTGGTCTATATAAGACTGGACTTAGGCTGGAGAGATGGCTTAGCAATTAAAAACACATGCTGCTTTTGCAAAGGACCTAGGTTCAGTTCCCAGTACCCACATGGTTGCACACAACTGTATGTAACTCTAATTTCAGGGGACCCAATGCCATCTTCTGTCACCCAAGGGCACCAGGCATTCATGTGGTACACAGATATACATGCAGGCAAAACACCCATACACATAAAATTAAAATTACTTTTTTAAGTTGGGGATGGAGACTGGGCCTATCAACAATCATGGATTTGGGAGGGGCTCACAGGGCCAAATTGAAGTACTGGCTACTGATGGATTCTGGAGGAAACGTAGCTACTGCATTCAGTTGGGTGCTCATTGAGAAGCCACTGGCTTAAATGGACAGTTTCGAGTCCATGGTCACCCAGATAATCTTGGATTAACTCAGTGGATCACCAAAATAGAGGGGCATGAATTTGTGAAAGTGACTGGGAAGTAGAAAGAGTTGGGGTTACAATAATTAATATACTTTATACATGTATAATGTTATCAAAGAACAAATTCAATGAAAAGTTGTTTTAAAGAAAGTATAGAGGTACATTCTGGGGGGGGGGAGTGAAGGTAGGGGTGTGTCATAAAAGTAGATCCCTGAAACTCAGTGACTAGACAGCTTAGTCAATGAGCTGTAGGGTCTGTGAAAAACCTTTTCTCAAAAAGTAACAGGTAGACAGCAATAGAGGAGAAATGTCCAATGTGAACCTCTGGCTTCTACACTGAGATGCATACACACACACATATACAAACACACAGGAAGGAAGGAAGGAAGGAAGGAAGAAGGAAGGAAGGAAGGAAGGAAGGAAGGAAGGAAGGGACAAAAAAAAGAATCAGAAGGGGGGAGGAGAAAAAACGAGAAAGAGGGAGGAGGAAGAAGAGAAGGAGGAGGCCATTATGAGATGTTGGAGCCATTCTTCCAATAGTGAATGTGTGGCTAGAATTGGAGAGATCAGTGGCATTATGTGTTCACATTCCTAACTGCTGGCCAGTGACTTGGGTTCCACCAGATGTTTGCTCCCTGTTTGCTCTGCAAAGCAGAGTTTTACCTTAGTCGGAACATGAAATAGTTAAATTTTATGGACTGGGGTGATGATTCAGTAAAGCATTTGTCTTGTGAGCATGAGAGCCTAATTTTGGTCCCTAGAATTTATGATCAACAGCCAGGTGAGATAGCACCCACTTATAATTCCAGTGCTGGGGAGGTGAAGATAAGTGGAGTTCAATGGCCCACTAGCCTAATGACCAAGCCCCAAGTCCCAGGAGAGACTTTGGTTCCTAAGGAAAGATACCTGGGGGTTGATCTCTGGCCTTTCACAGGTACATATACATGAGCAAACACATACCTGTGCATATGGGGAGGGAGGGGGAAGACACACACACACACACACACACACACACACACACAGAGAGAGAGAGAGAGACAGAGAGAGAGAGAGAGCACTTTTTGTAATTGCTCACTGGTGGCAACCCTCCCCCAGCAACCATCTACTTAGAAATCTCCTTTTCCTTAAATAAGCCACAGCATAGTATTTCAAAAAGGGTATTGAAATAAATTTGAATATTCAATGAAGGGGTAAGGATTTTGTGGCTTAAGTAGAAAGTAAGTAGGCCAGGGGAACTAGGGTTTCCTAGGTTAAAGCAAACAAAACTGTCCAGACATTGTACGCAAACAATGCCACAGTGTCCAGGAAATATCACAGGATCTCAGCAGTAGACTGTTGTGCTTGGTTAGGGCCCCCTACAAAAGCAGCAGTCTCCAGGGATCACCTGCACAGCTGTCCAATCCCACAGACACTTTCTAGTTACCTCTGCCCCTTCCTGACCCAGCTGGCCAGGCTACCATCTTAGAGACCCCACTCCTTCACCTTCTGCCACACTCTTCTCTCCAGACACACTTGTTCTAGCTGCTCTGGGATGAGTCATTTCATGAGGAGACTAATGCAAAAGCATAGTAGGAAGGAAGAGTCTGGAACTCAAGGACCAAAAAATATAGAAAATCAGTATCTATGATGTGATGTGTCTACAGCTTCACAACTGTGTCTTAAAATCTAATGTTTCTTCTGAATACTAAAACAGCACCATCCATAGAAACCAAAGGGCAAATCTCAAGCTTTGGATTTCACATTTCTAAAACAAAAGGCGATTTTCCATTATGATAAACATTTTTTTATATCAGAAAAAACAATACAAACACAAGATAAAATTTTCTTAGGGAAAAACAAAAGTACTCTGTGGAGCTGGGGAGATGGTTTTTCAGTTAAGAGCACTTGCACTATTGGAAAAGACTCAGCTTTGATTCCCAGAACCTACATGGCAAGTCAGAAACATCTGTAACCCCAGTTCCAGGGGATCCAATGTCCTCTTCTGACCTTTGTGGGTACCAGGCACACGTATACAAATGAGACCATTAAAGATTGTCAATTTGAGTTAAATTTCCTCTGAAATCCTATCCCTGTCTTCTACACAATGACGGATCTTTGTGACTCAGATGACATCTTAACCAATGCTAAGAAATGACTAGAAAAGCCTGAGTCCCTATGTTCTCTCCCCCTGCATGGATTTAAAACAAAAACACCACCACAAACAAACACAAGAACAAAACACAAGTCCAATTCTCAGCCTTTTACTTGTATGGCCTCTATGGCCAATTGTCCCCTGGAACTCACTCTCAGCAATCAGTCTGGTTGTCAGGTAGCCTTAGAGGCAACAGGACTTGCCCTCTGCGCCCACTCTGTGACTGTGCCCTCCCACAGATTCAGAGGAAGGTCATGCATGAATCCCATGAGCCCCTTACCGAGCTGACGTCCAGACTGGGGACTCAAAGTGTTGAAGGGCTCTGAGATGGCCTCAGGAGCATTTGGCTCCCATGATTCACTATTTTCAGACATCTCTGAATAGGCATCACCCAGCACTCTGTGAACTGCCACAGGCTCTCCAGTTCCAGGGCCCTTGTCCTCACTGCTTGTATCTGCTACAGCCCGTGTCTCTTCGCCCATTTTCTCAGCAAACCATTGCTTGACCTGCTGGGCACTCATCTGGGTCTTGTCACAGAGGGTTTGCAAGTCTTCCTCACATAGCATCTTGTGTGTAATGTAATAATCTTGCAGCAGCTCTCGGTTGCTAGGGGCAATGACGAGCAGACCTGGTGGGAAGTTGCCCCTCTTATAATCTTCGTACCACTTGAGCTGGCCATTCTTCAGGGCATACCTGCTATCTCCGAACCAGCGTACCACCTCTGGCCGGGGCAGCCCTGTTTGGGCCATAATGGAGTCATAGTCCTGGTTGCTCGGCCACTGTGTCTGAACAAAGAGCTGCCGGAGCAAGTGACGCTGCTGTGCCGTCTTTTTGGAGCTCACTTTGCCTGGTGGCTGTTCTACCAGCTTGTTCAAAACATCTTCCTCAGGCTCACAGACACCCAGCCCTGGAAGCTCATTCTTGCCACTGGCTTCAGTGACCCGCAGGTTCTTGAGGTTGATTTTGATGGGGCTAACCTTCCTCTCTGCCAAGGTATGGCTAAGAAACATTTCAGGAGAGCCATTTTCACCAGGAACCCTCAGCTCACTAGTCAACTCTTCATCTCCACCCTCATCCTCAGCACCCTCCTCTTCCTCCTGAGGTACCTGCCCGTCAGTCTTCTTGGTCTCCTCAGCATTCACTTTTTTCCGTCTCTCTGAGAACCAGCCATCAATTTCCCTTCTGGTCATTTTGGTTTCACTTCTCAGGCGGTCTAGCTCTTCCTCAGGGGGAAGTGGGTTTTGTGCAAAGCTGCTCTCCAGAACTCGCAGCTGCTCTGGGGCTCTCTCTTTGTATTTGGTTGGTGTGAAATCTGGGGTCTGGTGCCAAGATTGTCTTTTGGTGGTAGGGTGGCTTGCTAGTGAGGTTGTTGTTGGGATACAGGTCACCTCTGGAACTTTGGATGACAGGGGAAAGGGCACCTCTGGCACAGAGTCAATGAGAACAGAACCATGCTCTCCAGGCATCATGGCCCTGGAGCCCTTCAGGTTCCTGCAGTGGTATCTCCGGTCACTGAACCACTTCCGTACCTCTCTGGTACTGAGGCCTGTCACTTTAGTCAGATGCTCGACTTCACTCTGCCCAGGAAACTGGTTCCGGCAGAAGCTTCCTTTCAGAGCTGACAGTTGTTCATGAGACTTCTTATTTTTGTAGATGCTTGCATCAAGGAAGGCTTGGGAAGTTATGCTGGGGCATGCTGTGAGGAGTGACTGGGCTGCATTGACTACCTTCACAGCTGACGTTGTGTTTGAACACACAGTGTTAATGGGTGCCACAGTTGGCTTGGGAACAGATGCAGTTGTCAAAGGTAGAGAGGAACTGGATGCTTGTAAACCATTAGTCATCAATGGCTGAGTGACCAGAAGGCCCCCTGCTGTGCCCTCTGGCTGTCCCACAACGTGGCCTGGGAGAGCAGCCTGGATGAGGTGCTGTACATTGCCAGTACTGGCAACAAGGGGGGTGTTTAGAACTGTGATGGTGGGCTGAGGCACAGACTGGATAACTGTATTGAACATCTTTTTCCGAGCATCTTCAATCTCCTCAGGAGACCAGCTGATTCCCTGCTTCAGCCTCTGGGCTGTGAACCAGATCTTAAGCTGTTCTTCTGGATACTTGGTCACCACGGTCAAGTAGCAGAGCTCAGCTTTGGTTGGGTAGGGGAATTTGTGGAAGGAGTTCTTCAGAAAGCTGTTGGAGTCCATAGCCGCATTGTATGTTGGGATGCTGCTCAGGGGGATCATGACTTTCGGAAGGGCCTTGGATGTGGGCAGTGGCTGGTGGGTATGGTGCTGGGCATGCACTGGGGGCTGCTGCTGCTGGAGAGAGAGGAACTGTGCTATGCCAGCTGGCAGTACTGGCACCGTTCCTATCAGGGGCCCATTGGCAGCATGAGGGGGCTTAGAGGAGCCAACAGAGGCCTGACTGACCGGAGCTGCCCCATTGGTGAAAGTGTGGTCCCCCTCTTTAACCTCTGCTTCCCCAGCCAATGGCTTTGGCACAGCTTCACCCACAGGCTGATTGGGAGCATTTTCTTTAAGCATATGGATTTTCTTGGCTTCAGCTTTGCCTTTCATTATCTTCATGATGGGTGTCTTGGTAATAATGATTTCAGCCTGTCCGTCAATCCCTTCAGTGGCAGACTCACCTGCTAGGTCAGATGTGCCAGTACTCTCAGGGACATTCTGTTCCACCACCACGTGATTGTCTGGCTTGGTCACATTCCACAAAAAGCTGGCTTCCCCTGAGTGACACTTGGCATTGTGCAGAGAAAGCCCCTCGGGGGTTTTTGCCAGGAAATTGCACCCTGTACATACAAAATTTGGGTCTTTATTAAAGTCTGTGTGCTCTGAGTTCATATGCCCTACAAACTGAGTCATGTCCTGGGACCTGAAATCACAGTCTTTACAGGAATACACATAGCCATCCAAAGAGCTCCGGTGCCCGTTTGCCAAGACAGAGCCATCAGTGCTGCTGGGGTTTGGGACTGCCTCGCTGCTGGCATCAGGTGCCTCTGAGGGAAGAGCCTGCTGGGGAACTTCAGGCAAAGTGTCCACAGGCTGAGCCTCTGTGCTAGCACCCTGCAGCACCACAGTCTTAACTGGGATCATGCATGGAGTAGTGGACTTCCTCTTGCTGGCCATGGTGACAATAACTCTGGGTGATCAGCAAGCAAGAGGGCTGTGCAGTATGAATTCAAAGTACTCCATGAGGGCTTGAGAAGTGCTTCTAAGGGTGGCTTTATCAGTTACTTGCAGAAAGCCACTTTCCTTGTTAAGCCTAAGGAGAAAGAGAAAAAATATGATGACAATCTCGAAATCTCTGAATCTGTGTTTCTCAGGTCACCAGTCCCATACCCACCGCTTGCTTGCTTGCTTTCTATCTTGTGGGTCTTTTCACAAGAAGCTCATGTGCTTTCAACTGTAAGTTCTAAGGCAGAAGTTCCTTGGTAGCTGGGCTAAGAATGAGCTGGGATGTTCTATACCATTTAATAAGCTTAAATTATGCAGTTTTTCTTTGTTTCTTTTATCGCCCTTATCTTTGCATTCAGTAACTCAGCTTATAAAAAAAAAAAAAAAAAGGAAGAGGAAGGAAAGAAAGCCACCCTCTTTGGTCCTAAAAATTAATTCTGACCATTTGGATTGAAAACAAAAGACCCAGTGTACTTCTATTTAAACATCTGGGCCAACGAGGGGTTTTCTTTTCACAGTCTTCCCATATATAAGAACATGACAATGCCCCTGTCTCCTTCAAACCAGGCCCAGAGACCAAGTCAGTTTCAGCCAGGCCTGGCCTTTCCCGCCATTGTCCTATCATCTGTATTCACAACCAAAGCTGTGGTTCCTCCATGTACCTAGGACACTGTAACTTAGGTAAAGCCAAGGATTAGAGGGTTAGGATACCCACATAGCCAGTTTGGGTATAGCAACTCAATGTGAGGCCTCATCTTGGATTCATGTAACTACTCACAAGCATGTACCTCCTTGTTTTGATTTTTTTTCATTTTTTTATTTCCTGTGTTCTTTTTTCGTTTGTTTGGTTTGGTTTTGCAAGACAGGGTTTCTCTGTGTAGCATAGGCTGTCCTGGAACTCACTTTGCAGACCATACTGGGCCGTTTTGTTCTTAAAAACAACAACAACAAAACTATTAAATCTTTGATCTGCTTGAAATTAAAACTGAGTTTTAATTTAATTTAATTAAGTAAAAATTTACTTAAATATAAATAAATTTACATTTACTTATATGTAAAATAACTGTAGTAGCTATTTTATAGGACACTCTGAGAAGGTGTTTTTGTCCTGTGACCCTGCCCTGTTTGTTAGCAGAGTCTTCCATCAAGGCCTCCTCTTGAGGAGCCACACTTCTGTTTCTGGTGCATAGTCTCTTGTTCTCAAGTACTTTCTCTTCCTACTGAACCTAGCTTACATCTACATTACATTTTCTTTTAAAAACTGGCCTTTAAAAATATATGTGTGTATGTATATATGCATATACATACATACACACATATATTACACATATATACACACATTACCATCATTAACTTTCTTTTTAGCAAATGTTCAAGCTATAATGACTATGAATATAGTGATCCTAGTGTTAAAATTAGTATCAGTGTTTGAATTTGATATAAAATGTGGAGAAAATTTAAACATCTTGATTCAAATTCTTAGTAAGCAAAAAGAATAAACTATTTTTTAATTTCTAAATCTAGCCTTATGGTCATGATAATAAAAGTAACAGCTATTGAAAAGGCCATAATAAGATAAACACACACCCAGATCTGACCACTTGACACTGTTCTGCTACCACCCTACCAACATCAGGAACAAATGTACTGTATTTAACTACAAAGATACTAATAGTATGTGAAGTTTAAGAAAATAAAACTACCCAATAATAATCAATACCCTTCTGTGTCTTAATATACACACTTATAATCATAAACATATATATTTCATTCTCCTCACACCATTGTACATAATTCATTGTATGTCTTTCATAATTAAAATGTCCACTAACTGTCTAATAATGTATTACATTATTGACCCCACTGAACCTTCCCCTGCTCTTAGGGGTGGTCACAGTACAAGGAAAAACTCTGCACATACAGTATATTTTTCTTTCCATAAATTTCTCCTAGGGGTAAGTGTCCATAAGTAGGGTTATTAGCCAAAATACATAATTTCTAAATCCCTTTAAATAGAATAATCAGAAAATGTTTTGAAGTAAGTACTTTACATAAGTGCCAACGCAAGAATGATAGACAATGACACTTCTCTAGTGAGCACATCTGCTTTTTGGATAAGTCATGAAAGGCCTCAGACAGAAGGAAAGTACAAGTGAAAGAAATCAAAGATCAACTGAGATTCACCAAAAGTAAAAACAGACTTCAAAGGTCTCTGTCAATACAGTTACAAGATGGGGCTGGAGATGGAGATAGTGTTAGAATGTTTTCTTAACATTTGTTTGAGAAGTTGAGTTTAAGCCCCAGCACAAAGGGGGGCTTTAAAGGTCATATATCTGATAAAATATACCTGGAATGTATATGAAGATATTTTACAACTTAAGAAAAAGACAATCTAGTTAAAAATGAGTAAAGTATTTGGTCAGACTTTCCCCCCAACAAATGGATAATAAGTACATCTGAAAATGCTCAACATTGCCAGACTTGGTGGTGCACATCTTTAATCCCAGCACTTGTGAAGCAGAGGTAGGTAGATCTCTATGAGTGCCAGGCCTGCCTTGTCTACATAGTGAGTTTCATTCAGGACAGCCAGAGCTACATAGGAGAACCTGTCTCAAAAAACAAAAACAAATAATATCAATAAAATAATCATCATCATTGGTAGCTACGGAAACATAAATCAAAGCTACAATGAGATCCCTCTACACCCCACCAGGACATCTACAATCACATTGCAGAGAACAAATACTAGAGAGAATGTGAAGAAATTGGAGCTTAGGAATGTAAAATGGTGCGGCTACTTTGGAACAAAAGATTTTGGCAGTTCTTCAAAAAGCTACATACTTAGTTGCCAACTTTACCTAGCAATTCCAGTCCTGGACAGTTGCAAAAGAGAATGAACATGTGCTCACACCAAAGCTTACACAACTTTACTATCAACTCACTGTGGCATCATTCACAATAGTAACTGATGAGTAGGTAAGTGTGTGAAACATCTATCTAAAAGAATATTCTTCGCCATAAAGCCAAATAGCATCTTCCTGGGTTTTATTTTGTTTTACTCTGTTGAAGCATGACTTTGTTATTTAGCATGGACTGGCACCAAGCTCATGATCTTGCCTTTTCCTTCTATGTATTTGCCACAACATCTGGCAGTGGGGAGGTTTAATACATACTGAAACATAATAAACCTGAAAACATTATGCTAAGTGAAAGAAAGCATCCACAAAATATCCCACAACTGCTGTTGGTTGTTTGTTTTCTCTTTATTCTTTTGGGAGCCCACCACCCAGCTCCCAAATAAACACATGGAGGCTTATTATTACTTATAAATGCCTGGCCTTAGCTTGGCTTATTTCTAGCCAGCTTTTCTTAACTTAAATTATCCTACCTACCTTTTGCCTTGGGGCTTTTCCCTTTTCTTTTTTCTGTAATCTTACTTTCACTTACTTTGTGGCTGGCTGGCCCTTCTTTTCTTGCTCCTTGATCTTTCTTCTTTGCTCTTTTTCTCTTCTGTTTATTCTGACTGCCAGCCCCACCCATCCTTTCTCAGCCTAGCCATGGGCTGTTCAGCTCTTTATTAGACCAACCAGGTGTTTTAGACAAAGTAACCCAGCTTCACAGAGTTAAATAAATGCAATATAAAAGAATGTAACATAACTTTGCATCATTAAAACAAATGTTTCACAGCATAAGCAAATGTAACACATATTACAATAATATTCCACAATGCATAATGCATTATCCCATCTATATATAACATCTACAAGAGTAAATTCACAGAGACAGAAGGTAGATTAGTTGCCAGGGCTGAAGGGCAGGGAGAAGTGGCCATTGTCCATGGGTGTGAAGTCTCTTGGAATGAGAGTACTAAACATACACTAGAAGAACAAGATAAAGCAGTGCTGGGGAGATGGCTCAGTGGTATGAGCGCTTACTGATCAAGTATGAGGACATAAGGTGGACCCCCAGCACCCAGGTAAAAAAGCTGTAAACACCTTTAAAACAAGCACTGGGAAGGGCAGAGACATGAAAATCACTGGAGCTTGCTGGCTAGCTAGCCTAGCTGAAAAACAGAAACTCTTGATCTTGTGGGGACAACAAAGGGTTTGTGTGCAAATGCATGAATGCACGAGTGCATGTGTATGTGTGTGTGAGGCAGAAAGAGAGAGACAGAGAGAGAGAAAGGAAAAGAGATAGAAAGGTAGGTATGTAGAGGCCAGAAAGTCACAGCCTTTACTTCTATAGAAAAGGGTCATCACCCACACTTTAAAGGTTATAATTCAAGTGACAGTTTTGTGACATTCTATTATTTCAATCTACCCAGAATAAGGGTGAATAATGTTTGTAAGCATCATGCTTGGTGGGAAAGAAAGAAGAAAGATAGAGACCCATCAATTGGAAGATGCACTACCAGCTAGAAGAGGGCTTGGGCTCACCACAAGCCCAGACAGCCAGCAGAACTCAGGAGCAGGTAATGCAGGGCCTTGCCTCCATGGCACAAGGGCAAAGGTGCAGGGCCAGTGCCGTTACTGGTGATGGGGACTACCAGGTTTCACTGAGAAGCAGGTAAATAATGCCCCCCAGTGCTTTATTTACACTCATTAGTGGCCAAAGCAGGGGAAGGTGAATGTGCCTGTGTGTGCGCGTGCACGCGAGCCCATATTTTCAAGCCCAAGGTTGACATCAGGTGTCTTCATTGATCACCTTCTACATTTATATACTGAGGTAGGAGCCAACCAGTTTGCTGGAGGAATAGCATCTCCACTTTCTGTATGATGTGATTACAGACAGCTGTTACACCCACCCAGCTTTCATGTGGACTAGGGGAACTTGAACTCTTGGTCTTCACGACTGTGTGACAAATATGACCATGGTCCTGAGGAGTTCTGGGAAATATGGAACTTTACTGATGAAATACAGTTGGTCCCAATAGTTTGGCATAAGATCAGAAGTGGATTTTGTAGACTTATCCTGACTCATAAGTCATAAGGCTCAACAACCCAGAGTCCCCAGAGAGACTGAAGAATGAATTGAGGGTGGTTACAAGGTTCAGGCAGTTACTAAAGGGTGAGATAATGAACTTCAAGCCATGAGACAAGTCAAATATAGAAAAAGCTTGTTGGTCCTGTAGTAAACAGATAACCTATTCTGTACCTACAAGGAGAGATCAACTAAGACAGCAACCATCACAGACAGGGTAAGCTCTGAGCCCTGGAGACACAAGAGACTACAAAGCAGATCATGTGGAAATATAGACTGGAAGGCAGCCAGGCATCACACATTGCCCCCTTCTTCCACACTGAATGCTCCCCAGCCCCCTTAGAGCTATGGCTTTAACTTGGAGGCCAACACAGGTTATGTTTGGGAATTTCATCCTGAGTGGGAGTGCCCATGCACAGTACTACAGAGGCTATCAAAAGAGCTTGCCAGAGTTGATGTTTGGGGTGTAAAGGAGCCCTACCTAGTTTCCCATCTCCCACATATCTGCAATGGCCTTGGTCTTGATCCCACTAGTCCGTTACACCTTTAACAACTAATAGTCTCTGGAAAATGTGTCATCTTAGCATTTAGTTGATTTTAATTTTTTAAACATTTTGTTTTGAATGCAAATAACATTCATATTGTGCAAAAGTTAAGAGCTTCTCTGGGTCTCACTACCTCAGATCTTCAACCCAGAACAAACACTGACGTGTTTCTCATGTATTTTCTGTAGTGATTTTAAGTGCGTGTGCTCTCTCCCTCTCTCTCTCTCTCTCTCTCTCTCTCTCTCTCTCTCTCTCTCTCTCTCTCTCTGTCTTCTCTCCTCTCTCTCTCTCTCCTCCTCCCTCCCTCTCTCCCTCACACACAGTTTTTATTCTATATTTGTATTTTAAAATATATCAGGATATCTCTTGAAGGTTAGCTTATGGCAGTATAAAAAGTACTCCTCTGTTATTCTTCACAAGAGCATATTATTCTACTATCTAGATATGCTATAGTTGTTTTGACTGCTGAGTGCTTAGGTTGTTTCTCATCAATTGCTGTGCCAGTGCTGAACACATATTATGTACTTGATATATGTGTGGGCTTATTAATAGGATACATTCCTAAATGCAGAGTGGCTGAGTTGAATAAAGGAGAGAACTTCCATTTTTGTTTTCAGTGAATCTTACAGTGGTTGGGAATGCCTGTTTTTGAAGCCCTTACCCACTGAACACAACTTCAGATGTCTGTTTTTTTCCAAATAAGCAAAAGAGAAGCAATTAATTCAGTTTTCCCCACTCAGTGACAAAATGATGCACTATGTATCTGCTCTCAGGGACTTGTAATAAAGTCAGTGAAGAGAGTCATCAATGAGACTAAGCCTGGGAGGAGAAGGACAGGCACAGGATCTGCAGGGTGAACCATGGGGATGGCTTTTTATTTTTCTAAATTAATGTTCTTGTAAGCATGCCAGCCTACAAGCTATTTAGCCTGTAAATTGTGTGGCCTACACTGGAAAAATTCAATTAAAACAAAACAAATGTAATTTCAGAAGTAAAACCACATCCAGAACCATTTATAATGCTTTTAAATTAATTTTTTAGTTTAAATTTAATAAAGCAGTTTACTTTTGTATTGAAACAAAATTTAGGACTCAACTCTGTTTCCCAGTAACACATTTACTTTGAAAGCAGCTTTCTCACACCTCCATGGAACAAATCCTGGCCACTTGCCTCTTCTGCTGCCCCAGACGTGCTCCCAGCCCCACCCCAATCCCTTAAGTATCACCCCACTTCCTGTACTTTTTCTGTGGGTTTGAGAGGGTTTTGGCAAAGATTAGAATCTTTTCACTGGGGACACTGGCATTTCACAGCCTCCCTGCTCATTAGCAGTCTGATCCATTAGCTCCCTGAAACGTTGTGAGGAAACCAGCTCAATCTAGTTTTCCCCTAGAACAGAAGCCCATTATCAGCAGCTCAAATCTCCTTTGCATTCTGCATTGCACTTACTAGTTCCAAATGTGTTTTGCTTGACAGTAATACCATCTTCCTAGTCACTAAGTTGAAGTCTCAGTTTCTATTCATGTGGATACAGCACACATATCCTATACTTTCAAATATGTTTCCAGAACCCAGCTACTACCCCTCATTGCCCCCAATTCTCCCAACCTGATGCCAGCCACTGTCATCTCCTGCCTGGACTGCTTTCAAACCCTGATAGATGTCCCTGTGTCACCTATGGCTTTTCCTAGTTTATTCCCAGTACAGCCCATGAAGCCATCCTGAACGGAACATGAGATAGATCCCGTCAGTGCTGTATTTAAAGTCCTCCTTTGGCACTACTGTCTCAGAGAAATTTTAACATCATAGTGCACCGCCCCTCCCCCATGGCTTTTTCACCTGGTCACTTTCTGCCCTCTCTCTACCACTGCTACCATTGCAACATCCTAATACCAGCTGGCACTCCTGCCCAGAATATGCTTCCCCACATAACCAGATGGCTCACTTCTGCATGTTCCAGTCTATGCCCCAGTGCTGGAGATAAAATACAGAGCTTTATATGTTTGAGGCAAGTTCTTTTCCACTGAGCTACATGCCCAACTCAAAGCTCTTCTCTATTAGGACTAGAGTAGTCACTGTCTGAGACAGTGCCAGTGACCAGGCCCAAGAGTATATACTGAAAAAAACCAGATATTTTCCTGAAAGTCCCCCCTGGAGGTGACATATAATTTCACATTTCATTGGTTACACCTAACCTTGGGAAGACAGGCAATTCCAATACATCTAGGAGGGCAAGGCCCAAGGTATTGGTAAGTAGCCTAATAACCACAGCAGACTATTGGTTTCTTGAGTTCAGAGATGGCATAAACTTAGTAAATCAAATCTACATGAAGGTAATTTTGTGTGTTCACTACTTAACACCATTCTAAAACACCATTGCATTTTTGCTTGGTGTGGCGCTCTCTGTCTCTGGGGATGCTCTGACTATTTTAATCACCAAATAGTAATACATTGATGGTCACATCACACAGAGATGGCTGGTTGAACTGAGTCTTTCAAGTTCCCTTATTCTAGGGCCTCTGTATTTAGAATCCATGCTCACCTTTCTGAGCCTGAAGAATAACTTAGCATGCACTTTAGAGGTGATAACATCTGACTAGAGCAGGCTATTTCTGCTGGTGATTTGACAGTAACGTGAATTGAGGGATAAAAACAAGTAGAGAGCTTTAGTTCAGAGCCCTCAGTTGAATTGCAAGTTTTAAACAGAAAATATTAAGATCTGTAAGCACTCTGTGATGGTTTTAAAGAAAATGGTCCCCAAAGAGTGTACCACTATTAGGAGATGTGGCTTGGTTGGAGTAGGTGTGGTCTTGTCAGGGGAAGTGTATCACTATGGAACTGGGATTTGAGGTCTCATATATGCTCAAGATACACCCAGTATCTCAGACCACTTCCTGTTGCCTGTGTAAGATGTAGGATTCTCAGCGCTTTCTCTAGCACCATGTCTGCCTGCATGCTGTCTTGCTTCCTACTATGACAAAAATTAACTAAACCTCTGAACTCCAAGCCACCACAATTAAATGTTTTCCTTTGTTAGAATTGTCATGGTCATGGTGTTTCTTCACAGCGATATAAACCCTAACTAAGAAGTTGGTACTGGGGATTGAGGTGTTGCTGTGATAGGCCTGGCCATGCTTTTGTTTGAAAGAATATGGACCTTGGGACTGTGGCTTAGAAAAGCAGTAGAATACTTTAAGTACTGGTTAATGGGCCACACTAAGAGGAGCATGGAAGACAATGGTGCTGAGTGTGATCTGATGAACTATGGATGCCTGAATCAAGAAGTTTCAGAGGAGAATAATGTAATATTTTGCCTAGAGACCATTCTTGTGATATTTTGATGAAGAATGTGGCTGTTTTTTTGTTTGTTTTGTTTTGTTTTGCCATTATCCTAACAGTCTGCCTGAGGCTAAAGTGAAGAGTTTTGGATTAATTCTGTTGGTAGAGGAAATCTCAAAACAATAGACTCTGTTGTGTGGTTATTAGTGATAACTCTAATGAAGATTTATAATGAAAAGGAGCAAGTAGAGCAGGGTAAACTACAAAATGTAAAATTTGAGGAGAAAAGAAGCACTAGGAAGTGGAATGGAGCTGTATTCAAGGGAGATAAACAGACTAAGAGATGGAATAAAAGGAAGTGGTGACCTTAGGGTAAGATTACACCCAACTAAGATTACAACTTGTGAAAAGGGATTAAAGAAAAGCTTAGAGCCCCGTGTGGTGGTACATGCCCTTAATCCTACACTCCAGAGGAATAGGCTAGAGAATCTCCTAGTTTGAGGTCAGCCTGGTCTGCAGAGCACATTCAAGGGTAGCTAAGCTTAGGCAGTGAAGAAAACCATGGAAAACAGAAAGGGGGCCAAGTTCTAGTCCTAGTCCCAGCAAATAGCAAAATTTGGCAGCTTCAGTTATATGGTTCTGGATTTAGAGTAAAGGATAGAAGAAATGGGTTATGGAATTTGCCTCCAAGATTAAGGAAAGTCACTGAAGCTAGGTATGTGTCAAAGGTGTCCCTGAATGGAGGCTTAGAGTGGCCAATTCGTGAAACAGTGGAGTTCAAGCCTGGATTGCCTAGGAGACCACGAGATGTTAGAGATGCCAGAGTCATGGGATACCTGTTAAAGAAAACTGCTAAAAGGGAGTGGAACTAACTTAAGTAAAAGAAGTGTGTTGCAGTCAAAAAGGCTTAAAGGAGTTGGAGATCTGAAGAACATTTTGACATCAGACATGGAGATGCTGAGTTTGGAGTTTGCCCAGTTGGTTTTTGGTTTTGCTTTGGTCCAGTATATTATCTTACTATGTTCCATTCCCTATGTTTTAGAATGGAAATGTATATCCTGTGCCATTATATGCTGGAAGTATGTGATCTGCTTTTTTATTTTAATTTTACAGGTGATTACAGTTAAGAGATTGCCAAGAGTCTCAGAAGAGACTTTGAGCTTTACACTTTTAAGTAAGTTTGAAACTGCTATAGACTATGGAGACTCATGAAGTTGGACTGAATGCATTTTTGCATTATGATATGGCTACAAGCTCTTGGGGACAAGGGAGTGAAATGTGATAGTTTGAAAGAAAATGGCCCCCAAAGGATCTGTGGCCTGGTTGAAGTACGTGTGGTCTTGTTGGAGGAAGTATGTCATTGTCTAATCAGGCTTTGATGTCTCTTTTATGTTCAAGCTACACCCAGTATCTCAGACTATTTCCTGTTGCCTGAACAAGATGTAGTACTCTCATCTATTTTTCCAATACCATGTCTGCCTGCATGCTACTTTGCTTCCTGCCATGATGGCAATGATCTAAACCTCTGAACTGTAAGTGAGCCACCACAAATTGAATATTTTCTTTTTTTAAGAGTTGCTGTGATTATAGTGTCTCTTCACACCAATAGAAACCCTAACTAAGACACATTCAGAGAGCAAAACTAAGCCAGCTCTGGGCTTGACAGTTCTTTACCACTCACAGACATAGGATGGACAGATTTGAACTTTGTGTAAACTCCCTATTTTCAACAGAACTCTGACTACTCCAGCCAGCAGATTGCTGTGTTGCCACAGTCCTGCCTATACACACTGTTGACAGAAGATGTTTTCCTATCTGTATTGTTTACTGTAGAGTAATATTGACTCACATCGTCTTCTTACTCTGTCCCACTGTGACAGAGTTCTCTATGTAAGAGATATAAGAGGAAAAATACAGCTTGTCTTCCTTTTTATTATTTTATGACATTACTAATATAGTTTTTGATTCTCCTGTGCATGGGCACACATGCCACAGGAATGATAATTTGTGGGAATTGTTTCTTCTACCATGTGGGTTCCAGATATTGAATTTGTTAGGCTTGGCAGCAAGCTCCTTTATCTGCTGAACTGTCATGCTGGACCACAGCCCATCATCTGATAAATAGTAATAATCATTGTAAAACTGTCATATCTTCTATGCTGGCTATTTTTATGTCAAATTGACACAGCTAGAGTAATCATATAGGAGGGAGACTTGACTGAGAAAATACCTCCATAAGATTGGGCTGTATACAACCTTTAGGGGATTTCCTTAACTAGTGATTGATGGGGAAGGCCCAGCCCATCGTAGGTAGGACCAACCCTGGGTTGGTTGTCCTGGGTTCTATAAGAAAACAGGTTTACCAAGCCATGGGAAGCGAGTCAGTAAAGAGCATCCCTCCATGGCCTTTGTATCAGCTCCTGCCTCCAGGTTCCTGCCATGTTTGAGTTCCTGTCCTGACTTCCTTCAGTGATAGACTATGATGTAGAAGTGTGAGCCAAGCAAATATTTGGTCATGGTGTTTCATCACAGCAATAGCAATCCTAAGAAAGGTACAAAAATGTAAGACTCCAATAACTGTTTACTTAAATCATTTTTAAGACAGAAAGGAAGCATACATACTCCCATTTCCATCACTGTCCTACATGAGTGTAAGCATATGTGCACATGCACAAACACACACACACACACACACACACACACACACACACACACACACATATATACTCATTCAACAAGAATCTAGGGAGTGTTGGAAATGAGTTCACACAGATATACACACATATACACTCACATATACTCACTCAACTAGACCTCTTTGGATAGTGTTTGGGTGAGTTAACTTTCTCAGCAAAGTAGAATGCATATACTTCTTTTCTCTGAGATCAAAAGTGCCTAAATCAAAAGTTTCTACTGGGCACAGTGGCACCATTTGTAACCCCAGAACTGGGAGACACTGGCAGAAGGATCATAAGTTTGAGGCTAGCCTGGACTATACAATGAAATGCTTCTCAGAAAAAAAAATAATTTCTAAGAATTTCTCTTAATTTTATGTCTTTAAATTTTATGTGATGGGTGGGGAAGATGGCTCAGTGGTTAAGAGTATTAGCTGCTCTTACAGATGACCTGGGTTTGATTCCCAGCACCTACGTGGCAGCTCACATTGCTTGTAATGTAACTCCAGTTCTAGGGGATCTGACTCTAGTATCTGGCCTCCTCATTATCAGACATGCATGTGGTGAGCATGCAGGCATTTGGACACATGTACAAAACATAAACCTTTTTAAATTTTTTTGATATTATTTGTCTTCCTTAAAAATCTGGCAAAAGTTATATTTGTTTATCTACCTTTAAGCAGAAGGTGTATTGCTTTGATATTGTTTCCATGATAACCTTAAACAAACAAAACATCATCTGACTTTACTTAAAATATTGCTTAAATCCCATAAACCCCAGAAAGCATTCCCTTAAATGGCCTTCTCCTATCCCTCCTCTCTCCTATAGAGCCAGCTAGCTAGCCACAGTCCCATTTATTTAACCTCCTTGCTCAGCCTTTGGCTCCCTGTAGGCACCATTCCCTCTTCCCATTCTGATCAAACTACTTGCTCCCAGGTGACCAGTGAAGTGGCTCTTCCCAATAACTCTTCTGCAGCTTTGGTCTAAGTCTCTAAAGCCATGAAGGACCCTTAGGATACAGAGGAGGTTAAGACCCACACTGTGCAATCTCACCCATGCCAGGACTTTGAGTCTTCCATAACCACGTGACTTCAAAAACACTGGGTCCACCATTTCCATCTACCACTGATAAGATTCCTCTCTGACATGGGTACTTACTCCTCAAAGAAACAAAACAAAAGATACTCACCCAGGCGCCACATTCTAGAGCCTGGATCTCTACTTTATCTGTTGTAGTCACTTTAGGCTGTTGCAACAAAAATGTCATAGGACAGGTGGCATATAAATAAAAATTAATTTCTCTCAGCTTGGGGAACCTGCATGGGAACAAACTAGGTCCTCTGAATGTGGGTGACAGTTATGTGGTTTGATCTGTGGAGGGGAACCCTGGAAACCAGACCAGGTCCTGTCCCGGGTACATTAACTGGCTTTTTGGAGCCCATTCCCTATTGCTCAGCCTAGATAGAGGGGGAAGGGGTTTGGTCCTGCCTCAACTTGTATGCCAACCCAAGGAAGGCCTTACCCCCTCTGAGTGGATGGGAGAGTGGAAAGGGAGAGAGGTGAAGGGCAAGAGAAGGGGTGGGGGACTGGGTTGGTATGTAAAATGAAAAATAGTTTTTTAAATTAAAAAAAAATTGTCCCAGCTCTGGAAACTTTAAGATGAATTTGTTGGCAGACACTGTGAGAGCCTTTTTTCTCACAGTCATCATCTCATTGTGACCTCATATAATGGACGTGTCAAAGGAAGAGTGTGTGAGGACTCTTTCTAAAAGGCACCAATCCTGCTCACTAGCTTCTGTCTCCATGGCCTGCTGGCCTTCCAAAGGCTCCACTTCCTCAACCTATACTGGAGTTAGGATTTCAATACATAGCTTTTGGGCACACAAACATTCAGATCACTGTACAATCCATCCAGATGTCCAAGAAGAGATCTCTACATCACTGCCACATCACACACTGTGCTCCTTTCTTTTCCTTATGTGCTGTATTAGTCAGTTTTATCATTTCTGATTAAAAATGACTGATCAAAACAACTTTAGAAAGTTGATTATTTACTTATCTAATTGCTGTGACAAAACAAAAAACTAACAAAGGAGGGGTTTACTTTGGTTCACAGTGCAATGACTTTTCAGTCTGTTCAATATGTCCCCTCATAAGTAGAACTTAAGATTTTGATGTAGTTCAATTTGTCTCTTTAATCACTTTTGGTCTATTCTTTTAGTATCATGGATGAGAAATATTGCCTAATTTAATGTCATATAGATTTTTCCCTGTGATCTCTTTGAGTTGTTTTATAGTTTTAATTTTTCCTTTTGGTTTTTGATCCACACTACATTTATACAGCAAAAGGATCCTGTTTTATTTATCTACATAGGGATATCCAGTTTTCCCAGCACCATTTGTTGAAAAGACTCTTCTTGTTCCACTGAAAAGAACTGGTCAAAGTTCATCTATGTGTGTAACAGTTAATTTTTAGGCCATCTTTCTTATTCCATTAATCTATGTTTTCATTAATTTTAATATTGAATACACATTGAAATAATATTTTAAATAAATTAAATACATGATTGAAATTAATTTTGTCTATTTCCTTTTACTTTTCCAGTGTAACTCTCACATATGGTTTCCATTATATTTCTACAGGACAGCACTACCATAGATGCTCTAAACTGGAGCCACAGGCAATGTGGAAAACAGCTGAGACATTGTGGGATAAACTGATTGTAAGTGGTCTTCCCCTTCTGCTTGCTTGTCATTCCAGAACTTAGGGAAAGAAAACCACTACGGCTAGTGAGGCTTTTGAGTGGGACAAGTTCAGGTTTCAGAACCTCTTCAACATAGCAGATATTTGTAAAAGAAATGAGGTATGTTCCTGGGGAAGTCAAAACACCACTTTCAGGACCTGGCTCTGCCTTTCCACTATGGGTTCTAGGAGTTGAATTTAGGTCTTCATGCTTGTGTGATAAGTGTTGTTACCTACTGAAATATCTCACTAGTCCATAATATCATAATATTAATATTAACTTATTTAGGCTTTTCCTGTTTTTTTCTTTCTTCTGTAGTTATTTCCTTTCCTCTCTCTCCACTCTCTCTCTTTCTCCTTCTTTTCTTGTCTTTTCTTTCTTCTTCTTACAGAATGTTACTCTGCATCCCAAGAACTCGCCAACGCTCCCCTGCCTGTTTTGTTTGTTTGTTTGTTTTTTTTAGACAGGCTCATATAACCTAAGGTGGCTCTGAATTCACTAAATAGTCAAGGGTGACTTTAGACTCCTGATGCTTCTGCACCATAGTTCTAGCTGTGATTAGTTTGTTTTTCAGTGCTTAGAATTTAATCCAGGTCCTCACATGCAAAGAACACACTCTACCATTAAGCCCCAGCCCTAACCTTACAGCTGTAGATTCACAGCAGGATTAAGGAGACAGTATAGCGGTTTCTCATATCCATACAATGTCCCTATCCATACAATGCCTATGGAATTATGAGTATTCTCCTCCAGAAATGCATTTGCTATAATTAATGATCACACAGACCCTGCAGTTTACACAAGGGTCTACTTGCATACCCAATGAGTTTGGGCAAGTTGACTGTATTCACTGTTACAGTATTGTGCTGTGTTCTACCTATTTATCATTTCCTCCCTCTGAAAACCACTGATATTTATAATATTTACACAATCATTTTCTAGAATGCCATAGAATCACAGAGAACGTGGGCTTTTTGAATTGAGTTCTCTTTCTAATATGCAGTCAAGATTCCCCTCAGGTTCTTCCCCCCTCTTGGTTTTTCAAGCAGGTTTTTTCTATGTAAAAGTCCTGGTTGTCCTGGAACTCAATTTGTAGACCAGGCTGGCCTTGAACTCATTGAGGTTAGCTTGCCTCTGCCTCCCAAGTGCTAGGATTAAAGGTGTGTGCCCTCTCCAGTCTTTTTATGGCCTATAGCTCATGTTTATTTTTACTTTTTTAAAAAATAATTTCTTTCAAAAAGACTGAATTATTTTTAATTATATGTATGTGTGGGGGGTGCACATGAGTTCAGTGTCCACAGAGACTAGATGAGGCATATTGGATCTATTGGAGCTGGAGTTATAGGTGAGTTGCCCAAAATGGGTGCTGGGAACAGGGTTCTCTGCAAGAACAGCAAGCACTCTTAACTGCTGAGCAATCTCTCTAGCTCCTCTTAAATCATTTAAAATGATATATGCATCTCATGTTATGCTTTGGTCAGATGCTCTTTGGCTTGGTATGGGAAGTTTTTCAGAATGCTATCTGCCTACCTCTCCAACTAGTTACTCATGCCTGGGCACACTTAAGCCCCTGCTTCCTGAAAGTGCGGTCCTCTTTGCCTTCACCTGAAATAGCATCTTCTATAATTTAATAAAATCCAATTCAAATAGCACATTTTCAATGAAGGCTTTCCAATTTACACTGCCCTTAAACTACCTGTCATAGTATATCCATCATAAACTGTAAGCATGTCCCTGACTTCCCTTCCAGTTCTCCTTGAAGTCAAGCCCTACATTTTATTCATTTTCACCCTTAATATCTAGCATAGAGTTGAACACACAGTATACACACACAGATGCTAAATCACCAATGACTAAAATATAAGAAAGGATTATTGTCTCATAAGATAAAAGTCACTTACAACCAGACAGAAAAGGATCTCAAATGCAACAGGCTAGGCTGCAAAAGTCTATTAACCAACATTGCAAACCAATCAACACCTTAATCAAAAGTATTTAAAGAGTGTCTCAGTGAAGAGATAGAGAAAATAGGTCCTAACAGTCAGCACACTGGAACTGATTTGAAAACATGGGAACTAGCCATAGAAACAGGATGGCTAAAACCACATTCCATATCCATTAAATGTTGATGGCCAGACCCTACCAGAATTGAGGCACTGAAATGAGCCTTTGATGTAGTTTCCACAGAAAGCCACCAACATGATTAAAGGGTTAGGAAATGAGATTTATGGGCCATGGCCAGAGGAACAGAGACAACTTTGCCTAGACAAGAGAAAAGGCCGAAGAGTGACTTAATAACCATTTCAATCATTGTTATTACACAGACGACAGTAACCAGATGGTCTCCATTTCCACCAAAGAAAGAATACTAAAAAGTACTTAAGCTGAAACAACAACAAAAAAAGCTGTCTAGTTTTAACAAAGAACCTGACAGTTAAGAACTGAAATACAGGGAAACAGACCCAGGGAGTGTGGGGTGTAGCATTTCTGAATCCCTTTATTATGCTAGAAAGCAGCAAAAAAGAAGGGTGTGTTCAGGCAGTCCTTTGTTGAGAACAAGTTTTCAACTGGATACTCCTCAAAACAACCAACCATAAAAATGAAAAAGTTATGAACATTGAAACACGGCACCCTCTTGTGTACATAACTGTCCTTCAATCAAGGAACATTCTTGAAATTGTACTTCTCAAAATCTGATACAAATAATGACAAAACTTAGACAAATGTACAACATTACTAACAGGATTCATTTATCACTATAGCTTGCATTATCAAGTACTTACAATGTACTTCCTTTGGAAGTAGGAAGTACCACAAAGGCAACCTCAACTCCCAAACTTAGTAAACACTGATATCACCCAATCACCTTTTGAATGCTGTATTCATAATTTGGTACATCAGATGGCACATGAGCATTCCATGTTGAGGCATGATAATACCATCTGCCAAATAATATGAATTTGCCAGCATTTTGGAGTATATTTATCATGTACAAAAGTAAGGGAAATACATGTCCCTGGTCTGTTGTGGTATAATACAGTCCTGCCTTACTACTTTCTGAGTGCTACCACAATCTTCCCAAAAACATATGATAAGGTCTATTACATCAATACCCCACAACCTGGGACCATTTTTCTGCTGTAGTTATGGGTTTTTATTGCTACAATAAAACACCATGACCAAAAGCTACTTGAGAAGAAAAGGGTTCATGTCATCTTACACTGCCAGGTGACCACCCATCATGGAGGGAAGTTAGGGCAGGAACTCAAACAAGGCAGGAACCAAAGCAGAGACTATGGAGGATGCTGTTTACTGGCTTGCTTCTCATGGATGGCTCAGCCTGCTTTCTTAGGTCTTCCAGGACCTGCTCAAGGGTGGCACTGCCCAAGGTTGTGGGCTCTCCCACACCAATCACTAATTAAGAAAATGCCTGATTTGCCTATAAACCAATCATATAGAAGCATTTTTTTTTCAACCAAGAGTCCCTCTTCCCAAATGACTATAGCATCTATCAAACTGACATAAAACTAAGCAGTGTACTACTTCCTGTATCCCAAATACCAACAGGCTATGTTTACATCTTCCTAAGCTATATGCTCCAAAACTCTGCCCATATCTTTTTAATTTTGAGTATAAGAGACATTCAGCCAGCTCAAAATGCCCATAAATAAGCCACGAACCTTCTGTGAACGACATGAAGTGGTGTGTGCCTGTAATGCTAGCAATTAGGAGACTGAGGCTAAATAGTCATCAATTCAAGGTCACTCTGGGATACATAGACTCTTTCTCAAAATAAATGAGAATTAAAAAAATATTTTAAAAAATATTTTTTATTTTACATTTGAGTTTTTGTCTCCATGTATGTATGTGTATCACATTCATGCTTGGTACCCATGGAGACCAGAAGGGAATGTCGGATCCCCTGGAACTGGAGTTACAAAAAGTTGTTAGGAGCCATCCATTTCTGTGTGGGGAATTGAACCCAGATCCTCTAGAAGAGCAGTAAGCACTCTTAACTGCCAAACCATCTCTCCAGCGCCTAAAAAAAAAGTCTCTTTACAGTCCTATCCATATTTTTAGTCATCTTGGTACCAGATGGGAAGTTCATTTTCATGACATACACACTTCTTCATGTGACTCACCTTATCAAGAAAGAAGATGATGTGCCCTAAATGACATATTCACAGTTTTGTGAGGAAGACAGATAGATGCAGGTCAAAACAAGCTCATAGTTGTAAAGGATAATGAAAAAAGAAAAGGCAATGGAAACGCTAGAGAACAATTACAAAGATGTCCCCCAGGACATCAGGCAGTGTTCACATCATATGAGAACAAGCTCAATGAATGAGAAGGAGTTGTACAGGCAGGAGGAGAGAGGAATGTGTTTTATTCTAGGTGTTAATGCCCCAAGGTTTAAAAAACAGCTAGTCAACTTTGGGAGAACGGAACCATGCAACACCCTTTCCCCAACCAGCCATCTCCTTGGGGAGACATAAGAAAAGGACCTGGAGAACACTAATCTGCAAGTAGTACAGCATATGCCTAAAAGACAAACAACATAACAACCATGACCCACACAGGCTCTGGTTCCACAGCAGTGAGCCAGGCAGGGGGAGAGAATAGCTGCAAGCACAAAGTGTGGCTGGAAAGGAATTTCTCTGACATCCTTCTCAGTGCTCTAGTGTGGCACAACCAGCAGCCTCATCCCAGGTCTATCCTCTGCTTCTGTCGCACTGGCAACCCTGGCATCATACTTTCCAGCACAAACTTCCTCCCCAACAGGATTTGTCTGCACAATATCTGTGAAGTTTTATGCCTCTATCACATTATGAATATGGAGCTCAAGCAAAGTTTGAAGGCTAAACTAAACCATTTCAAGAACACAACCTTGCACCCAGAAACCAAACACCATCCTCTGTCTAGCTGACCGGTTTTGTTCTTCCTCAGAAACATCCATCTTTCTTTTGGCTAAAACTTTTCCTATCCCTCTATTTTATATTCATAAACCATCCTCCATGGTCCAAGTGAAGAGAAATGATAGATAATGCTTTCCAGTTCAGAGTGACCTGTGTCAAACTAAGAAACACCAAGCCAAAGGGGTTAGCAGGGAAGTGTCTTCTTGAGCACCAGAGGGAATGTGAGAGTCCTACCTCCCAAGAGAAAAGAGAAACCCAATCCAATTACTGTAAAAATAGGTCACTGCTTGAATAGGTGGCAACATGCCCATTTTGTTTCTGACTCCACTGTTACAAGAAAGGGACTGCCTAGTCTTAGAAAAAGTGTTCCATGACCAGCTGGCCACCTTGGTCTGGCCTTCCAGCTGGCATTCTTGAAGCAGCACACAGGCCAGGGCACTGTGGACTCAGCAAGCCTTTGTCACTGCTGACATGAAATAGCAGATTTGGTAAGGTTTTCCTATTTTGTTTTGAATAAGTTGGAAGAAAGTTCAAGGCTGTCCTGTAAGTCTTTCCTCAAACTTAGCAGTACTTTATTAGTAGGGGTACAATGAATAGAGTTCAACTAGATCATTTCTGTGTGTCTAGGGAGCCTTGACTGGTAAGAAATCAAAATTCTGGCTCTGTGAGGAAAAAATAAAAGCTGTGTTTTGCACAAAGGGTGGGGGAAGTCAAGAATTACTGATGGAGAATACTGGTAGGACAATAAATAATGAACACTTTTTGTTAGAAACTTATATAGTGCTATTAACCTTTGTTCACTGTGAAAAACACATGACAAAAAACTAAGTTTGGTAGGTTTAACTAAGTTTGTATTTAATAAATCAAAACAAGTAAAGCCAAGGCAAGTCATTAATTTGCAGAATTTATGTTCTCACAAACAATCTGTGCCTTGAAAAAGTGGAGTCCCTCACGTCCCCAGGTTCCTTTTTCATGGTCAGAGTCATTGACCTGTTAAAAATGGAAGGTTATATCTACCAAACACATATGGATTCCAAGTTGCAAATAGAAACCCAATTTAAGATGGCTCACTGTAATAGAGGGAAGAAAGTTCAATGTTTGGTGGCTTCAGTTTGATTTAGGAATTCTGTGATAAAAACAAAGGCTTCTATTTTGTTAGTCATATCATAAGAATGGCTTCCCTAATCATAGCTAACAACAGTCCCAGGCTTCAAGTCCCCACAACATCCAGTCAGAAGGAAGGCTGACTTTGAGGGTAGGCCTGTTCAAGACTGAGAAGTGGTTTTTTTTTTTTTTTTTTTTTTTTTCTCCCAGACCCCTTAGCAAACTTTGTGTTTTCTGGGTCATACCCAGACCTGAACACCCTTCTGGCACCAGTGCCACTGGAACTGGATTCATCCTGGGTTAACACGTGGGGTGACATGATTTAGTTAAGTAATCAAGACCCAAGTCTGAAGCTTGGAGTGAGACCAATCAATCATTTTCTTTTGAAGATGAAAACAATCATGGCTTGCTGCTGCAGAGAACATGGAGGTAGGAGGGACGTGGTGAGAAAGATAACTAGAAAGTTCCCTACTCTTCACCTGGTACATAATTTGACCCTCACAGTCCTATTATTAAAAGAATTATACTTTGAGTGGTACTATTTTTATTATCTAATAAATCCTTATGTCTGCACAGAGGCAGTTCCTCCTGAGAACACTCAAGTAGAAGCTTGCCCTGAAGTTCTGCATTAGGGAAAACAAACCAAGGTACAGTGAAATGCATGCAATGGCCAGGCTTACATAGCTCTCCAGAAGGCAGGGCACAGACAGTAGGTCATTATCAAGTGATGTTTCAGTAGATAGCTCAGATGATGTGGTCCAGATGCTTCCATTCAAATGATCTCACTTAGGACCTGTAAGGTAAGGCTTGACCTATCTTAGACTCCCTCTTAAGAATCAGATTTCTGACCCACAGGAACAGTTGACCTGAGCAAATAGGAGCACACGGACCCCAGTCTGACAGCTGGGGAACCAGCATAGGACTGAACTAGGCCCCCTGAATGTGGGTGTCAATTGGGAGCAGTCTATGGGGCCTCTGTCAGTGGAACCAGTGCATAGACTTTGGGATTACATTCCCCATGGAGGGATACTTTCTTAGCCTAGATACATGGAGGAGGGCCTAGGCCCTGCCCCAAATGATGTGATAGACTCTGATGATCCCCCATAAGTTGATGGAGGACATGGGAGGATAGTAGGGAGAGGGAACTGGGATTGGTATATAAAATGAGATTGTTTTAATTTAAATAAAAAATAATCAGATTGCTGAAAATGAGTTCAAACACTTAAAAACATTACCTCAATTGTTTCAAACTATTGTTTTTAGACAATTATCTCCACATGTACTTGTATATAAATATATTTATCTGTTTGAGGACTACTGCATATTTATCTCAATGCCAAGATACATGCAGGAAGAATTCAAAGCTAACAAAGTGCCTGTCTTCAAGCAGTACACAACTGCTACCACCATTCACTAAACAAAAACCACTGTAAGCCCTCACCAACTCCCTTAATTTGTTTTCTCACCTGACTTGAGCCTCCCAGTAATGCCATGAATTAAGTATCAACACAACTCTACATAGTGAGACACAAAGGTTTCAACAGCTAAGTTACTTCACTTAAGTTACACAAGCAAGAAGCAATAGCTGGGACTCAACACCAGGCACCTCAGATTCCAAAGCTTATATGTTTAACTCATAGCACAGTATTTCTGGATGACAAGAAGAGAAAAACAAACATCCTATAATAATAAATAGTACAAGAAAGTATATCTCAGTGCAGAGATAAGTCCTGAGATGTAGTGACTATTCTGGAAGTCAAAGAAAAAAAATAGAGTGAGGAAGTACTCCATGTGTTTGTAGTAGCTATGTGACCTCTGATGATGCTAATGACTAACCATCAGGCATATCTGTCTCTGACCTCTGATCCATCTTTAGATACTGATAAAGTTGAAGATAAACATCCTATATGAATGACTTAAAGCCTTTTCAAAGCTCTCTTTAAGGAACCAGCTCTTCCTTTGATATGGACAGACTTCTCTATTCTATAGATATAGCCATACCCAATGAGATTAACTTTGAAATTCTCTGAATAAATACTAGATGGGATTTGAGTGTTTATATGGTTGTTATAGTCCTTTGAGTATACGAAAATGGGTTTGGACTATGTTATCAATTGCCATGAGCCTACTGATGTTATGGAAAAAGTTAATGTATTATAATAATTGTCTGAATAAAAGGCAATACCATCCTGACCTGTAACATATGCTAGTCATCATGTTACAGAAATTTGTGAGCAGTTTTTCTTTCATGCTGCAGCAATTTTACAAAACATCTGACTTTAAGTCTACTGCAAGTCAATGCAGACCTCTTAACCTTCAAGGTGTGTTTCTAGAGTCCTAGTATTCCAAGAAAGAAAAAATGTTCCTATAAAAAAAATGGCAAGCTTGTTGTAGTGGCTTAAGCCTATAATACTAACACTCAGGAGTCAGTACACTGCTAAAGCCTGGGCTGTGTAAGATTCTGTCATAAACCAAAACACTAGTCATATAGGGGTGGGTGTCCCATGCTTCTATGAAGTAAGGAAAAGCATTAACACTTTGTAAAAATTATTCATCTATTTATTTCATACCCTGATTGCAGTCTCTCCACACATCCTCCCCTCCCAGTCCCTATCCCCCACTCCACCCCAATCCCCTTTGCTTCCATCAGCACTAACAGTTTTTAGTATTTCTACAGCAAAAGGAATCATGCTCATTAGGATGAATGTTGAATAGCTACCTGGAATCAAAATCACTACTACTAGCCAATAACAAACAATGACATTTTCTATGTCTATTAATTACCTGCTGTCAGAAACCCTGGCTTCATTTTCCAGTTCTGTAACACACTTGAAATGGGATAGGTTCTTTGCTAATGTCTTCTCATAATCTTAAACAATCCCAGGAAGCCAACATTGTTTATGTCTTCCTATGCAGAACCTAAAGGTCAGGAAAGGTATGAGCTATGAGTCCTTTGCTCTTTCCTCATTGTGTGCCAAGGTTTGGGCCCTTGGAATATTTTTGTTTTTTATGTATAAACATTATGTAACAACAGCATATTGGATTTGGTGGATGATCATCATGCTATTAGTTCTTGTGAGTGACTAGCAAAGCAATAGTGATAAGGGCTGCAATGAATGAACACAGCAGGTACGAACCTAAGGGAGGACCCACTCCAACTGGGTAAGGAATGAAGGATGAAGGAGACTCTAGGCTACAATTCACAACCCCAGAGAAGCTAGGTAAAAAGGGGGACCACTGAGAGGCACACATGGAGGACCCCAGGAAGGAAAAATAGTTAAGATCTCCTAGGGAAACTAGGGGGGGAAGGGTAGAAGGGAGAGGATGGAGGATGAGAACATGAGGGATCAAGAAAACTAAGTTGGGGGATGGAGGGGAGAAGCAATGGAAGATATATCTTGGTTATGGAGAAACCTGGTTCTAGAGAAATTCCCAGGGATCCACAAGGGTGACCCTAACCAAGAGTCCTAGCAATAGTGGAAAGGGTGCCTGAACTGGACTTTCTCTATAATCTGATTAATGACTACCCTAATTGTCCATATAGAGCCTACATCCAGTAACTGATACCACAGCCAAGCACTGGGCTGAGCTCCTGGAGTTCAGTTGAAGAGAGGGAGGAGGGATCTTATGAACAAGGGAGGGGGTGATCAAGAGTATGATGGAGAAAACCACAGAGACAGCTGACCTGACTTAGTGGGAGCTCATGGACTATGGACTGACAGCTAGGAAACCTGCATGGGTCCGAACTAGGCCCTCTGAACGTGGGTGACAGTTATGTGGCTTGATCTGTTGGGGGGCAGGGCTTGCAGTGGCACCAGGACTTATCCTGGGTACATAAACTGACTTTTTGGAACTCATTCCCTATGGTGGGATACCTTTCTCAGTTTTGATACAAGGGGGAAGGGCTTGGTCCTGCCTCAACTTGGTATACCAGACTTTGTTAATTCCCCAAGGAAGGGCTTACCCACTCTGAGGAGTGGATGGGGATGGGAAGGGGGTAGGGGGACAGAATAATGGGAGAGAGGGGGAACTGGGGTTGGTATGTCAAATGAAAAAAATAAATAAATTTAAAGTGTGGGGTGGTGTTAAGCCATCCAGGGAAAGGAGCAACTGCTGATATTAGAAAACTCCTTAATGCAACAGAGGCAGGCAAGACAACATGAGAAACCCTGAGTCAGAGCTTCTCAACTGTCTACTAATGAAAATTTGCAACAGGAAGCTCTATATTTGGGAGAGTACATTGTAGAGTGTGTCATCAAATCCCTGATCTTTACCCATTAGAAACCAATAACTTTCCAGAATCCCCAGATAATGACAACTAATTAAGTTTTTAATTCTTCCAAATGTCTCAAAGACATGATTATCTCTTTAGGTAAAGATATAACAGAGAAGGGGTAGCTGAATGGGGATGGTCTTGGCAGGTGGTCTTGGCAGGTGCAGAGTAAGGGGAGGACTAGAGTTAGAGGAAAGGCAAACAAATGGTGCTGCAAGAACTCTCTCTTACCAAATGCCTCTAATGTGGACTCTGACAATATAAAAGCTCACAGAGCCCCGGTGACAAAACCAAACATATACCTATACAAGGCAAGAACAGATTCTAAAACTAGGCAGCCTAACAGAATCAAATCCTCTCTTCTCTTTTGAGTAAAAGGATGTAAGAAAAGAAGATGTGGTAATGCCAAAGTAGAGTCCAAGAGCCCGAGACTCTCACAGCTATTTGGGAGATTTGAGGGTACATGTATTAGGAGAAATACTGGCCTATGCTTATGAGAGCATACACTCTTCTCAGGCTAGCTCCTTTCTCCACCTCTCATCCTTGAAATGGAGTAAGGATACATATTCCTGAGAGGCAGAAAGGAAAGAGGAAGAAGAGGGTGATGATGAGAGAAGTCTGAGGGACTGGATATATAGTGATGGAGTTCATAAACAAGCCTGTATTTCTCAGCAAAAAAGAAAAAGGCAGAACTGGGACAGAGGTTGAGAAAAGGAAAATGGAGGAGAAATGAACATTTGCAATAATGCTCACTGAGTAGCAATCTGGGGAAAGTACATTGTATGAGTCACTATATCTAGTGTTAACACAATCTCGTAATGCCCAAACATGTTTTCATAGCAGGACAAATTTAGAGATTAAGGGACACCACATTATGGCCAGTACCCTAGCTTGGTTAGTAGGTTTCTTCTTGCTGTGTCTTCTCAGCTCCAGTACACCACAAGCCTTTTGCTCCAATGAGCTATCACTGTTTGTGTACAGGTCTGTGCACTGCAGTGAACTAGAGTGTCAGGCTGCAATTGGGGTTCCTTGTTTCTGGTGTTCTCTTATGTACCAAGCCTCACAGCTATCAAGGACGTGAAAGTTAACACTGAGGTAGACTAAGGATCAGGAGGCCCAGCTCTCTGTATTTACAGCAGTACTAATGAGCACTGGCTTACATAACTGCCTCTCCTGCTATGCTCATCGGCCACTAGAGGAAACCAGGGCTGGCTCTCCACTCCTGAGCTATATATAATCCAGACTTTAAACAGGGGAATATGCTACCACTAAAGTTCTGCTACATTAAATAGTAAAATCTCCTCTAAAGACCCAGCATTTTCCTGGATGTTGATGGCACATGCCTTTAATCCCAGTACTAAGGAAAAAGAGGCAGGCAGATCTCTGTAAGTTCAAGACCAGCATGGTCTACAGAGCTATGATAGGCTCCACAGCAATAGAGAAACCCTGTCTCAAAACAAAACAAAACAAAAAAAACAAAACAAACAAACAAACAAAAAAAACAAAGAACAATAAATAAATAAATATTTTAAAAAGGCCCAGCATTTTTACCAATGATGCCACACAAAAATACAGGCTGAGCATTGAGTTTAGTATTAAGTTTAGATGCTTTATCCACATTCTCTGTCTTGACAACATTCATTATCTCTTGCTCCACTGTGAGAAACAAGCAAAAGAAATTAGAAAGGGTGATTCGCAGAAGATAGCTGGCATAAGCACAGCCTTGATGCTAGAACTGTGAGCCTCCAGCCCCAAAGGGCTGTGCATTTCACTCTGGCACTTAACAGGGAATGATTAACAAGTCTCCAGGAGCCAGGTTTGCTTTTGCTTCTTTACTGTCTATTTCCTAGGATCTAACCCTGGAATCTATGTCATCATGACTGAAAGATAAATGAAGCAAACAGAGAACTATTTATTTGTCTTGGATTGACAAAAGCTGAGCTCTTCAGAATACCCCCCCCCAAGATACAGTTACCTGAAAACTGCTTTTCTGAACCCTCTTAGAGCATGTATTTATTAAACAGTGATCTCCCACCTCATTTATTCATGTTAGTCCTAAATAGTTCTTAAGTTTCTGAAGGCCAAGGTTTGCTGTTCTCACATATTATTCCACATACACTGAACATTGAAACATATATTTTTCTACTGGTGAGATGGTTCAGTGAGTAATGGTGCTTGCCACCAAGCCTGATGATCTGAGTTTGATAACCAAAACCTACACACACGGTGGAAGGAGAAAACCAACTGTTGACAGTGGTCTGCTGACCTCCTCACTCACTGTAGCACACATGCTCATACACAAAACAAAAAAAATATTATAAAATACAATCAATTAATCAGTAACTTTGTTATGTACATTCATGTTTTGTCAGTTTCATGGGGCCTTTTTCTAAGGCAGTACTTACACAAGGGTGAGATTTCAAGAAATAAAATCATGCTGGTGTTTTTATATTATAATAAAAAAAAGAAAAGCAGACATTCTAAATGTTACTTGTATTAGCATTATTAGATGGCTATTTATAGGTATAAACTCTTGGAAGAATGTACACATGGCCGGACCTTGTGCAGTAAGCATGTAAGCACAGCACAGGGGAAGCAGAAGCAGAGGCAAGAAAATCAATGCAAGTTTAAGGTCAGCCTGATCAACATAGGAAGTTCTAGACCAGCGGGGAGCATAGTTCTGTCTCAAACGATTAAGTAAAAAAGAATATGTATATGTTTTGAGACTTGTTCAACACTGGGCTGCTCAGCTGTATCCAGTCCTATCCAAGAGTGGGCATGCCATTATGTTTGGAGTGAGTTAAAGCTGGGTTCCAACTCTGACTCTGGTTGCTTCCTCATACAGGCCACTTGGGTTTGGGGAAAGTATTGAGGGTCTCAAATCCCAGTTTTCATTGGTATAATATCTAAGTAAAAACAGCACAGAGTTCACTACATTAGACATGACAGTGTATGTGAGTCCTGCCTCCTGTCTCCTCCCTGTACTACTCCGATAAGATCAGCCCCAACCAATGTCCTCTTCTTACTTGCTGTAGAGACCTCAGTGATCTACACTACCTGTCCTGTCCTCCCTATAAAGTCCTCTAAGTCACAACCACATCTGCCTTCCTAGGACAGAGATCACTATCTCTACTGACTCCATGCAGGAAACACTTCAGCCTGACATCATGGTCTTTCCTTAGTTTGGTTCAATCTGACATTTCTAAGCCCAAACCTACTTTTTCTCACCCAGCTCTGCCCAAGTCATTCTCCAGCTTCAGGCACTTCTACAGCTTTATTGCCCACAGGAGAAAATCTAGACTGTTTTATGCCAAGACTGAGATGTGTAGATGCACAGTCTCTAGCCAGTTCTAGTTCCACTCCCTTCCCTACTTTCTTCATCAGATCCACGCATAATCTTACTAGTACCCCAGATTGTGTCATTACTCCCAAACTTTAAATCTACCCCTATTTGCCCACTTTTTAAATTTTAATTTTTGTTTCTTTCTGTAACAGCCCTGGCTGTCCTGGAACTCACTCTGTAGACCAGGATGGCCTTGAACTCACAGAGATCCACCTGCTTCTGCCTCCCAAGTGCTGGGATTAAAGGCGTATGACACCACGGCCTGGCTCAGAAACATTTTTTAAAGAAAGAAAACTACAGGGAGCAGCAAGTTGGGCAGTAACCAGAGAGGTCCATAACTTTCTCATTGGCCATATGGCAAACTCCTAAACAGTCTCCAAACCTTATTCAAATGCCCTCATTTCTATCATCCACTATGTCAAATATTGTGATTCGTGTGCTTTCTGTTACCAGACCTGCCTCACAGTCATGTAAGCATGTTTCATGTTTTCTGTTAATTCATTAGCTGTTATTAATGTCCTCTTTCAAGAATGGGCCAGCACTCAGCCTTGCAAGATGCAGTCAGTCAGGAGTGTCTGTATGCTGAGCAGAAGCTGCTCCCATCCTGACAGGCAGATCAGATGAAATGGAAGGGAACATGCCACACACAGTCTGAGGGAACAGTGGAACAGCAAAAGAGAATTCCATTATACTCCTGTTTAAATAGTTAAAAATGTTCATGTCCACCAGAGTACAGGAAGGAAAAAACCCTTTTCATGTGGTCACAACTCACTCTAGAAAATTGATTACATTTACCAAAAGCCAGTGGAGCTCAAAAGCACGTTTCTCTCGCCCAAACTTCATTCGCTTCTGAGTCCCTTGCCCTGTGGAATGAACATGGCGATCGTCTTTGCAGGTCCTGCTGATGCCAGTTTATAGCTGTGTTTTCTGCTTACTGAACTGGCTCATTCCTTCGAGAGAACAAACTGTTCTGCTCTGAAGCAGGAATTGGCTGGGTTCTAACAAAAAGATCCCCCCCAGTGTTTTTGCAAAAGACCCAAGTCAATTTATAGCCAAGTAACAAAAGGTCAGAAAGGTTAGTTAAGCAATGGGCGTAATTCCTGTGTGTCACAGCCAATAAAGGAAATGGGTGGGAATAAATAGTATGCAATTTTAACCTGAAATCATTTGTGCAAAACTACTATTGTAAACTACATAAAACGGTCCCTGACTTCCAAAGTTAGGAATTTCTGATTTTTCAAAGGCACATTTACTATGGAAGAACTAAGATGACCTCAAATCCCTCATTTGCAAGAAAAGAATGTAAAAAACACATTAATTTTTAAAAAAAATGTTTTTCAGTGCATAAATTTAAATTTTCACATAAAATTAAATACCCTACAGTTAATTGATAGATACAATTTGAATGATTGCATTTAAAATAAAATTCCTGTCAACAGGTAGATGACATTGATCAAAAAGCTAAGAAAAGCCCCTAAAAACAGTCTGTCTGTCTTTTTTTTTTTTTTAACTTTCATAGAGGTATGAAAACTTTCTATACTAGTCATCAAGCATAAGAACAAAGAAGGGCTGCCTTTAAAGCAGGTATGAAAACCACAAACAGCCAAGCAAGGGAAGACATGAGAAATAGCCTCCCAAGGGCCTGAAGAGTAAGAAATCTCAGACCCTGAGGCTACTGGATAGCTTACCCCACCCAAAGGCCCCTCACCCACTTTATGAAGTTTAAAGTTGTAATTATTCAAAATAACCATGTTATCCAAAAGATGAATGACCAAACAGAACAGTGTCAGGAGCCAGACCACATGGATAAGCCCATGCATGAGCTCACTTCTTACCTACCTCTCATAGAGTACAATGGGACCAACACAAGAGTCAATTGAAGGAAGTGGAAAGACAGAGGAAGGAAGGTGAATAGTCAAAAACCCAGGAACAACACACAGCTGGGCATGCTATGATATCCTTTCATCATACAACAGAAAAAGGTGGCAGGCTCAGTTTCCCAACCCCCAACCTGGCAACAGAAGGCAGCCTAAGACTGAATGGGAGCTCTACTGACAATACCAGGCCAGCTGCCAACACCAACTAGCAGGATACCTCAGGACCAGCTGACAATAAAGCAGTCTAGGGAAATACCCTCACCTTCTCTACAGGGCCCCCAATAAGTATCCTTCATCACAGTGGGACAGGGACTTCCTCTCCTACATATAGGCACCAGGCAGCATGACCCGGGGAAACTTCTTACTTAAGATTCTATCAATAAGGCCCAGTTGGGTCTGCCAGCAGCACCACAGGAACTAAGCAAACCAAAGAATTAGCAGTCTACTGGGACTGTCAAACCTAAACAGGGTGACTCAACAGCAGACTTAAATAGAACCCAGATTCTCCCAATGTTATAGAAAAACTGTTCAAAACAGTGAAAAATCACTGGTCATAACCAGGTCCAGGAAAATCACAACCTGAATGAGAAAATATAATCAACTGATGCCAAAGTAGCCATCAGAAAAACACTTCAACAGGCAATTACAAGGGCCCCTCCTCTTTATGACAAGATCTCCCACAAGCTGTTTTCTGACCTTCATTTATGTGCCATGGCATGCACAGCTCTCCCTATAAATAAACCTATAAACAAACACTGACTTCTACTTCATAATCATACTGAAAAAAATAGAAGGTGCTCAATACAGCGTACTTTACCTCATACCTTTTTCTATAGTTTTCAGGCACATTCATCTATCATATATTACTAGGCTATACTATAAGGTTGCCTAGCACAAGGTGCTCAAGTCCAACCACTCTGAACTTCAGTTTCCTCACCTACAGAATGACTGTGTGCCTCATGGGCTTTGTGTGAGGATGGGGTGAGGTAATATATAAACAACTCAGTGCCTGCCACATAAGCAATACTCTAGCTGTTGGTATGCCAATATGTCACACAGTGGAGAGTATAGGCACCACCACACACATTCCAGTAGCTCTTAAAAGACCTGTATCCCAACTTCCTGCCTGGCTTCCAACAACAACCCTTTTGTAGCTTTGGTCAAAAAGTTTAACCTTTCTGTGCCTCATTTTCTCATCTGTGAAGTAAGAATATGTGCTACTCTCACAGCATTATTATGACAAACAATAATAAAGGTAAAGTGTTTGGGTGATGGCTAGAATGTTAACCACTGACATTAAGAAGTTCTGGGCACCAGGGGACAGAAAGATGAAGCCACACATCTGGGCTACTTCAGGATAGGAGAGGGCTACATCAGTAGTCATGGTCATCACCTGTCAGCCTATGTGTGTGCTACAGGAGAGGCACACACAGTCATTCTGCAGGTGAGGGAACTGACATTCACAAGATGCATGGCAGCTGATGAACACACTTTTCCCTGAAAAAGTAACTGGAAAGAATGACCATTCATTCAAACACTCTGAGACTGGACTACAAACTATGTCAACCAGTGATGGATCCTTGATTTTTCTTCCTGCTTCAGCTTCTGAAGTGTGCAGTGATGGGATTACAGTGTGGGTCTTCATGCCTGGCTCTGACTATATCCTTGATATAGAAAAACTAACAATTTGTAACACCCATGTTTTCCAACTCAAGATATGAAAACAGCTCTACTAAATAAAAAGGCCCAAAGCCTCTGCCAGATGGGCCTGGGAAGAGTATTATTGCTGCAGAATCAGGTTGCTAGTATGACTCTAGTTGGTTCACTGCTTTGAGTGAGGTTACAGCTTGGACTCTGACCCAGGAGATTAAATTCAGGAAGAGAGAAATGTCCACACAGCAACAGAGAGAAGTTGGCTCCCTCTGGATGCTGCCAGCTGGCCACACTGCCTCTTATTCCTCACTGGGCCTTAGTAAACACATTTTGGATTGTCATACGCACTGAGAAAACCCACTAATATCTTCAACATCATAGTCTGAGGGGGGCAGTCAGGACAAGGGCTAGTTTTATGATCAAAGGGACCAAATGCTGCTTCAAAATTATATAACTCAGACTATACATGAAATCATCTTTCCAGTGCTGCTGAAAGGAAATTAAAACAAGTTTATTTTAGTATTAAATAAAAACACATTTATAGCCATCAGAGTGGTTTAGTGAAGGTACTTCTAAACAAGGCAGATGAGCCAGCTGATTCAAGTTAGGAGAAACAGTTTGATTGCCTGTGAGACCCATGAGAACAGGACTATGGCAAGCTTTCTTGCTTCTGTATTAACACAGTGCCTGGTAAAGAACTGTTGCTCATAAAACACCAATCCAACCAAGTATGTCTAACTCAGCTTTGTTAAGTTTTGAAATCTGACATTTTTTTTTTTAGATTAGTCAACTCACAATTAGGTAGAGAAGAAATGGCTAAACACCAAGTAAACTTGTTGGAGACAAAGTAGACCCCTCACTATGAGAGATAATGATTTCTTAGAGGCTCATTGTTATGTCACTCACCCAGAGACTCTGGGAAACAGAATTCTTAGCTAGGCAGATGCCTCAGAAATAAATTCAAAGCTCCTTAAGATCATCAACCTGCATATCTAGCATGCTCAACTTCACAGAAACCATGTTGTCTACTTGGATCCTGACTTCTCTCTTCTCATGGATAAACCAGATGTTCTGACAGATCCCTCTCCTCCAAATCTAAGACTCCATGCAGATTCCTAATCTGCTCTCCCTGTAGACCATGATATAAATATTTATATAAACCCCTGCTTTTCAGATTTTTCTATATATAGTGATTTAGTTTCGCTATTTCCCAATGTCAAAGGAGGGACTTCATTTCATATACTTCCAGAAGACAGTGTCTTGTCACTTCTGTGTGGATGTGCAGCAGTTTTCAAGTCATCTTGATCTCAGCAGCAAACCAGAATTCAGAGAATTCCATGAAGCTGAAAGAGACCTTTGGAGTCGTGATTCTGTATAAGTGTGGTTTGGAAATTTTTTTTTCTCCATTAAGTGCATTATCTTACAATGATTAAGCTCATGATCACCTACGCTATGAAGTGTTCAGCAGTTACTTCTATCATCATGGCCTTTCATTACTATATCCTTTAAAAGGGTCTAGAAATTAGATATATTAGAGAATGAGCCTAGAGGCAAGACCATGGAAAGTTACTGGTAGCATCTACTCAGTCACTGACAAGGATTCAATCCTAAACTTTCTTTCATATTCTTGTCAGTCTCTACCAAGGACCAAATGTTCTTCCAACCCCATGATAGATTTTTCACTTAAAAGATAGAGAAGACAGAGACAGATACAGAAATTTTATAAGGAATATTATATATATATTTTTTAAAACTTTTGATCAAATTTTAGGCTTTTTAAAAAAGTTACAACAATAGTTCCATTTCAATACATTCCTGACATAGCTTACTCAATGTTAGCATCTTATGTAGCACAGTATATTTAGTAGAACCTGGATAGTAATACTGGCATAATACTAAACCAAAACATAATACTAAACCATATACAGAAAACACTAATTTTTCCTGCCAATATCCTTTTTCTGTCCCAGACTCTTTCCCAGAATCCCAAGGTGTTTAGTTATTTCTCCTTAGTCTCCTGATGTATCTGATAACTCTCCTATTTATTTCCTTGTCATCCATATTCTTGATACTTAAAAAACGTATTCATCAGTTATTTTGTTGGTTATTTCCTTGATTTAAATGTGCTGTTTGTTTTCTTATTGTTATATTGTTACAATTAAACATTTTTGAGCAAAATCCACAGCAATGATATTACGTTCTTCGTAGTGTATATCATGGGATAGATTATTTGACATATTACTGGTAATGCTAGCGTTGGTCATTTGGTCAAGGTAATTTCTCCTCTATATATTTGCTACCTTTCATTATAGTACACATGTTGAGGTAGCTTATTTGAGACTATAAACTACCACTAACAGTCTTTACAGGAATATTCCGTATTTAACAAACTTGCCCGCTCTACTTAAAACTAAGTTATGGGTTGGCAAAATAGGTCGGTGAGTAAAGCACTCTCAAGGCACAAATGAAAATTTGAGTTTGATGCCTAAAGTCCACAAATAAGCAGGAGGAGGAGAGAACAAACTCCACATGTACACTATGTCACATATGGACATATGTGAACAAATGGACAAACATATACACTCATACTGTAATATTTTTTAAAAAACTAAACTCTTTCAGTGATTTGTTAATATAATTTCTCCTTGCTACTGTCACACAAGCAGCACTTTTGTTACATACATACATACATACACACACACACACACACACACACACACACACACACACACACACACTGGATGTTTGTGAGATAGGGTCTCTCTATGTTGTTTTGGTTGTCTTAGAACTCACAGAGATCTTAGACATGTGCCACAATGCCCAGATACTATATTTTTAAAATATTATTTATTTACTTGGGAAGAGGGATATCACATGCCAACACCCACATGTTGGTTCTTTTTTTTTAATAAGAAAAAGAAAACATTGTGGCACTCTCTCATAACTCTCCTCCAAGAGACTGACACAATAGACAGTTATATATTCCATTTTTAACTTCTGTTTCTTTTAGTCACAGTGGAATCAGGGACCATGGGCTTCAATCCAATTTCTACCAAAGACTTCAGGAAAATTTTTAACTTTATCAGCTCATAATCTTTCCCTTTTTTGGCTATGGGGGTGGGGGTAGTGACTTTTTGTGAAGGATATATATATATGGGCTCTTGTATTTAAAACCTTTAATCCACAATTCCATGTTTAATAATATATCCTATATGCTAACATGTAAAAAATGTATATGGTGTTAACAAAACATAAAAATCAGAAATAAGTTAAACATCTAACAAAAGGGACTAACTACATAAATTATGATCACACCACACTATAGAATATTATATAAAGAGTGAAACAGACACATGTGCATGAACACAGAAAGATACCTGTAATATATTTCTAAGTGAAAATTAGAGTTTCCAGACTATGTGGTTGCAGTTTTGGTAAGATGAAGGCAGGGGTGAGACACATAGAAGAAAGGAAAGACAGAATAAATGAGAAAAATAAATGAGACAATTATTTATATCAAAATACATAAGAAAAGTCTAGAGAGTTTCATAATAACATTAATAAAGAATTATCAGATTCATTTTGCTGTCTGGTTAGTCTATAACTATTCTATTATTTTAACTTCTTACAAAGGCATGTTAGTTACTTTAAGAAACAATGCAAAAAAATAACTGTCAAAGACAACAACTCTAAATCAATAGAGACTTAAGGTTTTCTCATTGGCAAAAATAATTAAATGATAAAAGAACAACCAAATGGATAAGAATGGCTCAAGATAAACATGGTATAACACCAAAAATTAAATGAGTCTTTTCAATGGATATAAGAAGATCATTTGCTAACATTTATTTCTAATGAAGGCAACATAGGAGAATAGAAACACATACAAACACAGAGGACATAAATCACTTCCAAGACAAACTCAAAAATGGGGTGTAGGCCACCGTGATTGTGGTGGTTTGAAGAATGCCCCAATCACCTCATATACTTGAATACTTGGTTCCCAGTTGGTGGAACTGTTTGGGAAAGATTAGGAGATGTGGCTTTGTTGAGGATATGTCACTGGGTGTAGGTGTTGAGATTTCAAAAGACATTCCCAGTGTGCTCCTTGCCTTCTGCTTGTGTATTTGAGATGTGAGTTCTCAGCTGTTGCTGCTATCATGGCTATGCTCTATCATCATGGACTCTAACCCTCTGAAACTACAATCTCAAATAAACACTTCTTTTTTAATGAGATGCCTTGGTCATTATGTTTTATCAAAGCAACAGAAAAGCAACTAAGACAATGACAATCTTGAATTTTTTAAAATTCTTGATAATAAAGTAAAAAGACTAAATAAGATCAACATACAAATTCTATGGACAGTTAAATTATTATTAATTTTCTTGTCATTGTGAGAAAACAGTTGACACAAGGAACTTTTTAGTTCATTTATCTCGGCTTGGAGTTTGAGAAGAAACAATTCACCATGGTGGGCAAACATGGCAACAGGAACAAGAAGTGGCTTTGTGTTCATGTTAGGAAGTAGTGAGAGAAATGCTGGTGCTCAGCTTGCTTCCTTCTTCCCCATTCAAGGAATAGTGCTACCCTCTCCAGTTAATCTGGAAATAATCTCACAATCCACACCCCCCTCCCCAACACACACAGAGGTGTGTTTCACAGGCACTTCCCAATCCAGTCAAAGACTTAACAGTTAGTTAGCTGGACCTTGAGCCTGAGACTGGGACTGTGTGCAGACTAAAGTTGTTTCAAGCTCTGGCTTTGAATCAGTAAAGAACATCTGGGAGAATGACCTTATATATTTATCTCTAGGGGCAACCAGATATTGTCTCTGGGGGTATCAGCTGCTTTGAATCTTCCCTGAAGCATAAAGTTAGCTTGTCTGTGTAAAAGGCTGTATTTATGACGGAGAATCCTATGTCAGTCTAAGTAATGTAAAATTATGTATCTATTTCTATTTATCAAAATTATACAGCCTAAACATCATCTTCTAAACTATCTATGGATACATTTGTCACCAACAAGTATAAAACACACCACCAAAGGGCTGTGGAAAGAACCCCACAGCTGTTCTTATTAGGGAGGCATAGCAGTGGTATCTGAGAAAGTTACAGGAACAACCAGTCATTCAGTCGAAAAAAAAAAAAATCCACATCTTTGCCAAGTAGGCATCCCCAATAATGCCTGGTGAGTCAGCTTTACCAAGTAGGACTCTCCAACAATGTCTAGTGGATTGATTTGTTAGATACTAGTTGTCACTGCTGTACAGTCCCACAGTCCTCTGCAAGAGAATACTACCTGGTAGCCTATTTTTTCATTCATCAATTATTGCTTATTTGTATGGACCAAATGACAATCAGGAAGACTTCATCCATCCTACTGTTTCCCCCTTAGAAACCTAAATTAACAATGGTGTAGCACATGACATAATAGACATCATTCATTCTAAACACTTTACAAATGGCACCTTTTTAAAACATTTAATCACAGCCTGTGATGATGACTATTATTATCTACAAGTTAACAGATGAGCAAACTGAGACACTTAGGAAGTAATAATGTGCCTTTCGGTCATAGCCAAGATTTCAACCTGGGCAGTTTGGCTCTAGACACTGGTGCTTAGCACCACTGCCTCCTGTTGTAAGAGAACTATTTTCTAGGGGAGAATCAACCTGTGAATTAGAGTTCTGGAGAAAAAAAAATTGAAAAAGACTAAAATGGCAAAGGAAATGACTTCAAGAGTAAAAAGAGCTAAAAGAAGAAGCCCTCAGGGTCTCATATGTAATTAGCAATCAAAAGAGACACCACAGAATGTCTACAGCCTAGAAACATCTGAAAACATAATGTAGAAACAAAACAAAGAGACTTTCAACTAAACAAGTTAAACAAGCAGATGGCACAAAGGTATCAGGCCCTTATTTTTATATCTGAGTTCTAAAGACAAGACAATCTAAGAGATACAGACCTGAGCAAATCAGAATACCTCTGTCATATGTGAACAATCAACCATGAAGCCACAGTCCCCCAAACCAGGTACCCTTGTCATTTCTCTGCCACCAAACTGTTCCCAGTGCCTCACTGAACCCAGGACAGACTAGTTTGGGTGCTTTGTGGAAACTGAGCATACAGACATGCTTTTAGTTTTCTGAGAACCCAGAGGCTAGTGTGCCCTTATCCTACTCATCTCTGAGTATGTGCCCCCACTAACCACTGCCCTTGTAGGCAATCATCTCTTGCACATCATTTCTTTGCTTCTAGCAGAAAAGCACGAACTTGGCTTGCAATCCCACTAGCTTGCCTAGCTTGCCTTGGAGCCTTAGTTTCCTGGCTCACAATGCAGAGTAATAATTTCCATGCATGGGACTCTTGAGGAGATCAAGAAAGCCATCTGAATAGCCTTAGCCACTACATGCTGAACATTAAAGTGCTCATTATGTTTTGATTTCCTGCAGAGTTTGACCTTTTCCAAGAGCTTGTTTTATTTTCTGCCTAAATGTTCTACTTGAAGGGGCTCATATCTACTGTTAGGACATCACATTCTCCTTGAAGCAAGTGAGTACCACACCTTATATCCAGCCCCTACTGGTCCATTTTAGCTTCTAGGTGTTTCCCTAGACATCAGCAAGTTTGAAAATAAATTCTCTTGTGACTATCTCCAGATTTGTCTGTCTACTCCTCACACACTCAATTCCAATTAGTCAAAAGTCTATCTATCATTGCCTTCTACAATACAAAAAAAAAAAAAAAAAAAAAAAGAGCCTTTGGTGGCATCCTTTAGTTCCATACACAGCTACCAGTGCTTGTAGATTCTACCTCAAACAATTTGTTTTCCCCAACCACACTGTGGGCTCCTTACACCAAAAGCCCTCACTTCTCATCTAGCAACAACCACAGTTGCTTAGTTGACTTTCCTTCCTACAGTTAACTTACTAAAAATGAACTCACCACCCTGCTGCCAAAGAAACTCTCAGCTCACAGAATGTCTATGCCCACAAACAAAACACCACTCCCTTCCCATTCCCTGTCTCAAATATACCTGATATACCATAGAGCTTTGGCAACTGTTGTTAGGTTTGCATCAGATGCCACCACTTCTTAAAGGCAGGGGCAGTCTATGCTTCTTATCTCCTGCCTTCACTCATTGTCTATTACTTCTAAATAAGACCTCAGTAGTTATTAACTAAATGTATCACAATTTTTTTTAAAAAAAATAGAAGAAACAACTAATGTACAGAAGAATTGATACACTATAGAGATGATATATAGAATGTAAAGGAAAAGAAAAAAAGGCAGACAAGAGGAGATATAGATGAGGATTAGGAAGAGAAGATGCCAGGATTAGGAAGAGAAGATGCCAAGAAAGGGAGAGATTGAGTTTCTGAATATGGGTGGAATGGTGTATTCCTGCTTCTGCTCTGATGAATGTATATAAATATACAAACATTTGTTTTAGCATTAGCAGAATTCAAAAGATTATTCACCTTTAAAATTTATTTCAAGGCTAAAAGGAAGCAAATAATATTCTGTGAAAAGGAACTAATATTAAAATGAAGAAACAGATTTAAGAAATGGAAAAAATTCAATAGGTACCCTAAAATGAGAAAGCATAAAAGATCAGACATAAGATATCAAAAAAAAAGTTAACACAAAGGTGAAATATAACAATATTATGCTTGCAATAATTTCCTAGTGAGCCCAGGAAATGTTACAAAATCACTGTATAAGAAATCATACTGAAGGCTATTTAAAGACTAGAGACTGGAAAGATGGCTCAGAAATTAAGAGTGCTTAATGTTTTTGCTGTTCCTTACTGTTCCAGAAGACCCAAGTTTAGATCCTAGCACCCACAATAGGCCTCTTACAACTTCAGCTCCAGGGGAATCAAGCACCCTCTTCTGGCCTCCCTAAGTATCCATACGCGCGCGCGCGCGCGCGCACACACACACACACACACACACACACACACAAATAAATCTTAAAAAATAAACAGAGCTCACTTTAATTGCAGAATTCAGGAGGAAGAGGAAGGAAGATCTCTGAGTTAAGAGCCAATCTGGTAAACATAACAAGTTTCAAGCCAGTTAGGAATACACAATCAGACCTTGTCTCAAATAAATTTTTAAAAAAAGGAAGAAAGACAGACAAGTATCTCTTTTAATAATACAAAAAAAGTGAATAAAAATTTAAAACTATACAACTAATATTTGTATATTGTGTGAAGATGTATTGCTGCGATTGCTATAATAAAAAGCTGAATGGCCAATAGCTAAGCAGGAAGTATAGGTGGGATTTCTAGGCAGAGAGAGAACTCTGAGAAAAAGAAGGGAGGAGTCACCAGCCAGACTCTGAGGAAGCAGAATGGGCAGAACAGAGATAAGGTAATGAGCCTCATGAAAGAATGTAGATTTAAAAATAAGGGGTAATTTAAGTTATAAGAGCTAGTTAGGGAAAAGCCTAAACTAAGGCTGAGCTTTTTTATAACTAATAAGTCTCTGTGTCATCACTTGTGAGCTGGCTGCACAAAGATCCAACTACACATGGTATATAATGTGGAGGCTTCAATATCTACATAGGGCCTAAAGAAGCAGTCTCTCAGGTAGGCTCAGAGTACAGAAGCACAGAGACACTGGGTACTCAGGCAGACACATCAAATTCCCAGAGCTGAGGCTCTAGGGCCAGATACCCACAGGCATGAGGCTAGAGGGCAGAGCCAGCCACCAACGCCATTTCACGGCAGCAGCGTAACAGTTTCAGATTTGTCTCCTGTGGAAAGAACACTGCAAGAACACCCACAAAAAATCCAGGTCCAGACACAATAAAACCTCTAAGAAGGTACAATATGCTCAAAAGGTGCTTAGGTGCTGGGAATAAAAAGAAAATGGGTATAGAAAGTCATAAAAAAGTTTAAAAATAATGAACTCTTTAAAAAAAGAGAAAATAGGAAAAATAAACCATGTAAGGATGGGAAGTAAAACAGCAAAGGGAGCTTGAACCTTATATTGTTCTTTGTTAATTCTGAATCTTTTGAATGCTAATGAACAGAGAACAACGGATGCTGAGAGACATTAGATTATGAAAGGGACTGTTAAATTAAACAAGCCTATATAATTTAGAGATGTCTTGGCTTCAGAATGGACATCAGAAAATGTGTTGTGTTGGGGGAGGGGATGTACTTTTGTTTCTTAAGGAAACGAAAAGCTATGTATTCCTTCAAAATTAATAAAGTGATCTTTATTATTTTACCTCCTGAGGAGCTTGGCTACAGACATTAAGGGGAAAAGCCAAGAAATAATATGTATGTTGATCCCTCAACATGGGAAGAGTTCTGAGACTGAATGAGACATGATAAATCTTGTTTGTTACAGTGTCCTCATGACTTATATTACAGTTTCGATATGCGATCCAAATGCACTTAATAAATTGACAAATACCTTTTATCTACTCAGAGAGCAAAAAAAAAAAAAAAAATCTTTAGCTGCCTTGTGCACATCATACATTCCATATTTGTGTTAATACAGATACATATGTTACCTTTAAAAGTTAATGTGTTTTCGGGCGGGGGGGAGGGAAGGGGGAGAAGAGGATCAGACACCAAAAGACAAGCAGCCCAGGTGATTTGGCCTCTCAGAATGCCTCTCTTGCAGAATTTCCTCAAAAGCATCTCGAAGAACTTCAAAGCTGCTGAAATGGTGCAGCCAAGACTACTCCAGCCAAGACTTCAGATAAGTTCTACACTTTCCCATCACACAGAGACTAAACAAAAAAATAATACAGCTTGCTCTCCCGGGTCCTGCCCATTGTCCCAATTTTCTCAGCATTCCCTAGAGATACCATCACCCCCAAACAACAGGCAGAAGTCTACAGAACACCTTTCCAAGAGGTGGGGTGGGTAGTTTTTTGGTCATTCATTGGTCATTATGGATGTTTATCATCATTTAGAGTGGTTGGTTGCAAGTTGTTGTTGGTCATGGTTAGGGAGAAAGCTAAGCAAAGGAAATCAGACTCAGGGATATCTTTCTGTGGGTGGGGGTGAGAAGATGCATCTAGCATAGAAATGATAGGGAAAAGGGTAGATTATTGAGTCTATTATTAAACTAAAAAGCCATTATTAGTCTCAGGTATTTTACACTGGTATGGATTTTTGTATATTTGTACAAATTTAAGGTTATTTCTTGTTTTAACATACTGTGTATGTTTCTATTCTTGTTTAAGGTATTGTACCTATGCAGCTCATTTTAAAATGTATAGCTCTATTCCTTAAAGGCTATTATTTAAAAACCATTTAAGGCTTTCCAGACCAGGCCATGCAGGAGGCACCATCGTGGGTGTAGACATTCGACATAACAAGGACCGACTACGCTCACAAAGACTTAGGCAACAGATAATCCCACTTCATCAGACAAGGTGTATTCTAAGAGATTCATATATGGTCCCTCACAAAAGGGGGAAGGGACAAGTCCCCCAGAGCACATGGGAAATGAGGGGCGGGCAGTGAATGGAGAGAGAACCAGGAGAAAGAGAAGGGGAGGAGAGGAAAACACGTGTGACTAGATAGATTGAGTCAGGGTGAGGGGGGGGGAGAATAAAAGAGGGAGCCATTATTGGTTTGAAGAGAAAACTGAACCTAAAGAAAGGTCTAGAGAACTACAAGACTGGCTCCAACTAATAATTCAAGCAACCATGGAAAGGCTACCATAAATGCCCTTCCCTGATAATGAGATCATCAACTAAATTATCCACCATCATGGAGTCCTCATCTAGTACCTGTTGGAAACAGAAGCAAACACCCATAACCAAACACTGAGTTGAACTAGAATTCAGATGCAGAGAGAGAGGACAAGACCAGGTTGCAGAAACTCACAAAGACAGCTGACCTGAACAAGGAGGAGCTTGGGCCCCCCAGACTGATAGCTGGGAATCCAGCATGGGACTGACTCAGACCCTCTGGATATGGGTCTCAGCTAGAAGGACTGAGCAGTCTGGGGGACCTCAGACAGTAGAAACAGGATCTATTTTTGGTGCACAAAAGGACCTTGCGGACACATCCCCCAGGGAGGGATACCCCCTTAACCTAGAGACAGGAGAGAAGTCCTAGTCCCTACTTCAAATGACTTGACAGATTTACATGACCCCACCTGGATAGCATAGCCCTACAAGTGGAATGGGGGTGGGGGGATGGGAGGGGAGGGTGGCCAGGGTGCATGTCACAGGGGAAAGAGGGTAAGAGGGATGGAGGGGGGAGGGAGGGTTGGAGGGAGGAAGGGAGAGGAAACTGGGATCCACATGTAAAATTTTTAAATTATATTATTAATAAAAAAAAGTAGGAAAAAATGCTGCTGGATTAATTATATATATATATTTTAATGCTTTGACTTCAAAATTTAAGCCTAAGGACAAGTTACTGGGGAAAAAGATTTCTAATTTTGTTTCCACAGAAAATGAAAAGCTGTGGATTCCTTACAGACTAATGTAGTTTGATCGAGCAAGACCACCCTGAAGCAACGTCAATGGGACAATGCAGCCTTGCAGACCACTACAGCCAGGATTTCTATATCTTCTTAGGATTCCCCCATGACAGCGCCCCTTCCAAACATCAGGAAGCAGTTTGGAAAGAATGATGCCCAAATTCCCAAATATTGTTTATAAATGTTTGTTTTCATTTAAAAAAAAGGCATGTATAATTATGTCCAGCATAAAATAAATAAATGTTTAAAAAAAAAACCATTTAAGATAATTGAGAAATGTAGGTAAGTAGTTAGTCATCTATTACAACCATATTTGGACCATATTAGGTATGTTCTCAAGGTCAAACAGGTATTTTAGATAGACATATAGTCTTCACTTCGGAGAACTAAAGAATATGGCATTTAAGATGTTTCAATAATATAAAGTTGGTCTTGACAGTGAGACATATCTGCTCCTGGTATTTACTTTAAAAATAAAATTTACTTTAAAAAGAAAAAAGATGATGATGAGCATCAAAGAGCCTCATGTGTAGTTTACATTCATTGTGGCAAACTTAGCCACTGGGCCAGAAATTGCCCTTGCCTCATCTGCTGACAGTATGCTGTCCAAACTGAACAAGCAGGACACCAAAGAAGGTGACTAACAAACTTTGCCAAGACAAGGTAAGACAGTCTTTGAAATTCATGCTTCATAAAAGAAGACTTTCATATATTATAGGCCTGTAGGCTGAAGATGGATGCCCCAATATTGAAGAGGAACCTCGGGTGACTGTCCAGGCAGCCACATGTCTCTGTCATTTCAATAATTTTGTAAGTTGTTTACTCTATACTTGCTGTTTACTCAGGTAATATGTCTTTCTCAGGTCTTAGATAGGGTTGAAGACTTGTTAGAAAATTCAGAAAAGAATTCACAAAAGAAGTGTAAAGTATATAAGGTTAAGAGACATAAGAGCATAAACTGTTTATTTAAGAAAATGTTTTGAGGTCTAAAAAGACAGTTTTGAGTTGGTAATACAAGTTAGAATAGAAAATAGGTTAGGTACAAAACTTTGCATTCACCAAGATAGGATAGATAAAGGAGTATTTTCTCTGAATTTGTCAAATGCAAATGGACTGGACATTGTGAATAATTCTTCCCTGATAATTGTTCTTATTATGTATAGTTTTACTCTATTAATTAAAACCTTTCCTTTTTTACTTAGACAAAAAGAGGGAAATAATGTGGGACATTTGTACACCATGTGAAGATGTATTGCTATAATTGGTGTAATAAAAGGCTAAATGGCCAATGCTAGGCAGGAGATAGAGGTGGGACTTCCAGGCAGAGAGAACACTCTGAGAAGAAGAAGAAGGGTAGAGTTTCAAGCCAGATAAGGAGGAAGCAAGATGGGCAGAATAGAGATGAGGTAACAGAATTTGTAGAAGAATGTAGATTAAAAATAGGGGTTAATTTAAGTTATAAGATCTAGTTAGGAACAAACCTAAGCTAAGTAAGGCTGAGCTTTCATAATTATTAAGTCTCTGTGTCATTGTGAGTTAGAGGCCCAAAGAAAAATCAGGTTACAAACTAGGATGAAAATAAAAGAATTTCAAGGAACTTAACAAGAAAGAAATTAATTTTTTTGTTTTGCTTTTGAAACAGACTATTGTTTATGTAGTCAAGACTATTCTCAAACTAGAAGTAATTTCCTGCCTCTCAGAGTGCTGATTATTACAAATAATGTTTCATCATGCCCACTTCTAAGAAACAAGACCACTACTTTGACAAGAGTCACCGTGAGAGCTGTAGGAGCTGCTGCCTCGGGGAGAAACTGGCTAAGGAACACCTTACTTTACTACAACGTTTTCTATTTTAAAAAACATTTTACTTTTATTTTTTATGTTTTGTTTCAAAGCCAGGTATGGTGGCACATCTGTGATCCTAACACTCTTTAGGAAACTAAGACAGAATTTTATATTCAAGAGCCACCATGATCTTTATAGCAAAACTCTGACTCAAAGAAAAAAACCCAAGAAAGTGTAACACTTCTTCTGTTGTTGTTGTTGTTTGTTTGTTTGTTTGTTTTCAAGTCAGGGTTTCTCTGTATAGCCCTGGCTGTCCTAAAACTCAATCTGTAGAACAGGCTGGCATCAACCAGAGATCTGCCTGCCTCTGCCTCCTGAGTGCTGAGAACAACCACCCAGGAAAAGTTTAATACTTCAACTAGAAATGTCTGAATAAATTAAAAGGGATACTATTAGTAAATATAATTACAAAAGAAGAATAAACTTGAGAAAATAGCACACAAAAAGAAACAAAATTTTTAAAAGAGATACTTTCCATGCATTAAGTGTGGGTTAAAGTCATATAGCTGTGCCCTTGTCCCCAGTATCTGCAGACTTCCATTGCCCAGGTACAGACCACACCAGTCAGAACTGGTGCAGCTCATGGCAGTCTGGAGGACAGGTGCAGGACAAGCAAGCACAAAAAGATAGGTGAACTCAGAGACTCCCTGATAGACCACCAAATCCTAGCCCCCAACTGCACTAAAGGCCAAGCTAGCCACTAGAAGATCAGCCAGCAGCTTAGACAGAGACTCCCTACAGGATCAGAGGTCATGTTGGCTGCTAAAAATCCAGGTCTCAAAGACCAGAAGATCAAAGAGGAAACAGAAACCAAGGAACAAAATACCCACCCAACAAAGGCAAACTCAGAAATCAGCACCTAGACCTGTAATCATTCCAAACCCAGACAGATGCCTAAATGCCAGTGTAAGAGCACAATCAACAAGGGAATGGGGCAATATAGCACCGCCAGAGCACAGCTCTCCTACCACAGCCAAGACCTGAATATCCCAATACAATACAATACAAGTGAAGCACAAGAAAATTACCTTAAAACCAACTTTGTGAAGATGACAGATGACAGAGGTCCTTTAAATAAATTGAGAAAAAGACAAACAAAAAAATTGGAAAAAAATCAATAAATCCCTTTAAAAATACCAAGAATGTCAAGAAAAACCAAACAAACAGGTAAAGGAAACTGTTTAAGGCCTGGAAATGGTAATAGAAGGAAAACAGAAAAATGCAAACAAAAGAAATTCTAGAAATGGAAAATCTAAGTAAGTGAACAGGAACTACAGATGCACCAACAGAATATAAGAGATGTGAGTGAGAATCTTAGACAGTAAAGATACAGTAAAGGAGGACTAGATTAATTGGTCAATAAAAATGTTAAATCTAAAAGATTCCTAACACAAAACACCCAGGAAATCTGGGGTACTATGAAAAGACTAAACCTAGGAATAATAGGAATAGAAGAAAAATTCTAGCTCAAAAACCCAGAATTTGTAGTCAGCAAAGTCATACAAGAAAAAACTCCCAACCTAAAGAAGGACATGCCTATAAAGATACAAGAAGCTTACAGAACACCAAATAGACTGAACCAGAAAAGTCCCCTCATTACATAATAATTTAAACACTAAGCATACAGAACAAAGAAAGAGCACTAAAAGTTGCAAGGGGAAAAAAAGCCAAGTAACATATAAAGGCAGACCTATTACAATTCACCTGACTTTTCAGTAGTCTCTAAAAGCCAAGAGGGCCTGGACAGACAGTTTTAGCACAGAAATCTACCAGACTTTCAAAGAAGAGCTAATACCAATCCTCCTCAAACTATTCTGCAAAATAGAAATAGAAGGCAGATTGCCAAATCATTTTATGAGGCCACAATCACCCTGATAGACAAACTACACAAAGATTCAAAAAAAGAAAGAGAATTATACACCAATTTCCCTCCTGGACATTGAAGCAAAAATACTCAATAATTTGCAAACCAAATCCAAGAACACATCCAAAAAAATCACCCACTATGATCAAATAGGCTTCATCCCAAAAATACAGGGATGATAAAATATATGAAAATCTGTCAATGTCCACCATATAAACAATTGGAAAGAAAAAACACAAAACAAAAACAAAAACACATGATCATCTCATCAGATGTTGAAAAAGCTTTTGACAGAATCCAACATCCTTTCATGCTAAAAGTCTTGGAGAGGTCATGGATACAAGCACACCTAAACAAAATAAAAGCAATATACAGCAAGCCTACAGCCAACATCATCTAAACAAAATAAAAGCAATATACAGCAAGCCTACAGCCAACATCAAATTAGATAGATTCTCAAAGCAATTCCACTAAAATCAGAAACAAGATAAGGCTGTCCACTCTCTCCATATCTATTCAATATAGTACTTGAAGTTCTAGAAAGAACCATAACACAATCAAAGGAGATGAAGGGAATACAAATTGGAAAGGAAAAAGTCAATGTATTGCTATTTGGAGATGATATTATAGTAAACATAAATGACCCCAAAATTCTATCAGGAAATTCCTACAGCTGATAACACCATTAGCAAAGTAGGGGGATACAAGATTAACTCACAAAAATCAGTAGCCCTCCTATATATAAATGACAAAAGGACTGAGAAAGAAATCAGGGAAACAACACCCTTCACAATAGCCACAAATAATACAAAATATCTTGGGGTAACTCTAACCAAGCAAGTGAAAGATCTGTATTACTAGAATGTCAAGTCTTTAAAGAAAGAAATTGGAGAAGCTATCAGAAGATGGAAAGATCCCCCATGATCATGGATGGGTAAGACTAACATACATAGTATAAATGGCCATCCTACCCAAACAATATACAGATTCAATGCAGTCTCAATCAAAATTCCAACACAATTCTTTACAGACCTTGAAAGAACAATATTCAACTTCATATGGAAAAACAAAACAGCTAAAACAATCAATATAATAAAAGAACTTCTGGAGGTATCACCATCCCTGATTTCTAGCTGTACTACAGAGCTGTAGTAATAAAATCCACATAGTATTGGCATAAAAACAGACACATTGATCAATGGAATTGAAGTCCCAGATGTAAATAAGCATATCTATGGACACCTGATTTTTTTCTTTTTCCTTTTTTTATTTAAATTTGAAACAAGGTTGTTTTACATGTCAATCCCAGTTCCCTCAGCCTCCCATCCTCCCCTAATACCTTCACCAAACCCTAGCCCATCCCCTTTCTGCTCCCCAGAAAGAGTGAGGCCTTCCATGGGGGGGTCTTCAAAGTCTGTCATATCCTTAGGGGCAGGGCCTAGGCCACCCCCGCCATGTGTCTAGGCTGAGAAAGTATCCCTCTATGTGGGATGGGCTCCCAAAGTCCATTCATATACTAGGGATAAATAGTGATCCATTACTAGAGGCCCCATAGACTGCCCAGTCCTCCTAACTAACACCCACATTCAGGGGATCTGGGTTGATCCTATGCTGGTTTCCCAGCTATCAGACTGGGGTGCATGAGTTCCCCTTTGTTCACATCAACTGCTTCTGTGGATTTCTCCAACCTGGTCTTGACCCCTTTGCTCATCACTCCTCCTTCTCTGTAACTGGATTTCAGGAGTTTGGCTAGTGTTTAGCTGTGGGTGTCCCTGCTTCCATCAGCTACTAGATGAAGGCTCTAGGATGGCATATAAGGTCATCAATCTCATTATCGTGGAAGGGCATTAAAGGTAGCCTCTCCACTATTGCTTAGATCGTTAAACCAGAAATATAAAATGGAAAAAAGAAAGCATCTTCAACAAATTGTGCTGGCTGGACTGGCTATTGGCATATAGAAGAATGCCAATAGATCCATATGTATCACTTTGTGCAAAACTCAAATAGAAATGTATCAAAGACCTCAACATAAAACCAGGTACAGTGAATGAACCTGATAGAAGAGAAAGTGGGAAATAGCCTTGAAAACACAGAAGGCAACTTCCTGAGCAGAATACCAATAGCACAGGCACTAAGATTCACAATTAATAAATGGGACCTCATAAAACTAAAAGCTTCTGTAAGGCAAAGGACATCAAAAAACAGAAGCCTACAGAATGGGAAATGATTTTCACCATTCCATATGTGACAGAGGGCTAACATTCAAAAAAAAAATATAAAGAACTCAACAAACTATACATCAACAAACTAAATAATACAATTTAAAAATGGGGTACAGATATAAACAGAATTCTCAACAGAGGAATCCCAATTGACCAAGAAACATTTAAATGTCCAACATCCTTAGCCATCAGGAAAATGCAAATCAAAATGGCTTTGAGATTCCATCTTATACCTATCAGGATTGCTAAGATCAAAAACAGAAATGACAGCTCATGCTGGCAAGTATGTGGAACAAAGGGGACATTCCTCCATTGCTAGTGGGAGTGCAAACTTGTATAGCCACTTTGGAAATCAATATGGTGGTTTCTCAGAAAATTGGGAATTGATTTACTGCAAGATCCAGCTATACCACTCCTAGGCAAAGACCTAAGGGATAATCAAATATACCACAAGGATACTTTACTCAACTATGTCCACAGCTACTTTATTCATAATAGCCAGAAACTGAAAATAACCTAGATGACCCTCAATTGAAAAATGTCTAAAGAAAATGTAGTTCACTGGCATTTTACTCAGCTGTTAAAAAGAATGACATCATGAAATTTGCAGGCAAATGGATAACACAAGAAGAAAACAGTACCCTAAGTGAGATAACCCAGACCCAGAAAGACAAACATGTGATGTACTCATACGTAGCTATTGGCTGCAAAGTAAAAGATAATCATGCTACAATTCACAAACACAGAGAGGCTAAGTAACAAGGAAGGTTTATGGGTGATGCAAGGATCACTCTGGGAAGGGAAAATAGATTTCCAGGGTGAACTGGGGGCAGGTGGGGTTGAGAACAGGTGGGCTCAGGTGGGAGAAAATACTGGAAGAAACAACTGCATTTGGGGGGTGAGGTAGAAACCTATTGTTATACAAACTCCATGGAAACTACCCAAGTAATCCTAGTAATGGGGGGAGGGGGCATGTAGGATGTAATCAGGAAAGGCTTCAGGTGGAGAGAGAGATTGAGACACCAACACAACCACAAAACCTTTGATCTACCCTTTGTCCTGCCTACCGAGTATTCTGGGACTAGAGCCTATCAGAATCATCATCAAAGAGTCATCCAGCAACTGATGGGGGCAGATGCAGAGTCCCACAGCCAAATATTAGTACTGTGGAGGAGGGGGAGAAAGGATCACAGGAACTAGTAGAGTCGGGGATACAAAAACAGGGCTCATAGAATCAACCGACCAGGACTCATGGGGGCTCCCAAAGAGCAGGGAGCCTGTAGAGGTCTGACTTAGGTCCTCTGCATATATGTTATGGCTGAGTAGTTTGGTGTTCTTGTGAGATTCTGAACAGTGAGAGCAGGGGATGTCTCTGACTCCTTTGCCTGCTAGTGGGACCCTTTTCCTCCTACTGTGGTGCCTCACCTCATCCAGCTGTGATGTACCTGGTCTTATTGTATTGTTATGCTGTGTTTGGTTGTTCCTGGGATGTACTTTTCTGAGGGGAAGGGGAATGGGAGTTGATCTGGGAGACAGGGGAGGTGGAAGGGAGAGATTTGGAGGAGGGGAAGGAGGAGAAACTGTAGTCAGGATATAATATATGTGAGAAGAATAAAAATTTGAAAAATGAAAATAAAAACATCAAAAAAAAATTGCTTGCTTGTGCTGCATTTGGAGGTGGAGGCCAAAGCTACAGGAGACTTACCTCAACACCACTACCACCACTAAAAATCTTGTCAATTTAAAAAAGAAAAGCTGTTTAGCAGTAATGAAAACTAAATATGGCTATAACACCCTAGGCATTACAATATTGTAATGGATACAGCAAGAAGTTTTTTTTTTTTTTTAAATAAACACATACTTCTCGTCCTTGGGAAAAACATTTTTCTCACTTCATCATCCTCTCTAGGTCCCCCTTCACTTTCTGCAGTGCTCTGGCATCTGTAAAGAGTCGTTTATTGCCTCTGCAGTTGCAATTCAGTCCTGTAAAAGAAGTATTATGTCATCAGTTCATAAGAAAAGAAATCACATTCTGGGATGCCCAGTTATCTATTCTCATTAGTCTTTCCTAATTCATTTTCACAGTTCTGTACATTATGGTAATAATTTGCTTATGATCTAATAAAGCTTGCCTGAAGATCAAAGTGCAAAGCTAGCCACAGAGGCCAGGTAATGGTGGCACACACCTTTAATCCCAGCACTCAGGAGACAGAGGCAAATGAACTCTGTTGAGTTCAAGGGCACCATGGGCTACATGCGAATGAATCAGTCTAAAAGAGAAATAGCTCACACCTTTTATCCCAGCACTTGGGATGACAGGCTTTTAATCCCACACTAGTGAAGTGGTGGACACAGGCGTGATATGGCTGGGCGGGGAGAGGAATATGAGGCAGGAGGAGACAGGAGCTCAGTGCAGTCTGAGCAGCCATCAGCTTGAAGCAGTTTGAGGATTCATAGAGTCAGATGCAGGAGCACTACAGTTGGGAGCAGTCTAAGGATTGCCCCTTTGGTCTGAGCATTGGTAGAGATGAAAACTCTCTAGTGGCTGGCCACTTTGCTTCTCTGATCTTCAGCTTTCACCCCAATATCTGTCTCTGGGCTTTATTATTCATGTTTCAGCAGACACACCAGTTACACTGAGAAAAGTGAGGCTATCAAAATGCACATGGTGATTTACAGCTCCTACAAGTGCTGCTCGAGCACTAATGTGAGTTCTGACCTCTTAAAGCAGGGACTGGAACATACAAATACAGGTTAGTGAGCTGAGCCATCAACACAAGATGATTCATATAAATCGCTGCATTTCCCTGTCTAGCTAAGCCTCAGGTGGCTTGGAAGCAATCATGAGCTGATGAACATGTGGCCTTACAACTTCCAGGATGCACATCCCAAGGATGTGCTAATTTATGTTCTTCCTTCAAATCCCCAGAGTTTTCCTGGTATGGACTCAACACACACACACACACACACACACACACACACACACACACACACACTCACACTCACACTCACACACATACCACTCATACATACTCACATACATACCAGTTCATATTCTTCAGTTCTAGGACAAGCAACTATTTTCTCTCCTCTCTCTCTCTCTCTCTCTCTCTCTCTCTCTCTCTCTCTCTCTCTCTCTCTCTCTCTCTCACACACACACACACACACACACACACACACACACACACACACCACTCATACATACTCACATACATACCAGTTCATATTCTTAAGTTCTAGGACAAGCAACTATTTTCTCTTTCTCCTCTCTCTGATCCTTTTATCTACATTATTCCATTGTGCCCAGGAGCAATGTTAGATACATAGTAATTCTTAGTGAATGAATAAACAAAGTCTTTTCAACAAAAAATCACCAAAGATGCTTTATGAGGCCTTAAATTTTTTTTAGAAAAGTCTTTAAAACAGTGCTCTTCAGTTCTATATTTCTTTACCAAAATATGCTCCTTGGTTAAAATGCCAATTACCAGTAAAATGGACCCAAAGCAAGAATACTAGTAAAAGGGCTTGAAATTTCCAACATTCACCCCTTGCTACATTACAGGGGTTAGGACTGTGAACATCTCTGAATATGAACAAGTTTGACCCTCACAAACAAATTACGTAATTACCAGCATTCCTTTATCCTTAACATACGCCTCTCCCACTGTACCAATGCCCTGCTCAAGGAGCTTCCGCTACAATCTTTACCATGACCTTAGTATGTAAATTCTATTGTTCTAATTACCCCAATGATGTAACTGAGGTACAGAAGTGTTCAGTAAGTTATTCTAGCCATGTAGCATGTGCTAAAATGTTTTTCACAGGCAGATTTTCTGAGCAAATTCAATTTTAATTTTCCAGTAAGTTAAAGTTTCATTCCTATTTACTTTTGATTCCCTGCTCTGCTGGAATGTTTTCTTAAAGTAATTGTCACCAGATTTTTCCTAATTTACAACTTATTAAAAACCTAATTAATAATTCTCCAATTTTTTCTTATTTTATAAAATTATTCTATGAACATTAGAAAAAGAAAATCTGGAAGCTGGCGAGATGTCTCAGTGACTAAGAGCACTGGCTACTCTTGCAGATGTCCTGGTTTCAGTTCTCAGAACCCACATGACAGCTCACAGTCATCTATAGTTCCAGTTACAAGGGATCCAGCATCTTCTCCTGTGGGCACCAAGCACACATGTGGTGCAAAGTCATATATTCAGGAAGACAAAACACTTGCACATATAAAATAAAAATAAGTCATTTTTAGAAGATGAAAAAAATCCAATGATGTGAAAATCAGAAGCAATGATTATCTTAAGTTATTACACAATGTTTACCAAATTGCCTATAACTTTATAAAGTTTCAAAATAAGCAAGATATTTCTTTACTCTCCAGTTCAGCTGTCTGGGACACACTGCTAATAATGTAAGAAGCTGCCGGCTGGATTTAGTATAGACCAACTGAATACAGTTTGCTTCACAGCTCTAGAATCTTAGGCCAGACTGTGTATTTGGGTCATAAAAAGCATCAGGTGGGAGTACACAAGATGCTAAAGTAAACACATCTGAAAAGGCAAGGACTCAAAAAACAGAGCAGTCACTATGAGCCAGAGACATTGGCCTCATTCGTGAAGAAAAGCTTCATGACTGACATACATCTACTTCTGTGTGAAAACCTCTTTTCACCTTTAGCTCCACTGACAGAATGCAACTTAAAATCCATCCTTCAAAACCACAAAGCAGGTAGAAGATGAAGAAATCAATGTGCTTAAGTTTTGCACAACTCTGCTTGATTGAACCGAAAATAGGCATTCTTAAACAACACCAATTCTATTGATAATAAAAAACATTCACAGTGGTTATAGAGTAAAATGAACATTTCAACCAACATAGCACAGAAAGAGCCACAAAACACCACTGCAATTACATTTATTGCTCAGTCTTTGAAAACGTCTACACACTTTCATAAAACCAAAATTTGCCCCATTTCCAAATAACACAGTTGTTTTAAAAATGTCTTTCCAAGCTGATCGGTCAGACTACATTTAAATCAACTCAGTTCACATCCAAGGTAGAAGCTTTCCAAAGTTAAGAAGATAAAAATGATATATCAGAACTACATTCCTTAATTGTTATTACAGGAAGAAACTCACTTGGAACCATCTGTCTTTGAGATTAACCACCCACAGTTAGAGAGAATGTCCCAGTGGAGCACTACTACAAAATCACATGGATTCAAACAGCCACAAGGTAACTATGACAGCAAGCCATAGTTATTTGTGAGGTCACAAAAAATATATGACAGTTTTTATTGAAGCAAGATTTGCATAATGTAGTATTAACAATGTCTGAATGCACAACTCTGTGGCATTTAGACGATACACAGTATTGAGCAACAATTACCTCTACCTAGTCACAAAATATTTTCAACAATTCAAAATGAAACCTGGTACTCAAACAGCTCTAGCACCACTTTCTATCCCCTAGAAATCATTAATTTGCTTTGTTTCTTTGAATTTATTTCTTTAGGTTATTTCTTTTTGTGTGTTGTTCTGGAACTCACTTTGTAGCTGGACTTGTTTTTAACTAACAGAGATTCTTCTGCCTCGTTCTCTTAAGTACTGGCATTTCAAAGTGTGAGCTACCATTCCCAACTTCTTCAGAATAATTCATATAAATGAAATCATGCAACATAACCCTCCATGTTTGTTAGCAGATCTCCGTGATTTCAAAGTAAACCTGGTATGCAGCGAATTCCAGGACAGATAAAAGTTACACAGAGAAACCCTGTCTCAAAATATGTAAAAATAGAAGTAGGAGAAAAAGAGTAATAAAAAAAGCCATGTAAAGATGGAAAGCACAGAGAAATTTTGGATACTATACGCAATTCTGTTGTCTTTAAATTATTTGATTGCTGAGAAAATAACTACTGATAAAAGAAATGCTGCTGGATTAATTCAATTTATATATTTTAAAAATGCTTTGACTCCAAAATTTAAGCCTAAGGACAAGTTACTGGGGAAAAGGATTTCTATTTTTGTTTCCACAGAAAATGAAAAGCTGTGGATTCTTTCCAGACTTATATGGTTTGATCAAGCCAGACCCCCTGAAACAGCTCCCCAGGTGATCCAACATTCAAAGCAAGTGAAACAAAGCCTTGCAGACTACAGCCAAGATTTCTGCGTCTTCTTAGGATCCCCATGACAGCGCCCCCTACCAGCAGGAAGTAGTTTGGAAAGGACAATGCCCAAATTCCCAAATATTGTTTATAAATGTTTGTTTTCATTTAAATGGACTTGGTTATAAATGGCTATAACCACAAACAATCTTTTTAAAGGTAAAAAGGGAATTATGGTATAGATATGAATACTTTGCTTTGGAATGGATTTTCTTTTATTGATAAAATTTAAGGTCAATTTTGTAATATGTATATTTCTCCTCTTGTTTAGGTATTGTGTTTATATAGCTCATTTGAAAATGTAATGTATAATTTAGTACAGTTAGAGAATTACCTATGATAGTCAAAACTTGGAGTTATGTTAGTTAGGATTTCTAGATATACAGAAATGTATTTGAGATGGATAGGCATTCTTCAAACTTTTCAAAGACCTACAGAATATGGCATTCAAAATGGTTTAGGATTTGTCTTGACAGTGAGGCACAACTGCTCCTGGTAACACCACCTACAGAAGAAAGGAAGATGGACATCGAAGAAACACATTATGGAGTTTGCTTCTAATATGGCAAGACTAGCCATTTGGACAAGATACTGCTCTTGTCTAGACTGACTATATGCTGAATAAACTGGATGTGCAGGACCCACAGAAAGATGACTGCTGATGCAAGATGGACATTGCTACAGGATTCCTGCTTCATGGAAGAGGCTGCCAGACAGCCAGACAGTCTACAGGACACAGAGAAAAATGACTCACAAACTGCCATTACAGGTGGACAGTTTAAAGTTTCCTGCTTGGTTGAGGAGTCTGGAGACACACTATGGCCTATGGCTGAAGATGGAACATTAAGAAGAACTTCGGGTGACTGATTAGGCAATGAGTTATCTCTGTCATTTCTATAGTTTATATATTATCCTTCTGTGGTCTTTGAAGGAATTGAAGACAGATAGTTATAGTTATAGTTTTCCTTAGTTGGGATTAAAGATAAGTTACGTATAGGACTTTAGACTCACAAAGATAGGATAGATGATATTTTCTTTAATTCTTACAAAATGTTTATGGACTAAATATTGTTAACTGTGATTCTTATTTGATAACTGTTGTATGTTGTATTTTGCTATGTTAAGGTTAAACCCCTTCTTTTATTTTAGACAGAAAAGAGGAGATGATGGGAGATGTTATCCTGTAAATATGTTTCTCAGACTTATTAATATTAATATTAATAAAGCACCATTGGGCCAAAGAGATAGAAAGATAGGCGGGGCTAGGAGACAAGGAGGAAAGAGGAAGTAGTGAGGAGGAGTCGAGATGTAGCCCAGGGAAGAAGGAAGACGCCCGCCGCAGCTCCCCGATAAGACGACCACATGGAAATACTTAGATAAGTAGAAATGGGTTAATAATTAAGACAGAGCTAGCCCATAAACAATAATGGTAATTGGCCAACAGGATTATGTCAAATACAGAGTCTCTGAGTGTTATTTGGGGCTGGTGCGGCTGTGGGCCGCAGGGCTGGTGGCAGCAGGCGGGATGGAGCCGGCGGGTAGGAGAAACCTGCAGTAACATAATGGTGTCATTCCTTCTCTAAATCCAAGCATGTTGTTAAGATTGAATTCACAGTTTCTGCTTTATATCAAGAAGCCAATTGATGTAAGGCAGAAGAAAACAAAATCTAGGGACTCATGTGTTTATATGCACTTTTCTCTCTGAAATCCTCATTTTCTCTTATACATGTTAATGCTTATTGTTGCCTTTCCCCTAATGCATACAGTAAAACTTGAAATTTTACTTTGATATTGATATTTAAGTTTTCCACAAGGAATAATAACAGTTCCCAACAGCAATCCTTGAACACTCCGGAAGGAAGATGGGGCCCCAAATGGACATTTCCATTCTACTCATCCTGATGCATCTGAGCTACAAACTTCACCCTTTAACCGGTTTGGGACTGCTTTGCTCAAGACAACTCCTGACTAGCTAGCTGTAATGGTGCACCTTCTTATTACAACCTGGCCAGAGTTCCAAATAGAACTCCAGTCAAGCATTTTCTGCCACACTATGAATACCTACATATGTCACAGCTAATTCTGTTGAGAAATTTGGTTGCTAAACATTTTCTTCCTACAGGATCCCATGGAGCAATCATCGTCCCATTTCAGCAGGAAGTAATCTTAAGTTAACGACGCCCCTCTCCCCACTCTTGGAATTTAGGGATAAATATTCATCTTCATAGGGTTGGTTTTAGTTACTTGGGGTTGGGTGTGGAAAGTGATATTTAGACTCGGTTATCTCTTTTAGACAGGAATAGGGTATGGTTGGGAAAGGTATGGTTCAGAATGATATAGGTAGATTGGCCTACCTTCTTGTGAATTGTTTAGTAAGAGTGAGATATTAGTATTTCAGCTTACACTGTTCTATATTCTTATCCGTGGTAATCTATGTACTGGAAGAATTGTAAATTATATTTTGTCATATTGTGTGAAATCTTTCCATTTATGTTTTATGCACATTATTCTCACTATATTCTATGTATGTATACGTTGCTTGCATTCAAGACATTTTGTATATTGATACAATTTAGGAAATTTATCTTGCTGTCCTCTTGTCTAGACATTTCTACTCTACCTCTACTTTAGGAATTTACATGTGCATAATTATATTGTTTAGGTGTGTATCCTTGCTTTACTCAAGGAAGTTTTAATCAGGTTTTTAGCTAAATTCCTGAATATTACAGATTATCTTCACCCATGTTTCCTTTGCCTATGAGATTAGTCAGACATAGATGCTTAATCTTCAATCACTTCATAGACCTGCAGAACACGGCATTTAAATGTTTTAATATTAGTACTCCATTGACATGAGACACTGTTGCTCCTGACAGCACCATGCACTTTCCCGAAAGTATGTTGGACACTGTTGTTGCTCCTTCTGGAGTTCACCCTCACTTCGGCCAAGGCCTCTTGGGCAAGGAACTGCCCCTACCTTGACAACTGATCTGGACATGCGGTCCTATGTGCTTGCAGGAGACAAACAGAAGACTGCTGAACCTTGCCAAGTCAGGGTAAGACAGCCTTTCTTCCTCCCTGCTTTTGTTGTGATCTGTCAGGTACTCTTGGTCTTAGCCAAAACTGGCTGTACCAACATTGCTCTGAGACCTTGGGTGACTGTCCAGGTAGCTTGCTGTTTCTGTCTTCGAGGCATCTTTTATAAGTTGCCCATCCACACTTCCTGTCTACCCTAGTATTGCTATTTTCCTTCTCAGGTCTTGAGGAGGTTGTAGATTAAACCATCACAACTATTATTCTCTCTTCCTAGTTAGATTAGGTAGTAGGCTTAAGCTTTCTAGCTTAGGCTAACTCTATTGTAAACTCCGTTATGTCTTCACCCTAGGACTAGATATGTAGGTCGTTTTGTTTTCAATTTTCCTTTTCTTAGAGCACACTTGTTATTCACTGTTTTGTATATAGTTTTGTATCAAACCCAAATCTTTTCTTTAGACTAAAAGGGGAATTGTAGCGAGATATTCACCTTGTCTGCACCTGTGGCTTAGGCCATGCCCATTGGGGCGGAGACAGGGCTGGATGGGAGCTGGGAGAAAAGGCTGGGAAAGGGTCGGGCCGCCCCTTTTTGGTGGTGGACGCTGGAAGGCTCAGGATCCGCTGGAACCCGCCGCGTACATCTGCCTATGTTGTGAGTTATTTCTCCTTTAATAAACTTCTGTTCGGCCTAATTGTTTATCCTGATCCTTATTAAATTGCAATACACGTTTACCTTCTTTCACTTAACTCTGTGTTTCATCTAAATTATATTGTGTATATATTCATTTTATTTTATGTAAAAAATCCAATTGTATATGTATCACAATTTTTATTGACTCATGTATTGATGAATACCAGATTGTTTCCATCTTTTGACCACTGTTAAGAGTAGTGCTATTGTCAGCTGGGCTTTGATGACACATGCCTTTAATCCCAGCACTCAGGAGTCAGAGACAGGTGGATCTCTGTGAGTTCCAGACCAGTCTGATCTACAAGAGCTAGTTCCAGGACAGCCTCCAAAGCCACATAGAAACCTTGTCTCGAAAAACCAAACAAAAACAGAAACAAACAAACAATAAGTGTGTTGCTGTTAATATAACTACTGTAAACATTAAATATTTGAAACCATGTTTCCAATTACTGGGACACAAATACCTCAGGGCGAAATGCTTAGTCACGTAATAATTCTATGAACTACCAAACTGTTTTCAACAGAAGCTACACTATTTTACATTCCTACTAGCAAAGTACATGGTGGGGACTTTTCACATCCTCACCAATACTTGTAACTTTCCAGATTTCTGTTCTGCTTTGCTCTCAAGGTTGCAATCATCCTATAGATATGAAGTAGTATATCACTGTGGTTTTGATCTGTATTTCCTTAATGATTAGTGGTGCTGAATAACTTTCCATGTGTATAGGCATTTATGCATCTTCTTTGGGAAAAAATGTATTCAAGTCCTTTACCCATATTTTGACTGGATTGTTTTGTTGTTCAGTTTTAAGTTTACAGATAGTTAGGCCCTTAAAAGATTTTCTAAGTTTTCTCCTGTTCTGTAAGTTATTTCCATTTACTTGATAGTATCCCTTGATCAGCAAAAGTATTAAATTTTGATGTACTCCAATTTGCCAAAAGTTGTATTCATTGTTTGGGTCCAAGATCAACAAGATTTACCCATGATGACTCAGAAAATGACAGCACTTGTATCAGCTGTCTGACAAACTGAGTTCAAGCCATAGAACCCACAGAGAAAAGAGAGAACAGTATCCTAATTGTTCTCTGATCTCTACACTTTTGTCATGGCACATAGGTGCTTATGCTCACATACACATACAAATAATATGTTTTAAAATGTAAAGATTTGATGGGAGATGTCATTCTGTAAATATGTTTCTCATATTGGTTAATGAATAAAGCACTGTTGGCCAATAGGAAACAAGATACGTGGGACTAGGAGACAAGGAGGATTCAGGAAGAAGTAGGGAGGAGTTTCAAGATGTAGGACCAACAGTGTAGAACACCAGGCCCTCTCTCCGGTAAGCCAAGACCACGTGGAAATACTTAGATTTGATAGAAATGGGTTAATATTTAAGACAGAGCTAGCCAATAAGAACTACTAGTAACAGGCTAACAGCTTTATATCTAATACAGTGTCTGTGTGTGTTATTTGGGGCTGGTGCAGCTGTGGGACCAGGCCAGCCAGAAACCTACTCTTAACAAAGATTTGCCTTTGGGATTGGAGACCTGGTTCAGCACTAAAGAGTATTTGTTACTCTTGCAGAAGACCTGTATTTAGTTCCTAATGCCCCAACTGGTGGCTCACAAGTATCCATAACTCCAGTTCCAGGGTATCTGGTATCCTCTTCTGATCTCCATGGGCACCATACATGCATGTAATACATGTACATATATTCAGGCAAAACATTCATATACATAAAATCTTGCTTTTATGTTTACTTGAGAAAATGCCATAGTTTTTGGTCTCATAACTGGGTCTTCGATTCATTTAACCTCTAGCATATGGTGTTTGGATACTTTACTGTTTTACATAAAGACATTGAATTGTCTCTACATCATTTATTGAAGACATTATCCTTTCACTACTGAATGATCTTAACATCAATTTTAAAAACCAATTGAGCACACACACACACACACACACACACACACACACACACACACACACACACACACACACGGGTTCTGGGTTCTACTCATCTATATTCTTGTCCTTATGTCAGTGCCACATTATTTATTACAGCTTCATAGTGAAAGTTGAAATTGGCACATGTAAGTCTACCAACTTCATTTTTCAAGAATGATTGACTATTCAAGGTCCTCTGCAACACAAATGAATGGAACTTGAAACTCACAGACCAGTTTGCACCACTAGCAGTTTTAACTGCTGAACCATCTCTCTGACCCCAAGAAAGATTTTTTTCTTTAATGTCAAATAATAAATTTAATCAGCAATAAAAGAGGATCATTTCTACATCTAAAACATTAGATTCTTGCTTCTCTGATTAATAAGAAGGTGTGTGTGTTAGAAGAGCTTATATTTCAGTATTTCAATCATGAAACCTGTTTTGTTTTTTTTTTTGTATAATGTTTTCATTCTTTAAGAAGTTCATACAATGCATTTTGATCATATTCATATACCCTGCTACTCTAACCCCTCTCAGGTCCACACCCATCTTGCTTTTTTGTTTTTGTTTTTTGAGGCAGAATTTCTTTGTGGAACTTGCTTTGTAGACCAAGATTGCCCTTAAATTCACAGAGATCCTCTTGCCTCTGTCTCCCAAGATGCACCACTACACCCAGCTCATCTTGGTTATTTTTAATGACACATGAAGTCCAATTTGTGCTGCTGATAAACACACATCCACTGGAGCATTGACAATCTACCAGGAGCCATACCTTCAAAAAAAAAAAAAAAAAAAAAAAAAACTGACTCTCCCTTCCCTAGAAGTCAACTGTCAGTAGCTTCTCAGTTGGAGGCTTATGAGCGCCTCCCAATTCCATGCTAAAATGTGGATTGGCTTGATTTTTGTGTAGGCAACCACAATGTCTGTGACCAAGACAGACTTTAAAAAGAAAAAAAAAAAGATTCATTTTATTTATATTTATGCAAATCTATGTGAATGTCTGTGCACTTATGCACATATGTACATTGGATCCCTGCAACTAGAGGTATAGGCTGTTTTGAGCTGCCTGATGTGGGTGCAAGGAATCAAACTCAGGTTCTCTACAAGAGCAAACAAGTGCTTTTAAACTCTGAGCTATGTCTTCAGCCCAAAGGAAGGCTCTTTTAAAAATGTTTTCTTAAACATTTTTTTTGGCTGTGAGGTTTGTGAGAAAACAATCATTTGATATTATAGATATTCCTTGGGCTGAACACAATCTGTTTCTTGTTCTCACATCAAAATTTAAACTGAAAGAGATATGGTAACGTAGGAAAAAATAACTGCATTGCTTTCTAAGACTGGCAACTTCAAGGAAATTGTACAGTCCCCAAAAGCACAAGTCATTTGAGACTGGAAGATTGAGTCTGTGAAGCAAGTGATTGCTGCTGCACCTGTGTCTGGTGTCAACTTCTCAGAAGCTTCAGAACCAGAAAGTCCTCCTGACACAGTAGGTGGAAAGGGCTTTCTGTCTGGACCTGTCACTCCCTAATGAGGTCCTGTCTTCAGGGCAGCCACAATCACCCTCCCCTTCAAAGTGCTTTCAAGAAGATAACTTAATCTTACTTTGCCTGTCATTCTCCTCTACTCTAGTTGCACTCGGTTCACCTGAACTTAATGTCAAAACTCAAGAAAAGTGGAACATGAGGCTTTCTGATTGGTGGTGGAACAGAGGAAAAGAGAGATTTTATTCATATCTATGTAAATGTGTACGTGTCTGAATATGTGTATGCACACATGGAGTTACAGGCAGTTGTGAGCTGCATAAACTACAAGAAATGAGCCTAGGCTTCTCAAACCCACAACTCAGAATCTCCAATATGGGGCAGCACAAAGTACCCTAACCCAGGGCAATTACTTGAGTCTGTGCTTTTCATTTCCAGGGGTCAAGAGTGGGGTTTTGCTTTGCTCTTCAATTTCCCTTCTGCTGGACGGGTAGACAAGGGTTGCACAGCAGGGGTTTCAAGCACTATGTGCTCCTCAACCAAGACTAAACCCAGACTGGGCACTCAGGGATACTTGTTGCAGGGCTGGCTAGGGATAATACCAGTTTTGTGACACCTGCTGTGATTTGACTCCATGCACTGCTTTCTCCATTGGATGGTAACTGGGATAGCCTCCTGAATCTCAGCCCTTTCTTTCTTCCTCCTCTTCTCCCCTCCCCCCAACCCCATCCCTGCCTTGGTAATTGGAGCTCTTCACTGATTTTCAGGCCCACTATTTCCTGTTTAAAAGCCGAATTGCTGATGTAGCCATCTGGGACTTCAGATTTGTTTTCTGCTCTCTGTGGTGGTCCTTGTTTTAAGTGTCTGAAAGCCAACCCTTTATTGCAAGGCAAATGCCTGGTTTGCAAGCCCCACCAGACAGGAAAAGGAAAGCAGATGGCATGCTGAGGTTTATGAAACAGCTACAAATTGACCAGGCTCAATTTTAAAGTAGCCAATATCTGAGCAAATCCATGGTCAGCCAAAGTGAGAATGAGTAGACTGTGGTAAATGTGCAGTGAAACACTTACAATTAAAAAAAAAAAGAATATTTACCTAATACATATATCACAGACTGATCTCAAAATCACATTAAACAAATGAAGCTTAGACCTAAAAGAAAATACATAATATTCTGGTGTATAAAATGTTGGGGAAGACAGACGTAATTTCTTATTTAATAACTGTTGTATGGTATATTTTACTATGTTAAAACCCTTCATGGACACTACATACTGAAAAATGAGAACTGACTCCTAAAAGTCAACTCCTGACACCTCCACAAGCATGCTATTTTATGTATGTATACAAACACACACACACACACACACACACACACACACACACACACACACACACACGATGCAATTAAAATTAAAATACATGGGACTGTAGAGTTTAACAACAAGTGGTTAATATCAATATACTTACTTTAGAAACATAGAACACCATAAGACTATATAGGGAAAATACATCATTCAAACCATAATAATAACCATGACTGTGAAGTATCAATTTTGTTAGCTGCATAGATTTATCATAGTTAAAAATTACTACAGTGATGGCTATTCTCAGTTGTAAACTTGACTATATCTGGAACTAAATAAAACCCAAAAATGTAGAGCACACCTCTGAGGTATTTTTGCTTAATCTGATGTAGGAAGACCTACTTCTAGTCTTGAACTTCAAGGTAGGAAGACATGCCTTTAATCCAGATCTTTTGAGCTGGGAAAACCCATTGCTAGTGAGTCTTCATAGCAAGTCTTCACTGGCATTGGAGCCTACTTCTTCAGGTTTCCAGTGTATACTGAAGACCAGCTACGTAAGATATCCAGCCTCATGGACTGAACAACTACTGGATTCTTGGACTTTCCATTCACAACTAGCTATTGTTGGATTAGGATTAGCTAGATTACAGCCTGTAAGTCATTCTAATAAATCCCCTGTGTGTGTGTATGTGTGTGTGTGTGTGTGAGAGAGAGAGAGAGAGAGAGAGAGAGAGAGAGAGAGAGAGAGAGAGAGAGAGAGAGGAGAGAGAGAGAGGGAGGGGGAGGGAGGGAGGGAGGGGGGAGAGAGATTCATTCTCTAAGTTGTTACTCTAAAGAACCCTAATTAATACAACTACCAAACATCTAAACATGTTTGGCTTTGGTTTTAATATACCTTGCACCATTTTACAAGTAGATGATTGTTTTCATCCATGATTTCCTTAGGATAGGCCTCAAGAATTTGAATTCTTGGATCAAAGTATTTCTACAAACATTTTAAGACCCATCTTGCCAAGCTACATTGTGCTACTGTTCATTCCACAAGGAGTATATGAGAATGTCTTCTACACTCTTGCCTGCATACAATGTTCTGTTCTCTGTAGCTCACACACTATCCATTCCTCATACACTCCCTACCATCACATCCACACCCATACACACAAACACACTTTGCTACCTTGATACAAAAAAAAAATAGTATCTTACAAGTTCAAATGCATTTTTCATTAATAGAATGAAGTCGTTTTTCCATTTGGTTAAAACAAATTGCTCCTCTTCTGTGGCTAGCATGCTAAATTCCTTGGACACGTCTCAGGATAATAAAAGAAAGTGTTAGGAATTTCTGATTCGGCAGTGTACCAGTATATGCAGGTGTTTCTACTCAAAAAGGCATGTATGAGGCCAGAGGTGGACATAAGATATCTTCTATCACTCTCCATCTTAATTTTGAGACAGGGACTATCTCTGAACCTGGGACTTACTGTTTTTCTGTTTTACCAGCTGGCCCTGGTATCCACCTGTCTCTGTACCCATGACATGCCAGCTAGGGTTACCATCAATATGAACCAAACAAAAAGGAAGGACTCCTAAGACTGTGTGTTTACCCACAGAACCCTCGGGGAAGCAAAGCTATATTCAGACAGTAGAAGCTGATGTGGAAGTGGAAGGGAGACCAGCATTGCCAAAAGAATAAAGGTTTGGGGAACAGACCTTATTGTATCCTCTAATGTTCTCATAAGGACTTAGCTATTATAACAACACTCTACATTGAAGGAGGGTATTAGCTGTGGAGGCCACCCACATAGGTGCTAAGACTACAGAGTGAAAAAACAGCAGCACAATGACAAAGCATACATGAAGGTGACTGGCTCTGAACAGAGTGCTTATTAAGACAAGGGCACCTGTAGCTTGAATTTACTTCTGAATGAATGGTAATGCCCATTTGAGTTGAGAGAACCTAATTTGGTTACCACTCTAATCACACAAGCAGTGTCATCTGGGAGTTTCTTAAAAACAGCAATTATCTAGACCCCATAATTTAACTGAGCAGTACTGACAGGAGTGGGCCCAGGTGTGTATACTTAAAAACTCTCCAGAAAATTCAGTGCTGTCCTAGTTTGGAAAACAATGAATATCTGTTCCTCTCCTTTCCAGAGATACCTGCATCTTCTCATGCAGTGCCAGTCTAGTCCCTGAGATACTGTGGTAAAGGTCAGAGTGAACAGATTTGTCCCTATTGGGCACCTAGTTACCAGGGCTTTCGTCAACTCTGACAAAGTGAATATTGTTACCAACAGTGACCCCATTCATTTACCTCAACTACATAGTCTATGAGTTCCAGCATGACTCTATCCATGACAAATTTCATGGCAGAGTCAAGACTGAGAAAAGGAAACTTGTCATCAATAGGAAGGCCATCATCATCTTCCAGGAGCAAAGTCCACTGACATCACATTTGGTGATGCAGGTGCCAAGTATGTTTAGAGTCTACTGGTGTCTTCACCACAATAGAGAAGACGGGCCTATCTGAAGGGTGGGACCAAAAGTCATATCTGTCCCTTCTGCTTATGCCCCCTTGGCCTTCATCCCTTGGATCGGTGTGAATCATGAGAAGTATGACAACTCACTCAAGATTGTCAGTAATGCTTTCTGTGCTACCATCTGCTTAGCCCCCTTGGCCAAGGTCATCCCTGAGAACTTTGTCATTGTGGAAGGACTCATGAACACACTCTATGCCATCACTGCCATCCAGAAGACTGGATGGCTCATCTGAGAAGCTGTAGCATGATGGCCATGGGGCTGTCCAGAATATCATCCATGCATTCGCTGGCACTGCCAAGGTTGTGAACAATGTCATCCCAGAGCTGAACAGGAAGCTCACTGACATGGCCTTCTATGTTCATACCCAAAATGTGTCAGTCATGGATCTGACATGCCACCTGGAGAAAACTTCCAAGTATGATGACATCAAGAAAATGGTGAAGCAAGCATCTCAGGGGCCACTAAAGGTTATCCTTGGCTACACTGAGGACCAGGTTGTCTTCTGTGACTTTAATAGTGCCATCCACCCTTCTGCCTTTGATGATGGGGCTGGTATGACTCTCAATGACAACTCTGTAAAGCTCATTTCCTGGTATGGTAATGAATATGGTTCCAGAAACTGGGTGGTGTACCTCATGGTCTACATGGCCTTCAAGGAGTAAGAAGCCCTGGACCATCCATGCCAACAAGAGCATGAAAAGGAGAGAAAGGCCCTCAGATGCTGAGGAAATCCTGTCCCAACTCAGTCCCCTACTGAGCATCTTCCCTCCTAAACCATTCCTAAACCACAGAAGGAGGAGATGGACTTAGGGAGTCCCATTCTCTTCAATATCATCAATAAAATTCACTGAACAACCCCCACAAAAAAAAAAAAGAAAATTGCTTATCTGGATCTTCATTTATAAATGTTAATAGAAGCCAAACTAACAGTCAAACACTAAGAAAAACAGTAGATTAAAAAGTAAGGACTGGAACTGGAGAGATGGCTCTGTTGTTAAAAGGCTAGGCTCAAAACCAAACTGTGAGGGCTATATGCACAGTTTGGTACAGTGATTGCTTAGCATACACAAAGCCCTAGATTTGATCCCCAGGACTATATAAAACTAGACATGATGATGCATGCCTGTAGAATTGATGCAAGAGAATCAGAAATTCATGGCTACATAATGAGTTCAAAGCCAGCCTGGGCTACAAGAAATGGAAATAAGGAAGACAGGAATTTGGATTCAAGTAAGAAAGAAGGGAAGAAGACATTAACACAGAAGACGAGATTTCCAAAAAAAAAAAAAAAAAAAAAAAAACCCCACTGTAGATGAAGTGTCAGATGGTAGTGGAGGCTGGAATATGAGCAGAGAGAGAAAGCAGATGGCTGTTGCATTAGTGCCACAGTAGGCTGCTGGCAATGGAGAGGGTTCTCCATGTGCTGGAAGCAGGAGGCATCAGCAGGCTTCTGGTGGGCTGCACATGAGGAACAGAGTTTAAGGACAGATCTCAACTTTGTGGCTTTAATTACTAAATCCAGGACAGTTCTGTTTTTACCAAAATGGAGAATATCACAGCACAGTTCTAAAGATTTCAAAAGAAATGTCCAGAAACTTCACAGCACTTTTGCTCAGGACTTATCTTTTAGATCCTGAAAATATCAAAGGCAATCATATGATTTATCTTACCCTTCCTACCAAGTAACAGTCCTCCTCAATAGATATTTTATGTACATTTAACACAAGAGTAATGCCTCCAGATATTTACTAGTCTTTTAATACCTCTAAAGAGGTTCATATATCAGATATACCCTAGAATCCTAAATCCATTACGTACAGCAGGGCTAGTGGAGGTATTTAATAAAATTGGCAATCACACATGGCTACTTTTAACTAATATTTCCTAAAGATTACTCTTAATGAAGCTGGCAGTTGGTATGAGTATACCAAAATGTGAATGCACCTCCAAAGACACATCAAAACTCCTAGATGTCCCATCTGGTTGTGAAGCTGTGTGTCTACATACACTCACACAGCAGTGGTTTTCTAAACCATGAAAATTACACATCTCTCCTCTGTATCTGTCCAGTTTTGTAAAGATTCCCCCACGTTCATAATGCAGGGCTTCACCTCTCCACTATGAAGCTGGTTGTCCTGTAACATCAAGATTATTTACCACAAAGGGCAAAGGTAAGTACCTCTTGCAGGAAGACTAATCAATGAACACCAACAAAACATCTATGAGTCAAAGGCAAGCCTGAGGAATCATAATCTCAAATTTCTAAATTACAATCTATTCAGACACAGCTCCTCTTGGCAATAGTAAAATAGAAAATCATCTTAAAGGTCTTCAGGGGACAAAGGGCCAGGAGAAAGGTCAAAGCAGGAAGCTTTTTACTCTCTACGTACATACATATTTTTAGATAAGTATATGTCTATGAATTATATGCATAACTTTACAAGAAAATGTGACACAATTTAGTCTCCCTATGGCAATAAAAATTATATATCATGTTTCAACTACAAAATATAAAATGCTTATTGTATAATGTCTTTTAAAAATATAGCTATTGGTCAAATAAATTAATTTAAGCACTGCATTTGGTATTTATAAGGCACCAAGCAACATACTATACTAGACTCTCCTACTTTCAAGGCACTAACTGTTCTCTGTTCATCTATGCTGTTACAGTTGTTTCAGGTCTCACATTACATGCCAACAATTCCCAAAGCAGCTTCCTCTCACCATAGGCCAACTAGCTGCACAGTGCATATCAGCTCTTGGGTAACCCATTTCCTCCAAAGTTCTGCTTGTCACAAACCAGAACTGATCCTTCAGAACTGATCCATCTCCTCCATTGGTGCCTACCTGAGTGTACAAGCAATAACGAAACCTATGTTTTTTTTCACTATCTGCAACTTCCACCAGTATTCAATACCTACCAGTCTCCCTTCCTGAGATTTTCTTTAACTGGCTACTCAGTTACATCTGTTCAAAGAAACAGCCCTTCTCACCAAGACTCCAGTCTCCAAGCTCTCTGCATTCCACTCTACACTGCTCTGGATTTCTTTCCTCCTTTTCTCCTTCCATCTTCTCTTCCAGTTTTTGGATTTTGCTTCAAACTGACTATGCAGCCCAGGATGGCCTGAAATCTTCCTGCCTCAGATTCCTGACTGAGGTTGTATACAGGCCTGATTTTTTCCTGATGGGAATTTGGTCAGTTGTTTTCCTGCTACATAGTCTTCAAGCTCCCTTAATCAAACCCTCAGCATCCAATCTATGAATGTCACCATCTGAATCCGGGCTCCTCTATACCCTTTCCAGCCTTATAGTCCACTAGTTTAATCACCACTAAACTCTAGTCCCATTCACCCCAAACCTGCATAGCAAGTTCTTGCCAGATTCCTCAGGGTCCTACCACATGGTTCTCCCTGAGTTCTTGGCACACTGCTTCCTCTATATATGCTCTCACTTCTCCCTCGGCGTGGCTCACTCTTACTAGTCCTTTAGGCTTCAGCTCAGACAATTTTTTTCTAAATATTCCCTATTATCCCTGCTTTGGTTGTCCCTGTTGATCTGTTTTCAGCTCTCTAGTAGAATTCAGTGTTCTGACTTGTAACTTCCTCTTACTCTTCTCGTTCACATCATAACTTGAAGCCAAAAGTCCTGTCTACTGCCCTTTTCCATGGAAGAAACTTATATCAACAAACACTGCTTATACCTTTTCTTCCCATTACCACCTCATTACTGTCCAATGAGGATGGAAAAAGGGTGAGGGATAAAAGCTAGTCCTACTTCATCTTCCCCTTTACCCCCAAATTTTCCTGTGCTAAATGTCTTAAAACTTTACAAAAATACCCCCCAAGGTATCATTAATAATGTGTTCATTATAAATCTTTTTAGCTATACAAAGGGCATCCAGCCTGTTGGATTCCTTTTTCCTTAGAGAATAGGTAGAAGTGAATTATATTCTGGGCATTATTACACTCTAGTGACCATGGGCCAAGAGACTTCCAGAAGTGGAGCTAAGGATGTAGCTCAATTGGTAGAGCGCTTTCCTAGCATGCAGAAAGCCCTGTGTTTGATCCTCAGCACTGCACAAACCAGGCAAGAACAGACTATGCTATGAGGCCTTACCAAAGAAAAGGAAAAGGCTCTCTGATCCTTCCCCTTCCAGGAACAGCCATATCTTCTCACTCAGTGTCAGATTCATCACAGAGACACGATGGTGAAGGTCAGAGTGAATAAATTTGCCTGTACTGAGCATCAGGTCTCCCAGGCTGCTGTCAATTCTGGCAAAATAAAGCTAGTTGGGAACAAACTTAAGCTAATGGCAAGCTTTCATAATTAATAATAAGTCTCTGTGTCATTATTAGGGAGATAAGGTCCTAAAGAAAGTCCAACTACACCCCTGCTAAGGTTCAAGGTCATCAATGAACAACTTTCATCATTAAAGAACTCATGACCACAGAAGACTGTGACTGTCCCCTCTGAGAAACTGTGACATGATTGCCTTGAGGCTGCTTAGAACACCATCTTTACAATAACTGAATCAGAATGTATCCAGAGATAAATGGGAAGCTCACTGGTATAGCCTTCCACAGTTCTATCCCTAACACGTCAACTGAGGATCTGACCCACCACCTAGAGAAATAAGATGATATCAAGGTGGTAGAGCAAACATCAGAGAATCCACTAAAGAGCATTCTGGGCTACAACGAGGATCAGTTGTCTTGTCTCCTGTGACTTTAATAATGACATCTGCTTTTCTATTTTTGATGCTTGATGCTAGAGCTTGCACTGCCTCCAAAGACCACTTTGTCAAGCTCAATTCATGGTGTTGTCAATGAATTTGGCTACAGAGATAGGGTAGTGAACCCCATCATCACATGCTCTTGAAAGAATAAGAAACCCTGGACTACTTAACCCAGGAAGAACATAAGAGAAAGAGAGAGGCTCTCAAATGCTATAAAGATCATGCCTCAACTCAGCCACCAACACTCGGAACATTTCCCTGCACACACGATCTCCATCTCAGATCCCTAGATCTGAAAGGGTTAAGGGAGCCCCACTCTTGCATATACTACCAACAAAAATTCATATGCTCCCCAACTAAGAAGAAACTTCCACAAGTATTTTTAAATGATTGTACCACACTTCTTACCAAATGAAATGTTAGTGCTTTTTCTTTGAAAAACAGCACTGGGACACATGTTTATATGAATGAGAAAACTTTAACTTTCCAGAACTATTCCATTTTTAGTTTCTTGTGAAATAAAAACTTATCAATTTGCTTAAAAATATTTAGTCATTCTTTGAATTATGAAATTGAGATACAGGGTTAGGGTTAGGGTTAGATTCATATAACACATGACATCAATAGTTATCTTAATATAAACTGTGAATATGTACAGAAAATATAAGAGCTAACACAATCATGCATTGCCTTTTAAGTGTCACAGTTTCTATAAAGTTTTGCATGAATGTTACATATATTAAATATAATCAAATTATATGTATAATGCAGTTTTCCCTAATGGTCTCTAGAAGTTCTTTGTTTTTTCTTATGGAAGTTAAAAATATAATTCCCTAGAAAATTATAGCCAAAAATTTAAAGTTATTTAAAAACAAATAGTCAAGCATGGTGGTGTCCTTTAGTTCTAGCATTCAAAGGTGAGGCAGGCAGATCTCTGTGAGTTCCAGGCCAGCCTGGTATGTACAGTGAGTTCCAGGACAGTCAGGGCTATATAGCAAAACCCTATCTCAGAACAACAAAAGGAAAATAAATAAAAATTGGTCAGTTATGAATCTAGCTTACAGAACAAGCAGGCCTAGACCAAACATTAAATTTTTCTAAGCTATTCTAATAAAACCTTCATCTTTTTTTAAGCTAACACTCAGATTTTAAAGGAAACGATGCTAACATTCTGTCAGGGTACCTGACTCTTAGATGTTGCTGTCATATCTAAAAGATTAATGCATAACCACAGACAAGTAAGCAAGCTAATGTGCCTGGGCCTTAATTTTTTCATTTAAATAGTAAAAGAGAGGAACTCACGCACTAATAAGATGATACTAAATTTAGTAAGAAACCATCATCAAATTATTTTACAGGGAATCCTGGGCTAATTTAGCACTTCAATAATTCTATCAAAACAAAGTCATTAAAGAAGACAGAAATAGTGTTACAGTTAGAAGCATGAGCTCCAGGGCAAAGCCTGTTCTCTTGCTCTGGCTATGCTGCCCACTAGCTATTGTCACCTGCCTATGTTTCTCTATCGCCAGTGCCACATCAGAAAGTTACAGTGCTTTTACAATGTGAACTTTTTCATTTGTAGAACAGAGACAGCAGTGATGCCTATCTCAGAGTTGCTGAGGACTGGGAAAGAGAATACTTATAAATGCATAGTGGTCTACCTACCACAGAGTAAAAGTTCATCAGTGTTAACTACTGGAGCAAGTTGTAAGTATTAGCCTTACATTGACATAGGTTTGGGGAATATTATTTTCAGGTATGTGACTTTTGTTTATGCTGCATTTGTTTATCTGTGAAGCTGTGCTACTGTGCCTGTCTAAAACACTTGATGTTCTAATAAATAGCTGAATAGCCAACAGCGAGAAAAGGACAAGGATAGCAGGGCTGGCTGGCAGACAGTATAAACCAGAGAACCAAGGAAGGAAGAACAATGAGAGAACAAGGGGAGGATGTCAGAGGCCAGCCACCCAGCCACCCAGCTAGTCAGCCACCCAGCCAGTCAGCCACCCAGCCAGTCAGCCACCCAGCCAGTCAGCCACCCAGCCAGTCAGCCACCCAGCCACCCACAGAATAAGAAGGAAAGTAAAGTATATAGAAATAGAGAAAGATAAAAGCCCAGAGGCAAAAGGTAGTAGAGATAATTTAAGTTAAGCTGGCAAGAAACAAGCCAAGCTAAGGCCAGGAGTTCATAACTAAGAATAAGCCTCTGTGTGTGATTTACTTGAGAGCTGGGTAGTGAGCTCCTCCCCCCCAAAAAAGGTCAAAAAGCAAAAAGAGAAAAAAAAGTCAAACAATACATAGTAAAGAAAAATTTATAACATCAGAATAATAGTCACTGTTTACAATGTACTTTTGTGTATTTATAAAATCTTTTAAATTAAAAAGGCAAAACATAAAGACCAAAAAAGCAATAATTTCCATTACACCAATTAGCCACTTTTAATTGAAAACATTTAGAGATATAAGCTGTTGTCAATATGGCAGGTTGTAAAATGGCTTCTTGCATCCCATTCCTTCCTTTTGCATTCATTTGTCTCCTACTTTAGAGGTTTAATAATGATCACTACATTTCTCAATATTTGTCTGGAAAACCTATGTCACCTATAGTCTCAAATGATAGTTTGCTATCTATTAATAGTGCAGCCTGAATAATGGCTTAGATACTTGCTTAGTTCTTTTCTTCATAGAAGTGACATGTTAAATTTGCTTATGTCTCATTCTCTGTGTTAGGCAGACTTTGAGATGGTTCCTAATGATCTCTGCCTCCTGGTATTCATGACCTTATATAACCTCCTCTGCTGCAATGTGGGCCAGGCTTACTGAGTCACTTCTAACAAATACAGCAGATGTGCTGGAATGTCATTTCCAAAACCAGGTTATAGAGAAGCTCTGGCTTCCATCTTGGGTGTTTTCTTTCCCTCTACCTTGGATCATGCTTCCTAAGGGAAGCCAACTTGAAGTCATGAGACAACCTGGTAGATGGGTGGGTACTTGTGAATAACTAAAGCTAACCACAACAACATTTAAATTTAAAAGTAGAGCAAAACAAACACATTTTTTAAAAAATGAGTTGAGTTTAACTTTAGCACCTCTGTTTATGGACTTGAAATCTCCAAAATGGTGGTAACTTATCTCAGTGTCATCATCCCTTTAATATAAAAAAGTGATTAGCCCACAATAGTTGCTAATTTTTTTCTAAGCAAGCACACAGTTTAAACTATATGCTAATTACAAATTTACAAGACAATAACAATCTTAAAATTACCAAAATTTGCTGGAAGGACATCACATAGAGGTTTATAGGCAGAAATTAGCCTACAAAAGACTAGTCTTAGCAGGCTAGAATAGTATCTGGAAAAACTATACTGTCACAGGTTCAATTTGCCATAGGTACTGCCAGTCCTATTTTGTTGTTGTTTTAAAGATCTAATGTCTAAGTTATGTGCATGTGGGGGGACGCATTTTTAAGCAAAGCCTTGAGGTATACAAAAGTATATGTCCAATGATGCATGTGGTGGTTTGAATAAAAATGGCTCCCATAGACTCACAGGAAGTGACACTATTAAGAGGTGTGGCTTTATTGGAGGAATTGTGTCACTGGGCACAAGACTTAAGGTTTTAGGTGCTCAAACCAGACTGAGTGTCATCTCTCTTCGGCTGCCTTCACATCTGGATGTAGAACTCTCAGCTACTTCTCCAGCACCATGTCTGCCTCTGTGCCACAATGCTTCTCACCATGAAGACAATGTACTAAATATCTGAACTGTAAGCAAGACCCCAATTAAATGTTTTCCTTTATAAGAGTTGTTTCAGTCATAGCTCTCTTCATTGCAACACTTATTAAGAAAGATGCCCTGTGACTGGAGTTACAGGCAGTTGTGAGCTGCCCAATGTGGATGCTGAGAACCAAACTCAGGTCTTCTGCCAGAGCAGTGCTCACTCTTAACCACTGAACTATGCATCCAGCTCCTACCAGTCTCACCTTTATATTCTCTCCCCTGCCCCACTTAGTCTATGCCTAAATATTCTCCATTATTAGAAATGTTAGAAAATAGGTCAAGAGCATTTTGGCACTAGAAATGTAGGTTTTTAAATACTTGTAAAGTTCTTTGAATTTCAGGGCTCTGTAATATTGCTTATTTGGGGTATATATTTTGAAATTATTTAAACCCTTGGAAGAAATCAGAGCAATTTTAGATAGGTTAATGAATGTATCCTAGGAAATATTCCCGAACATATAACCATTTTCAATCATCACTACATTACCATTGAATGATAATGTAATTCCAATTGTGTTATTCAATGTCAAGTCCATGGATGACTGGCTCCAAACTCAATGTCAGTTCAACAGAGAGGAAATAAAGATAATCCTAGTTTCACTTCAAATTTGTAAGGAGCTGGTTATATCATGGCACTGAATACAGAGTGGTGTCTCCCATTTTGTTCACAAAAGAGGTCTCTGTCTTCCTTGGGTAGCATGCCAAGGATATGATCATGCTGTACCAATACAGAGTTTGAATATGTCCACCAAATGTTCTAAAATTTGCCTTTTTCCTTTCAACAGTTTAATCAATGGTAGTTCAGACTGTCACATTTCTTAAACAATCCAATAAGCTCATGAAAGCTTTTTGCACTCCAGGTGTAAATGCCAGAGAAATGACCCTATCTTATTTGTTCACTGCATTACAAGTACCTATCAGCAAGCTGACAGAAAAGAAGTAGCAATTTAAAAATCTGAGTAAGAAGATAAGTAATTTTATGTAGAAATTTATTTCCATCCTAGTTGCAACTGTAACAAAAAGACAATTATAGATTAAAATCTAATAGTAAGTCCAAAGATATTTTGAACAATACTGGGTCAACATTAATTAAATAAGAGGTTTTCCAAATGGACCACTAGAAAGAAAAACACACCTGTTTGACAAAGTTCTGTTATAGTCTTTAAGAATCTGCTTAAAGGCATGCCAGGTGGTGGTGGCACATGCCATTTATCCCAGCAGAGGCAGTGGCAGGAGTTTCTCTGTGAGTTAGAGACCAGCCTAGTCCACAGAGTTCCAGGATAGCCAGAACTGTTACACAGAGAAACCCCATCTCAAAAAAACAAAACAAAACAAAACAAAACCTACTTAATCTATAATCACAACTTTAAATGTTATTAAAAGATCTTAAAACTCCAGTAACTCTACGGCTGGACATGGTGGTATAAACCTATAGCTATGGTCCAGGAGTCTGAGATCACCCTCAGCAAGGTATTAAGACCCGATTTCAAACACCAAAACAAACTTATATACCTATAAAGATCAAAACAAACCTATATATCTACAAAGAAGTAACAAATGAGAATCAGTTTGCTTTGCTAAATTCTGACTGCATGCCTGATGCCATTTTTGGAATTAATAATCTATAAATCCAAATGCTATATTTTCTAAAGTGGATGAAAAGAGAAAGAGAAAGGTGAAGGACTCTCTACCTTAGGTTACACAGCCACCATACAAAGTGGCAGGGCAGGGTTTTATGCCAGCCTATCACTCTTATCTACTTGGCTACACTAACAAAGTCCACATTTCTCCAATTACCAAGTCTCCATGATAGGAGATCTAAGTGAACATGTACGAAAATGGCTACATGCTCTCAATAAATATTATTTATTTTCCCCCTCTTCAGTCTCCTCTAGCACATTCTCCACCTGGAGGCCTCCCTCCTGGCTTTTGTATCAACATCCTCTAAGTTGATGTGTGACACGAAAAATAAAAGACCCAAAGACTGATACTGGGGTTCAAATTTCAAGCTGATGTTCAGAAAAGCAAAGCAGCTGGCCACTAGCTTCTTACCTCTACCTCAGGCTGAATGAGCTGATCCTGTCTCCACAAGCTCTCACCAAGTCTCAGACTGTTAACCTTTCCTCAGTGTGGCTGGAGAATAAATGCCTCATACGGAACCTTGCTCCTGTCTTTTATATCCTTCTAGTGCTGGCATTAAAGGTGTGAGTTATAATTCTTTTTTAGACTGATTCAATCTTATGTAGATCTGGGTGGCCTTGGATTCACAGAGATCCAACTACCTCTTATCCTGAGTCCTAGGATTAAAGGTGTGTACCACTACCTCCTAGCTTCTGACTGCTGGCATTAAAGGTGTAAAGGTGTGTATCATCATCACTGCCTGATCTCCATAGCTTGAGGCTGACTTTGCTCCTTTGAATCCTCAGTCAAACTTTAATAAATCACAAATAATATATCACTACACTAAAGTCTGAGAAACTAAGAACTACCTCACAAAGAAGAATTCGCTAAAGGAATTAGATAATTCATTAATCAAATCACAATGAACTGTACAAAATAAATAGATGTAATAAATAGGTCTGCATCTTATTATAGCTATTACTATTTGAAATAATAAAAAATTATTGGTAGAGTTGGGGATGTAACTCAATAGGCTTAGGGCTTAGAATGCACAAGGTATGTTTGGACCCCAAACACACACACACACACACACACACACACACACACACACACACACACACACACACACACATTAAATACACTGTTATTTACCTTATACAAACAGAAAACAGAAAATACTTTTCCTTCAAGCTAAAACAGTTAAAAGTTAGAAAAAGAAAGGGGGGGCGCATCACTGCCTCTGACCGCTTATCCTGTGTTCTAAAGAAAACATTTGGCTAATCTCAAAGGTTGCCATTTGCATGAGTATCTTTTCAGTTCAGGAATGTTATTTTAACAATGAATCCATTTTATACAAATTCCAATAAAGTTAAAAAAACCTGAATGCTATTAACATTTCTTACAAAAGAATTTTATCAGTAACAGCATACTTCATAGTCAAAGATTTTAAAGCTATCTGTTTAAGCTAGAGATATAGCTCAATGGTAGAGTGCTTGTCCAGCATGTTCAAGGTCCCGAATTCAATTCTCCATACCACATAAACAATGCATTAAGTACTTTTAATAACCTTCTGGTATATCCCCCAAACTAAAAAACAAAACAGAACCCCAAAACAGTATACATGGATGCTTTATCAAATGTCCAAATGGTAAGCAACTTGAAAAGATACTGAATATGTTAGATATGAGAGCTGTTCTGCTGGAAGAAACCAAACGAACTTGAACAGAGAGGTGGGCAGTTCTTAAAAAGTAGTGAAGCAGCATTCATCTTGTTTTCTTTATCTAGTGAGCATCAGAATCTTCTGAGGCCTTGGATAGGAACTGCACAGCCATCCAAACTGACAGATTTGCACTCAGGAGATGTTTTACCCAAAAACTCCACCTTACTGCGCAGAATAAGATCCAGGAGGCCCACAGTATCAGCTTAATCTTACAGAGAATTTGTTACAGAGATGTAATTTCAGACTATACTCAGACATACTGAATCAGAACCTGTTTTGTAATTAAATTCTAAAAATCATGGAATTTGGATGGAGGTTCCCCCAAATTTCCTTATGGGACTTCCCTAAGGCTGAGGATAATGAATGAAGAACCCTCAAATCCCAAGTGACACTAAAGTAGAAAGAGCCAAAGTACACAAGTATTGTAAAATGCCAGGTTTGACAGAAGCTTATATAGAACGACATAAGCAGCCAGGGAATTCTCAACAAAATAAAATAACAATGCACACCTGAATGTACTACTGTAAATTATACCACTTCTGAGAAATCTGGCCATGTATGTTATAGTGACTAATAGCCAACAATGGCTATAGGCAATGAGGAGGAACAGACATGGGGATCAAGATGGTCTATCATGAGGACTAAGTGACTTAGAAGACATTAAGCTGCAGAAGAGCTATGTGGAGTCTGTAGTACTATTCACACACTTCAGGACTGTCTCAAGACATTTAATTCTGCAAATGTGTTTTTGAGCATCTGCTATGTGCTGGGCATTTTGCCCAGAATAATGATACAGAGATTCAAAACCAAACTACTCTGATATTATTTTTTGAAGGTTTTTGCTTAGTGTAAGAAATTTGACTGTTATTCTAGAAAAGAGAATTCTAGCCAGTCAAAAGAAATTCAAGAAATTCTGTCTAGGTTATAGCTTTTACAGGACTGAACAGACCAAAGTCCCTCAGCTCCCCAAGACTGGAAGGAATAAATAACGGTGGGGGAAAAAAAAACACAATCCAAAGTACAGTGCAGGGCACTAGCAGGCCAAGGTTAATATTCAAAGTGTATAAGGTAACTGAGGACAATATCATTAATATAAGAGTCATTAATAACTGTTCCTTTCAGTTTAGCCCAGAACAATGTTTTGAACTTATTCATATCTGAGATTATCAGCTAGATTTTGTATGTAAATGTTAATGATGTTAAATTTCCCATTAGCAATCATTTTTTAAAACTAAGTCTTAATAAAACTCCACATTAACATTTTTTTTTTTTTGAAGGAGATTGGTTTTTCGAGACAGGTTTTCTCTGTGTAGCTTTGGAGCCTGTCCTGGAACTTGATTTGTAGACCAGGCTAGCCTCGAACTCACATACATCCTCCTGCCTCTGCCTCCCTAGTGCTAGGATTAAAGGTGTACACCACCAAAACCAGGCTCATCCCACTCTTGAAGTTCTAAGGAAATGCAGATCTCTTTCCACTCTCAGAGAAGGAGGGTAGAACTAAATGCCTGTAGAGATAGGCAATGTGTCAAAAAAAACCCAAAAAAACAAAAAAAAAACAAAAAAACAAAAACCCAAAAAAGTCCTTTCAGGAGAAGACTATGACTAATTTTAAAAGCTTAACAAGTTAAAAAAAAAAGGTAAGATAAATTATAAATCATTATAAATAATTTTGCAGGTTTCATAGCAACATGAGAAGTATTTATAGAGACAACTAAAACATACAAAGTTGTACAATTTCAGCCATGTAAAACTTATACATAAGAAATAAAAGAAAAGGGAAATTTTAAAAATTATTTTAGGGTATTTTCTTTTTATTTGAAATTTCCTTTTAGAGAGCTGGAAAGATGATTCAGTGGCTGACCATTTGATGTTCTTGCAGAGGACCCAAATTCTAGTCCAGCATTCACATGGTAGCACACAACCATCTACAACTCCAGATCCAGAGGATCTGACTCCCTCTTCTGATCTGCAAGGGCACCAGGCATGCACATACATACATACATGTAGGCAAATATATACATATAGAATAATTCTTTAAAATTATTTTTCTTAATTTTTAGTGAGAGTGATGGGAATTTTAACTCAGGTCTTCATGCTTGCCACCAAGCATTCTTACTCTTTTGAGCCATCTCCCTAGCAACTTACCTAGAATTCCCATGTCATTGTTGCTTTTCTTATTTTCTTTAAGATTTACTTACTTCTACTTTATGTGTATGGTGTTTTGCCTGCATGTGTACAGTGCCTGTAGAAATCAGAAAGTGCACTTGAACTACAGTTATAGACTGTTAGCCACCATGTGAATTCTGGGAACCAAACCTGAATCCTCTGCAAGAACATCAAGTGCTCCTAACCACTTAGACACCTTTCCAGCCCCACTGTTGATTTTCAATGCATACTTTTATAATAAAAATTTTAACAAAATAAGAATAACTCATTACTAAGTATAATAATTTTTCATTAATAAGAAATAATGGCAACAGTGAGGTAACTGGTCTTTATGTTTAATTGGACCTTTGTCCCTTACAAAGCTCTTAAAATAGGCTGGAAGATTGTTTAGCAATTAAGAGCACACACTCACTGCTCTTCCAGAGGATCCAGGTTCTATTCCCAGCATATAAGCTAACAATTATCTGTAACTCCAGTTCCAGAGGATCTGACGCCCTCTTCTGGCCTCCTTGAGCACTACATGAATGTGGTGCACATATACATGCAGGCAAAGCATAAAAAGGATTTTAATTAAATAAGTACTTTAAAGCACTTTAAGTTTATAAGCAAGTAAAAAGTGAAAATAATGGCATTCATGTTGTTAGGAGAAGAGGAGTAAGAGGAAGACGAAAATGAAGAAAAGAAGAGGAGGAGGGGAGCGCGAGCATTTGTGGGAAGTAAAAAGGACTTTGGTCGGCAACCGCCCATGAACTCTGGGTAAAAGCAAAACTAAATTTCTGGATTCTATTTTGCTTTTCACCTTATTTGATCTTGCTTAGCATCATTCATGCCAAGTTGAGTTTTTTCCTTTTCTTTTTCCTTGCCCGCAGTTAACAGACTGGGGGGGGGGGGTACACAGCAGCTCTATTACAGCACTGCCCAATGCCTTGAAATAGAGCTTTCTGGGATGGGGTAAACACCACCCATCAACACCCGATTCACAAGGACTGACTGAGACTCAGGACCAAGGTACCTCGGTTCAAATTCTCCACATTTGTAACAAGAAAATAGCATACATACCCCAAAAGATAAAGTCCCGGGGTTGGAGAGACGGCTCAGTGGTTAAGAGCACTGACTACGCTTCAGAGGTCCTGAGTTCAATTCCCAGCAACCACATGGTGGCTCACAACCATATGTAATGAGATCTGGTGCTCTCTTCTGGCCTGAAGTCATACATACAAGCAGAACTTGGTACACATAATAAATAAATAAATCTTTAAAAAAAAATTCCCTAGTACATGATGATGCTCAAGAAATGTTCATCTCATCCTTTTATCCCAAAGCACACATGCATTCTCCTACAGAAAGACTTCATGAGTTCTTATGCCTTGTGTTGTCCATTAGTCTTCCCATATCCTTCTCTTATCTGCTCAGGCTAGGCCTTGGACCTCAATTGATTGCTAATGCTAAGTGCCAGAAAAAGACCAAGAGGAGGAAGTAAGGAATGAGGCTAGGGAAATTCACTGCATTTGGTCTGGTTGCACACCTCATCCAAAAAGCACAGGGTCCTCTCAAAGAATCCTTCTCCAAACAAAAATCTCTCCTGGCTTCTTACAGTGACTTTCATCCATCATTCCTTTTCAGGTGGGGTAGTAACAGCTCCTCCATTACCATAACCTGAAGTTGCTATAATAACCCTAAAGTTTCCTCTACAGGCAACCTACACCTCTTTAAGTTACCTCTGCTGCAATTATTCTGAGTTGAGAATGCCAACATTTCAAGATTCCAATAAAATCATATGCGCAGCACTCCATTTGATGTCAAGGGGAATAAACATTTCCCCTAGTTTAGCTCTAGGCCTCTACAATACATCCAACTTTGTCTGGTCTAAGATGAGCTTATAAATCCTGGAGTGACTCTAATCACTCAAGACTGAGAAAGAGATTTGACCTCTTTAAATCTAGAGGCATAGCACACCAAGGACCTCAACTCTGTCAACACCCACCATGTGCATGCTACTCCTCTAGATGGCCTGGTAAGTTGACAAGAGTCAGCCAATATTTTTATAGGTGACATTCCAATGAAGAAGATCAGAAAGCTAAACACTGTAAGAAGCACAAGAGAATGAAAGGTGTGAAAGAAGTAGTGGGGAGGCAGACTGAGAGCTTGTTCCTATAATCCATGCAGCAGCCTCACCTTTCTAAGCCTCTATTTTTTTTCCTTACTAAAATGAGGTCAGTAACATTATACCTGAATGATATTATTATTAACATGGGACTGCTGCATGGTACTAATAATATCTGTGACAAACTGGTTCTTGTCATCACTCAAGTGATATGTGTAAATCAATTCTAGCTGGAAATCAAATTCTATAGCTTTACTGAAATTGTCCCCTCACCCCCAAATTTTAAAACATTTACTTTCCTTTAGAGGTAAGTATATTACAATATTAACAAATATAATAAAACACAACAGAAAACTTGCCAGATAAAAATATTTCTGGCCTGCAAGATGGCTGAGCAGATAAAGATACTTGTCACCAAGCCTGATGACTTGAGTTCTATCCCAGAACCCACATGCATGAAGAAGACCCAACTCCTCCAAACTATCCCCAGCTCTCTGCATATGTACCATAACATGTGCAATGCACAAAATAAATGTGCACATTTATTTTGCAATTTAAAAATTCTCTAAGTAAACATTTGGAAATCTATACTGACAGGAGTTCCATGGGGCTGAGTTTCAGAGAATAAGAAGTCAGCAAGTGATTAAGAAAGCAGAAAAGTCTATTAAAATTTTGGGACAATTATAATTACAGTGTGTAGAGTAAGAAGGGAGGTCACATTTGAAGAGACTAGACAGAGTGTGGAGAGGAAGAGCTAGATAAAAGGGAAGATGGTAGCTCTAGGTATCTAAAGGGTTGCATGTGGTCAAAAGACTAGCTATGCAAAGTGGGTAAATCAAAGTTCCCAAGACAGAAGCTAGTTTCCTTTAAGGAAGACTGCTCTTGAGAAGGTCCCTACATAAAGGGAGTCCTTAGCATATCACAAATGGACATACTGTAAAACTCTATGGTTACTTCCTGAGTGTTGACAATCCTAATGTCTAGTTCAGACACCAGAAAGAAATAGAAGTGGTGATAAATAGAGCATGGATCACATGTGCCAGAATTTCTTATCATGATAACAACAAAATCTTGAGAGAGTAGAAGAAGTGCTCTGAGTTAGTCTGCTGTGTTACATAGGGAATTTTACTCCATTTGAGAGGTATTCTAGCAACCCTGAAAATAGAAAAAAAAATCCAAGCCAACACTACACTACACTTAAAAAGCATAAGTACAATCTGTTGCACTATTCTGAGTAACAATGCTAAGAATTTAACCAAAGGCAAGATTGTTTTTTGTTCTGTTTAGAAAACTAAACATGAATATATATACATATATTCTAAAAATTATAGCCATTAGGAAGAAAGAAATTCAACATTGAATTTTCTTTGTTCTACCTCCCCCCCCAAAAAAAAAGGTAGAGTGGCTTTAGAACTAAAAGACAAAAAGAGATGATTCAAAATAGTAGGAAGACATGAGAATGAATCATGAGAGTTCAGTGACATTAAACAACCCAACCTTACTGAACTTCCAAGTATTGACTTGGGCACTAACTGACACAGCACCATCTCTGCTCATCTGTTCTCTTTCCCTCTCCGCAATGAGCTGGTTAGCAGGAGACAAGGACATAAAGGAAGAATCTCATCTTTCATCCAGTATGTCTGCTGATTTCACTGCTGTCACAATTCAGCACAGAATATTGGTGCCCATCACCATGGAAGCAATTGTAACATCAAACCCAGAACTGTGAAATCACAAAATACAAGACACACACAAGGTCTAGAGAGTGAGCAAGAAAGCAGAGATACCAGTGAGAAATACACATCTTTACAAGTTCTTTTGAAACAATGCATTAAGTCATTTTGTTCCTTTCAAAATATGAATACAATCTCAGATATCTCAAATTAAACTAATTTCTACTGTTCACATAAGATGTCATACCCAAGCTCCAGCCTTCAGACTCAGTAAGAAATAAATGCTCTATTAAAGGCCATGCAATTAGGAGCAAACACCTTCAAAATGAAGCATGGCTTTCTCCTGAAATGAAGAAAGCAATCTTTGGCCTAGATTATGAAGTATTCTGTTGTAATCTAACCTTCATGCACTATTAGCTAGGCAGACAAGTAAACCAGGTGCTAAGTGCTACCATAAGTTTATTATCCAAGAGAAATGAAAAGGGGGGAGTGGTTCCTAACATGGCCAGAGGGGTCAGAGCAAGCCCTCAGAGCTGAGGGCACTGAGACAGAGCTGGAAAGACTTGATGAAGAAGAGAACATTTTTACCAGAGGAACATAGGAAATCCATAAAATTCGGAGCTAGACACCTCAAGAATGCCATCATTTCAGGACTTGTCTTGGAACTTAGAACTTGTAAGGCCCCAGGCCTGAGGGCCAAATAATAGACCCATTAAAGGGGAAAGCAACTCTAGGCTGGAACTCCTGCAGTGAATGACCTGGACTTAGCAACACAACGGATCCTGGGTGGTCCTTGCCTGAGACATTTCAGGGAGTTACAGAGTTAGACATAGGGCTGAGCCACAGCAGGTAAGGAAGCAGAGGCCTCAGATAAGGCTACCCATGGGAAGCTTGGCTTAGGGCAGACTGAGATAACAGGAAGCAAAGGATCACATTTTATTTTCTAGCCAGCACCTCTTCTCTGAGCTCCCAAATGGCCTTTGAATGCTTCTTTTACCTATCTACTACATTGAATGTATATTCTGGCCTCCTCTTTACCTCTTCTTCATTCAATAGCTAGATGGGATGGTCTTTTCAAAATACAACTTGAGATCATCTTACCCATCATTCAAATGTACAATGTCTTCCTGCTGCCCTTGGAGTAAAATCTCATCTCCTTGCAAAGCCTGTAAATTCTGGGAAGAGCTAGGTTCTGCTCCTCTCCATCTTCTCATCTCCTCTCCCTCCTACCTGATTTTTATCAACCTGGAGCACTCCTTGCTCAGGCCACTTCTTCCACCTAGAAATGTTCCTGTTTTCTTACTCTCTATCCTCCAACTAAAACAGCCAAAGGGGAGGTTCATCTGCAAAGATCTTCCTCTACCCCATGCCCAGGGGCTCACCTCCAGCCACTTCATCTGTGGTTCTAGTTGTCTAGTCATCCAGGTAGGATTTTCCTGATTCTCACCACACAGACTTAACTCATTTCTCTCTATTGCCTATTAGTTGTGTGGGCTATTCGGAAGGTTACTTCAGAAAGGATCTAAACACTCTAGTCTCACTTCTCTCCTGACTTTTGCAACCACCTGCCTACATCCAAGAGCCAGTCTTAGGCTCTCAAGCCCTTCTCAATCCCTATCTATTCACAGAAGGGCCTCTTCATTCTGTCTTGACCCTGCACAGACTTTGCCTCACTCTTCCTGGAGTCCTTCTACCACTCTGTGCAAATATTCACACCAAACTCACTTCTTATCCAGCCTCTTCTCAACCTTTTCTCGTTTGGATTTACTCACCAGCTCCCATCCTAAGTCTGGTGTATAAAAGTCTCCTAGACAATCACTCATTCTCGGTCTCTTCCCTCATGCTGTTGGCCATTGATACCCAAAACAACTTAGGAAACCACTATTTGAAGCCAGCAAACAGTCATAGGTCTCCTCTTCCACACTATTTGGATTATAAATGACCACAAACATGTCTATTACTTTTGGTCACTGATGTTTCAGCGGTGCTGTCTATTATCTCAGCTAGTGCTTCTCTACTCATATAAACTGAGGTTAAGTGTCTGAGAGAAGGCAGAAGATATAATGGTAAAGAAGAAATTTCGAGCAAGAGCCTGGTGTAAGGGTTAGGAATAGCCTAATGACACAGCCTCTATAAATTACCAATCCTCATCAAGAAATAGTTTCCCATTTGACACTCATCATCACCATGCACTTGTTGTTATTATAAAGGGTATTGTTGTTATTATAAAGGGTTCTACATGAGTTAGAAATGAAAATGGCTTAGGGAGTAAGTCACTAGTAAATGGAGCTAACACTGAACCACAGTGCTTGACTCACAGTCTAAAGGCATTTTCACAACAGCATCTAGTCTCTTAAATCACATTCTAGTGTTATATCAGAGGTACTCTTGGCTGATGTACAAAAGAGCTGGAATGAAGGGAAAAGAATAAGTAAGTAGTGGTAGAACAGATCAAAGACTGGGAGTCTTTAAATATCAATCTGTGGAGTGTAACTTTCATCCAACAGACAATGGGAAGCAATAATCAACTCCCACTTCCAAGTTCCACAACAATAATTTGATACATTCTCTTTCCTTCAAAGACTTCACTGTACTACCTGCCCTTGATCAGTTAGTGCCAAAGGCCCACCCACTTCAGAAACAAAATAGCTTTTATAAGGGTAAAACTTCAGCTCCTACTTTCCACAAAGCCAGCACAGTGATCTGTCTACCTGGCTCTCACTAACCTGCCAAAGGAGTGAGGACTCACAGGAACACAAGCACAGAGAGAGAAAAGACTCTAACAAGGAGATTTCTTTCTCCTACAGCAGACCACACAGGCACACAGAGCCCTCAACCAGGAAGAGCTCCCCTGAGCACTGCTTCACAGATTTTTGGTTAGTCCCTTTTACCTAGCCATCCTAGAGCAGGGAGATCCCCTAGCCCATGTCACATGACTCTTATTACTGACCATTCCATTATTTTGGCTTTCCGTTTACCACACCATATAATCACGAGCCACATCATGATGTTTCAGTCAACAACGGACCGATTATATTATGGTGGTCCCATATGATTATGAGAGAGTTTTTACTATACTTTCAGTTTAAACACATAAACACTACAATGTCATAGTTACTTCTAGTATTCAGAACAGTAGCATGCTGTACATTTTTATAGCTTTGGAACAACAGGTTATACATTGTCTTAATCTCTGTTCAATTGCTGTGAAAAGACACGACCAAGGCAATTCTTATAAGGAAAGCATTTAACTGGGGGCTTGTCTAAGGTTTCAGGGGCTCAGTCCACTATCCTCATGGCAGGACACATGGCAGCAGGGAGCACAGAGGCAGCAGGCAGGTGTGGTGCTGGAGAAGATGCTAAGAGCTACATCCTTAGCCATAGTCAGAAAGACAGACAGAAAGACACTGGGCCTAGAGTAGGCTTTTGATCTCAAAGCCCACCCCCAGTGATACACTTCTTCAAACAAGGATACACCTCTTTGTAACACAAATAATAAAAACCCAGAGATAGACATTTGGGGTTCAAGCTGAAAATCAGAGAAACAAAGCAGCCAGCTGCTAGCTCTTACTGATACCAAGGCTGAAATGGAGAACCTATCTTCCCTGTGACTGGAAACTAAATCTCACATGAGACCCTTTGCTTCTTCCTTATATACCTCTCTAGTGTTGGGATTAAAGGCATGAGCTCTTTTAGACTGATTCAGCCCAGGGTGGACTCACAGAGATCCAACTGTCTCTGTCGCCTCAGTCCTGGGATTAAAGGTGTGTGCCACCACTGCCCAGTTTCTACAGATAACTACTATGACTTTGCATTCTGATCTCCAGTGGCTTTATTAGATCATAAACAATATACCACCATACCAAAAAGAATATTTTTTCTAGAGACCCCAACACACACACACACACACACACACACACACACACACACACACACACACACACACACACACACACCCTATTTTTAACCCCAAGATATCTGGTACATAGCAGGCACTTACAAAAATTTATTTACAAACTGAATACTCTTAGTAATTCAAACATTAAAAAAGAGAACCACAAAACAGTCCTCAAGGGTTTCTGAACTCTGAAAATAAGTGTGATACTAAAGAAATATGATCAAACTGTTCATTGGCTTTGTCCAGTATTTCTCTGCTTTAGAAGACATGTTTTTCTAAAAGGGAAAGAATACTGTGATTTCCAGGAGATTTTTTTCTAAGATGGAGTATTTTTATTTTAAAACTGAAAGTTATGATTAGTTGGCTTTTACTAAACTTCCACTTCCATTATTTTCTAGGCCTCTCAGTGTGGAAACAACTGGATCCCTGAAGTTCAATAGTAAAGGCAAAAGAAAGGAGGGAAGGGAGAGGAGAGGGATGAATAAGCCTCATGACTGGAAGATGTGGAGGTTACTGAAATTCAGCTGAGATGTTAACAGGATCATCAGCTGAAAATCTCGCTTCTATCCAACAGGAAATAGAAATCCAACACAGGACAGAGCAAATCAAGGTTTTTAGCTCAAGGCCCACAGCATCCACTTCCTACAGTCCTTATTGCATTCTTTCCCCCAAAAGCGTTTGTGTATGACAACCCAAGTGGTAGGTATACAGTTAAGTATTCTAACAGTACAACTCAAGCTCAAAACCTCCTCACTAGCAACAGAAGCTTCTAAGCAGTCAGACAGGAAGCTAACTTTTTGTGTTCCATTCCTTGCAATGGCCCTCTTGTCATGGAAAAAAAAACAAAACAAATTTTCTTAATAGAAATAAAAGAGGGCAGCATGGTTACTGGTGTCATGGTACTAAGTATCTATTCACTTACACCATCCCTTAGAAATAAAATTGCTTTTCTCTTTGGTGCTATTAAGCAAATCTCTCTTTTAATCTACTATCTTCAGAGAGAACTGAGTTACATAAGTTAACTTTATGGATCACTAAATCATAAAACTTGCTAGTTTGTGATGATGAAAAGCTTTCTAAATTGCACTATTCTTTCCCTGCCTTATGAACAACCCAAGCTTGAAGAACCATTTGTGTTGAATGAGATAACAATAATGATTCATGCGCATCCTCCAAACTGCTAATTTCCAGTTAATGTATTAAGCAGTGTTGTTTCTATCCTTACCTGGGTCCTTTCTTGTTTTCAGTGTGGGTGCCTCTAATGAAATATTTCCTAGCTTCTGCTATCAGGTGAACTGGGGGAAATGAGTCAAGGCAAAGGCTCACTGCCTCCAGTATCAGCTCTTTTAGATTCCGCAGTCAACTTCCAGGTTCATAGTCAGTCTCTCTCTCTCTCTCTCTCTCTCTCTCTCTCTCTCTCTCTCTCTCTCTCTCTCTCTCTCTCTCTCTCCCCCCCAACCCCTGGCATGTGTGTGTGCGTGTGCGTGCGCGTGCGTGTGGGTGTGCGTGTGCGTGCGCGTGCGTGTGGGTGTGCGTGTGTGTTTTAAAAGTTTCATGTAGCCTTGCCTTCAACTTTACATAGCCCAGGTTAACTCTGAACTCCTGCCTCACCTCCTAAGTGGTAGGATTATGGGCAACCATATTTTTGCAATTCTAGGGATGGAACCCAGGGCCTTGTGCCTGCTAGGACAGCACTCTACCAAATAAATTACATTGCTAGCACTCCCATGTTCGTAATCACTATAGACACACTGCCCCCAAACAACCTAATTATAAAGAAGTGCCAGGAATATGTATATGGAAGAGGAGTGTTAACTCCTCAACTTCCTCTCCTCCAGACAGTCCCATGGGCCTATGATAGAGCCTGGTATCTCTTTATTTCTAACACAGTTTTCATATATATTATAGAAACACAGTTGTGCGTGTCACTAAAGCAGACCATTTGAATTACAATGACCTGGACCAAAGCTGACTTCTCCCAGAAACCTTACAACCAGTACATCTTCTGGGTCATGCTTTTAGCATCCTCCTTTGGCAGAAGCCATCAATAATTTGAGGCTCCTACAGACTTGTCTTAACATCTCTTGGCCTCTTCCACTGCTGGGACCTTGTGACTTATCTCATTCACCAAAGACCTCATTCTTCCTTCTCTCAGCTCCATACATCCTGGCATCCTTCTAATGACTTCTCTAACCTTACAGACAACTCAAACAATTCTTCAGCTGCTCAGTTTTTTAATCTCCTTGACTTCAGCCATCTTCACTGAGTTCACTTCAATGGTTCATGACTGTGGCAAAACACAGGAGTCTCTCATGCCCACTAATTAACTGTTCCAACTCTGAAATCTTTCATGAACATGTCACTCTAACCACATCCTGGTATTACTCTATTACTCTAAAATGCTCATCCCTTGACTTCATCAACACCTCTAGTCCTTTTCTCCTTGCCATGTAGCCTTGGTACCCCATCTGTCATGTTAATCACTTCCTGACCAATACCCTCAGCGCACCTGCTTCACTGTCCTGCTGCCACTCACCCTTAGCAAATCCTAACTCTGCCTCAATCCAACCATATGCCTTCTTTGCTTCCCAAACTAAGCAGTGAAATGCTACCCGTGTCCCAGTTAATCCATCATCTCCTATCCTGATGCTGCCTAGCAATCACAGGCATTGTATCATACTCATTCTCCATTCTTCTGACCTCAACTGCCACAATGTTTCCTTTTTCCTTTGGCTTCTTCTTTCTTACTCTAAGCAAACAATTCCATTCTCTATTGGTTAACTTCTGTTGTCAACTTGGGTGGACTAGTAAATATTTACATTATCAGTGTCTGTGAGGGTCTTTCCAGAAAGGATTAACAACGGAGGAAGGATGTTGATGAATGTAGGCAGTGCCATCACATGAACTGGATTCCCAACTTAATTAAAAAAGGGGAATGGGGGAAACCAGCTTTATGCCAAAATGTACCTTTCTTAGCTTCCTGACTATGAACCTGATGTGACCAGTTGCCTAACACTCCTGTAACCGTGCCTTCTCTCCATGAAAGACTGTGGACTCTCTTAAACCTAAGTTGTTTTTAGCCGAGTCACAGCAATGAGAAAAGTAACTTATACAAAAAGTGTAGAAGCCATTAAGTTGTCACTCACCCACAAACAATCCCACTAGAAAACACAGCTATGCTCAGAGGTCTCATCATGAGGGCTGCCAACTTCATGATACCTAAGCTGCCCAGGCAATGGGACTCCATTCATTTGATTATTTGAAGTAAGTTAGCTGGAGGAACTGGGGCATCCCTGAAGCAAACCGTATGCTGGTGGGTAACTTTCTAATATTTTTATTAGATTTATTTTATTTTGTGCATGAGTGTTTTTGTCTGCATGTATGTATGTGTACCATTTGTGTGCCTAGTACAGGTGGAGGTCAGAAGAATGCATTAGACCTCCAAGGACTATAGTGCCAACAGATGGCTGTGAGCCACCATGTGAGTGCTAGGAACAGAACTCACGTCCTCTGCAAAAGTAGCCAGTTCTTAACCACTGAGACATCCCTCCAGACTCCCAATGAGTAATTTTCCAGAAAAGGAAAATAAAATAGTCTCTTGAAAGTTCTCTCCTGTAAAAATCTTAAAAACAGAGATGAGTTTTTAAAAAAGGAAGAAGCTACCTTGCTCCAAGCATAAAATAAGCTTAAATCCAAACGTAAAATTATCATGAATATACAGAATAATGACTCAAAACCAGGGTCATCAAAAGGACACAAAAGTATTAACTGTATGTCTTTCATACTCAACCAAACCATCTAATATTGGAGACTATAAGCCTTTCCTTCCTTATAATTGATGTTCTTGTTTGTTTAATTCTGCTCCTCACAATGACCCTCTGAGATGAGAACTACTACTTTTTTTCTTTAACATTTACAGCTGAAAAGAACAAAACAAAGAAGAAGGTGGTCCAGGTGTGAGGGTGCACGCCTTTGATCCCAACACTCTAGAAGCAGAGACAGGTGGAGCTCTATGGGTTTGAGGTCAGCCTAGTTAACATATTGCGTTCCTGGCCATCAGGACTACAGAGTGAGGACCTGCCTCAAACAAAAAAGGATGAGGGGCAATTAAGAAACACACACACACACACACACACACACACACACACACACACACACACACACACGTAAATACAATACACAAACAAAACCAACTTAAAAACTTCCCAGAATTACATGACTATAACCCAAACACTCTCAGTTTGTATCTCCAATACATCCTTAAAAACACTAACATGAGCAGTAATTAAGTATAAAGATCACAGCATTCTGCATATTCATTCACCCCTTTATTCATGTCAAAGGGTAGAGATGATTAAAATGAAAGGATGAAAGATCATGTGGATTACAATCCCAATTCTACTACTTTCCCAACTGTGTTACTTTAAACTCCACTTCCTCAACTACAGAGAGAAATGGTAACTTATCATTGCACCTTACTAGGTTCTCCCAATGATTTAGAGTAATGTGTGAATATACTTAGCAATGGACCTTGTACTTAGTAACTCTCAAAAAAGTTAATTGTTATAATCATTATTCAATGTGTTTGGAACATTGACCTACAGGATCCTACAAAGAGCCTTGCCAAAACCAAGGCAAAATTGTCCTCACCCACATATAGCTGTCAATCTACTGAGAAAGGGACAATAAAGAAAGAAACAAATATAAACAAATTCTTGGGATTTTAATGAGTGCCTGTCAGGAAACGTCTATGTACTGAGATGAGACAATGAGAAGGAAGCTACTATACAAGGAGCCATCAGTAACTGCCATTCTGAAAAGAAGGATAATCTTAGTTGAGGCTATATGTTTGTGAAGGACCTTCTAAGAGTACCAGGCAGAGAGAAGGATTTATACAAACAAGAGAACTTGGCTTATTTGAGGAATTGAAGGTGTTCAACCTGGGACAAGCATGAGCAATGAGCAGGGACTAGAGAGGGCAGTGGTGGCTGGCTGGCACCTCTAAAAAGTAAGCACAGATGTGACTCTACATAATGGGTAGCCACTCAACAAGGATGTGGGCTCAAGGATATCCTGGGATATATAGTAAGTTCAAGGACAGTCTCAGCCATATATCAAGACCCTGTCTCAAAGGAAGAAAGGAAAATCTGAGACTGAACAGGATTAAGCAATGTCTACAAAAGCACACAGACTTGCCCACTAATACATTTGCAACAAATGCCCACTGAAGAAAGGGAACAAATTTTAACATATTCCCTACAAACCCTCAGCTGAGTAAAATTTTCACTTAGGACACATACATTATACCACTACTGCCACCAAGTTTTTACATATCTGGAACATAAGCATCAAAAAGTATTCTATGGTCACTGGGCTAAATTGTTCTAGGCATCCTTCAGAGAAAACAGGAAGTTTCCCCACTCCGCCCGCCCAAAAAAAACTCACTAAAAGTATCCTATCTGAAGTTCAAAACTTTAAGAATTTTACATCCAACATTCAGCCCTCTTCAAAAATCAAGAAAAGTACAATGATACATTTTACTACAGATACTGTTTCCTCCTGAAAAATGAAGCTGGCACTTTCAAACAATTCAAAGGTCACATAAGAGATGAAAAATGCTCAAAGTTCAAGGATTAATTACAAACTTAAAAAAATAAGTAAGCAAGCAAATAAGTTCACCTCCAGCCATGTAAAAATGATAGGCAGAGATGAAAAGGACAGAACTGCCAAGAAAGTAAGTAAATATAACAGCTACTCCCCAAGTGAAAACACATTGAGGCTGTAATTACACCTTTGGGTATCTGAGGACACAAAAAGCTCACTATACTCTTGGGGCTTATACTATTGCTAAGAATGACCAAACTGAGACACTTTAGGCTTCTCAAAAAATCCCAGTGTGACACATGGGATAATGCATAAGAAGGAAAGCCAACATTTGCCCACAATGTTCCTTCCCTCAACTGTTCAAGTTAAATCAAAGTTATTTTTAGATTTATTGATTATATTACTTTGTGTGTATGAATGTCTTGCCTGTATGTATGTATGAGCACTATATGTGTCTGGTACCCATGGAGGTCAGAAAACTGTCAGTTCCCCTGAGGCTGGAGTTACAGACAGTTTCAAGCTGCCATGTGAGTGCTGGGACTCCAACCTCAATCTTCTGCAAGAGCAACAAGTGCTCTTTACTGCTTAGCCAACTAGCAACCTTTTTTTTCCCCCCCTAATTGCATTACTTTAATTTTATGTGTATGGATGTTTTGTCTTTGGGTATCTCTTTTGTTTCTAGTGCCCACTGAAGCCACTGGAAGGCATTGGATCTCCTGGAGCTGGAGTTGCAAATAGTTGTCCATATGGGTACTGGAAATTGAACCCTGGTCCTCTAGAAGAGCAGCCAGGCTTTTAACGGCTGAGCTGTTTCTCCAGTCCCTAAGACTGCCATTCTTTTTTAAGATCCTGAAGCTCACCTTATAAATTCTTCTAAGATATATTAAAGAGAGGTGTAATTTGTTATTACACCCCATGATACAGCTATCTAGAAGACTACCAGCAATGTCCATGAATAAATGGACAACTAGCATTCCTCTACTTATCCACTGGGCAAATATTAAGGACCTATAGTGGGCCAGGAGCTGTTCTAAACCCTGAGGGTATTTCAGTGAAACAAGGTCTCATGCTTGTGCAATAGCAAAAGAGACAATAACCAACAAATATATACAACCAAGTGGTGATGAGTACAGCACAGAATGGAGAAAGGGAGATGACAGAAATTTTGTAGAGTTGTTGGGAGAAACTTAAAGACCTAAAGTTAAGGAAATCCATCTTAATTCTATACTATCTAGGCCAGCTGTGTATACAGATGGACTGTGAATGCAGAGGCGTTAAGGCTAGAGTTTGACTGAAGTTGACAGAAAGGCAGCAGAGGTTGATATGGCCAGGTTGGAGACAGGTAGCCCAGTAGGCCACAAGAAGGGCTGGACAGCTAGAGTTCAGAGAAGCTACTGGAGGTGTGCAAGCAAAGAACTCCCATGACCTGCATTTCTTTTTAAAAGAATCACAAAGGGAAAATAGTTACTCCTAAAGGCAGGACATACCCCTCATTATTTATAAATGGAAAGAAAAGTACACAATAAAAATCAAATAGGCTGGTAGCACTTGGAGAGAGGAAGAGAGAGGGAGGGAGGGAGGGAGGGAGGGAGGGAGGGAGAGAGCGCACATATAATTGAGAACAAAAAACTGAAAAAGATAAATACCAAATAAGTTTACTAGAGTTTTGTGATTATAAGGGTTTTTTTCCCCCATTATGCTTTTTTTTTAACTCATATTTTCTGCCTTAAACATAAATCAGGGACAGAAAAACAGAAATGGCTTCACACAAGCAAGCAAGCAAGCAAGCAATCACACACACACACACACACACACACACACACACACACGCACGCACGCACGCACGCACACACGCACACGCACACGCACAGCAGCCCCCATCATGGGTGAAGCTAGTCTGAATCTTACTTCAACTGAAAAAAACAAACAAACAAAAAAGATATAGGGAACTTTTTTCCCAAAAAAAATTACCACACTTCCCATGAAATGTTTGCCTGTCACGAACCACTGCACAATTCAAGAATGGCCCAATGTATCAAGGTCACAAAATCAACTTGGTTAATATGTTTATCATTACATGGCAGCCTTGTCCCTTAAAACAACTTTGATACCATCTCTCCAAAGCACACATACAAAGGCTCTTTTCGCTCATTTCCTAAGTCTCTTTGATACTCCTTTGCTGTTTCTGGATTTTTCCACTGTATGCCTCTTCGAAGCAAATTAAGCCCGAATCAGTTGTGCCAGCTAATGAAGTGTGCTTTTGGCTCTTTTCTCCTCGGTTGAGAATTATCCGGCAAGCTACCAATTGTTTTAGAACACATTTCTGTTAGTTTTGAAATACTGCAATACTGAGTTACCACAAACAAGAAAAAAAAATCAAGATAGCCACATATTAGAACATGTACATAAATGGAAAGTGCCGTATTTCTTTTTAATTAAAAAATGTGTGGATGCCTCATGAATAAACATTTTAGGCTATCTAGATAAATAAATGTGTTGGCACGACACCGATAAAGGCAGAAAGGGACATACCTCCTGTTCTAAACCCCCTACCCCACCCGAATCACGTAACAGTTTCTCACAGGGCACAATACCAGGGCAATCAGTGTTCCTAAAATGCAACTCCAAAAGGCTCCAGCTCTCAGACACTTTCCACCTCAGCCTCGCTTCGCACCCACTCCTCAGTCCCTGCCGACAGGTTTCCCTGAATAAACACCCGAAAGTGGCGAGGCTTAACAAGTCCCAAACTCTGCTCGCACGCCCACCTGGGCATCCCGGAACCCTGGTGCTTCCGCGTGGGGAAGGAGGCTTCTACTGTACCCTCAATGGTTCGAGTCCCGACGCTCCTTCCACGGGAGGCACGGGTGCCGGGCGCCCGCAGCGCCCCGCGGGAGTGCGGCCAGACACGCGCGCCCGCCGCCAGGCCACCGCCGCCCGCTGCGGCTCCCTCCGCCGCTCCGCCCCGCGCGACCACCTGGGCCCGGGACTGCGGACGCCGAACCCTCAGCGAGCGAGCGGGCGAGCGATCGAGCGCGGCGCTGACAGATGGGGAGGGCGGGGCGTCAGGGGAAGGGGCGGGGCCGCCCGGAGAGGGGGTGCGGGCGGCTGACAGGGCCGGGCGGGAGCCGGGCCTGGCGGGAAGGCGCTCGCAAACGCACGGGGGCTGACAGGCGGGAGACGCGCAGACACCGGGGACTGACAGCTACGGGGACCACGGGCCTGGGCGGGCGCTCACCTGGCGACGGCGGCACCGGCGTCCCGGCCGCCCTCCCCGCGCTGCGGGCCTCCCTGTCTCCCTGGCTGGCGGGCGGGCGGGCGGGCGGGCGGCGCAGGCCCCGCGGCGGCGGCGGCGGTGACGGCGACGGCGACGCCAGAGCCACGGACTGCTTCTGTGGCGGGGACGAGCGGCACCAACCGACTCCCGGCCTCTCGGCTGAGCTCGGTGGCGCTCGGAGGCGTTCGGCTCCGGTCGGCCCTCCTCGATTCGGCTGGGGGCGTGGCTCTCCCCTCCCCCGCCCAGGTCGCCTCAGGCGCTAAGGGGCGGGGCTTTGGGCACCGGCGCGAGCCCCCTGACGTCGCCGGAGCGCATGCGCCGGCCGGCTACCCGCCCGCCCGCGTTTTCTGTGTGGAGGGCGAAGAGAGGAGCGGAGGCGGACACTGAGATGGATGCTAAGGCCTTCTCGGTTCCCGGCCGTTGTGCTCCAGATCCTGGTCTTTCTGGAGGACAGTCTGGGCAGGGGCCGCAAAGTCGCGCACCCTGTCTCCTCAGTGCAGTGTTTCCAAACTACCAACGTTAGGGAGATGGTTTTTAATACCACCAAGGTCTCACTGCGGGTTGTAGTATCTTGTTTACTCAAAGAGATAGTAGCCGAAATGAATTTATGGTCCCCGCTTCCCTGACATTATCCTAGGATACTGGAGCTTTCAAACACCTGCTCCCATCGTGTTCATTATTCGCAGCTGCTGTTGGCCTGGGATAAAATCTTGTTTCATATTCCAGGCATCTATTTTTTTTTTTTTTTTAAATAACGGAACCCAAATCTGTGAGCAAATGTATTCAGAAAGTAGTCCTTACCCTTCGAATCCAGGTTAACAGAGGTCTGAAGACAGAGTGGGTCCCAATCCCAAATCTGCTTATGTCTAACATCAATTGGCCATACTCCCTCTCTCATCCACAATAGGCATCCACAAAAGTCAACAAAATATTAGGATATATAGGATAAGTGAGAGGATTAAATGACTGTCTACATAAAGCTTTCTGTACCATGTCTTGGTGTTTAGTGTTTAAGGCTGTGTGTGATGGCCCACAACTGTAATCTCACTCAAAGAGACTGAAATTGGAGGATTGCAAGTTTGGGATCAGGCTGAGCTACCTAGCTAGTTCCAGACCAGCCTGGGCTACATAGTAAGACCCTGTCTCAAAGAACAAAAAAAAAAAAAAAATATGTTTTTAAGTGTGAGCGATGTGTCAAAGTTAACTTGCCCAGAGTAAAACTTGCACCTGACCATATTGCATTGGGTCATTGTACAATCTTCATGTCAGGTGCAATGTTTCTAATGACCAGGAAAACCATCACAACCACCTTTCACCTCTCTCTTCCAATTATAGCGGTCTCCATCATTAGCAAGCCCGCTGGCCCGACCTTTATAAGTCTGTGCTTTCCCCCTGCCTGCTCTCTATAATTCCAGCCTGTGCTCAACACAGCAGCCACCAGGATCTTGTTAAAGCCAAAGTCAAAATATGTTCCTTTCCTCCTTTAAAACATCTGGTGGTTCCTACCTTGGGCACAGTAAAAATCGAAAGCTTTATTCCAGGAGCTCCTAGATCCCATGCAGTCTGCTCTATAACAAGTGCATTGCCACCTTCCTCATTCTTCAGCCAGCCACACTAGCTTCCTTCCTGCTCCTGGGACAAGAAGGACCTTTACACTTAGCATGTCTTCTCCTGGACATCAGGAAGATGTGTCCTCACTTCAAATTCTACTCAACAGGTATTTCCTACGATGGATAGCAAGCCCAAGCCTTATCGCGATGGATAGCAAGCCCAAGCCTTATCGCTCTTTCCCTCTTTGTTATACTCTATTTTTCTTCCTAGCCCTTATAACCTCAATGTTTGTCTCCCATGTACCTTGGGAAGGAATGCTTGTTTTTGCTTATTTTCAACATCTGGAACATGGGCAGACATGTTCAGGAACTCATAAATATTTCTTGAATGAATGAGTGTTCCCAATTTCTTTTCATTTATTCAATCCACTTTTCCAAGCTCCTTTTCTGACTGAGGCACTCTGGGAAATGCAGGGGTAAGGAAGACATTCTCCCAGATGCCAAGGAATTCCATATTTCAAAAGACAGAAATGCAAACATACTGTTCTGGGAGAAAATATGCAAATGCCAACTGCTTTGGAAAACAAGGCATAAAGGATATAATTACCAGTATGTATCAAGCATGGTGGTATATACATGCAATCCCAGATATTCAGGCTAAGACAGAAAGATCACAAATTTGACCAGCCTTGGCAACTTTAGCAAGACCTTGTCTCAACATAAAAACTAAAGAGAGGAGCGAGTTGCAATTGTGATACACAGTGCTTGCCTGGCATAGTCAAGGCCTTGAGTTCAAAGCCTGGTGCCAGAGGAGGAAAACAAATAAACAAACAAACCAATAAAAGGCCAAAATAAAAGGTATAGGCAAGTGTGGAAAGGGTTCCCAATGACATTGGAAGCTAGAATCTGAATCTGGAGCTATGACAAGAAGTGACTCCAGGTAAAGGCAGTAACCAACACACATATTAGTGTAGGAAGCTATGTCAGAGAAGGAGAAGGAAGACAAGGATGACGAGGAGGACAAGGACAAGGAGAAGTTGTTAATGATATTTAGTCAAAGACGCAATTTAATTTTCTTCAAAAGAAAAAGGACCAGTGAGAGCTCAGCAGGTTACATTTGCTGCCAAACCTGAAAATCTGAGTCTCATCCCCAGAACCCACACTGTAAAAAGCAAGAATGGACTACTGCTAGTTTTCTGGCCCCATAAATAAATAAAATTTAAAAGTTGTTTTAATTAAAATGTCCTAGGAAGAGATGGCTCGGTGACTAAAACACCAGCCATGAAAACATGAGGATATCAGTTTGGATCCTCAAAACCCACTGAAAAAGGTAAGTGTATTTGGGAAGAAAAAAAAAAGTGCTTTGGGCAAATACCCAAAGAACTTCATACCCTACCATAGAGATGCTTGCACAGCCATGTTTATTGCTCCTCTATTCACCAAAGCAAGAAAAGAGAGCCTGCTTAGATGCTCATCAACAGATGAATGCATAATGGAATTGTGGTTCATATATACAATGGAATTTTACTCTGCTGTAAAGAAAACTGAAATTATGAAATGCTCAGGGAAACAGCAGATCTGGAAAGTATATTAAGCAAGGTGGCCCAAACTCATAAAGAAAGAAAAAACAACTCATGTTCTCTCCTAGCTGTGGACCCTAGCTTGTAATGTATCCTAGCTTGTAACGTATATATGTATGCATATAAGTTAGAGTAAGGAGTCTGGAGAGATGGCTCAGCAGTTAAGAATTGGCACTTCTCTTGCAGAGGACCCAAGTTCAGTTCCCAGAACTCATGTCAGGCAGACCACAACTGCCTATTATTTTAGCTCCAGAGAACCCATGAAAACAAACCCACACATAGTCATGCACATATACACATAATTAAAAATGAAAATAAGGGCTGGAGAGATTGCTCAATGGTTAAGGGCACTGGTTGTTCTTCCAGAGGACCTGATTTAGATTCTCAGAACCCACATGGGAGCTCACAACCATTTGTAACTCCAGTTCCAGATGATCCTACACCCTCTTCTGACTCCTGAGGGCACTCCACATATATGCTGCACATACATACACATAGACAAACAGTCATACACAAAATTAAATTTTTTAAAATCAAGGCTGGAGACTCTAGAATTCTGAGAGTAGATTGTCTATTGCAGAGGGGTGTGAGAAGCCCAGGGTAGCCATGTTCCTCTACAAACCTTCTAAATGATTGGTTCTGCCTCTTGAAAAAGAGGTGGTCCCAAAGTGGCTGATGGGTTCAAGAATATTTTTCAAATCCTAAAAATAACATGTATGTGATGAGACAGTAGGTAGGCTATAGAAAGTGTCACGTGACTTTGCTGTGGGCAACAAGGTAGCTGAAACCGAGCTTTCTGCCCAGAAAGAAGTTGGTCTGAAAGAACTACAGATAATGTAACAAGGAAGACTCTCATAAAGAGGGATTGGGGAGACAGCTCAGTATCTAAGGTGCTTGCTATGAAGTCAGGTTTAAAAGCCAGGCCTGGATGTCCATACTTGTAATCCCCACGGGGGAGAGGCAGAGACTGGTAGATCTCTAGCACTCACCAGCCAGCCACCCTAGTTAACTCTGAGCTCTAGGCCAATGAGAAACCCTATTTCAGGAAACACTGTGGACAGCTCATAAGCTTGACCTCTGAGACACACAGACACACACACACATCTGCCCTTGTGCATCCATGGGAACACATACACATTTACATGGACGTTCAAAGAAGATTGAGCCAAAAAAGCTAGACACAAAAGACAGCTTGTGAAAAGTTCTCAAAACTCATAGTCTGGCCAAACCAAACATGCCTTTGTTGTAGAACAATATTTTTGTACATTCTAAATATGTATAACTCAGTGGCTAATAAAAAGCTGACTGGCCAGGCGTTGGTGGCACACACCTTTACTCCCAGCACTCAGGAGGCAGAGGCAGCAGATCTCTCTGTGTTAGAGGCCAGTCTGGTCTACAGAGCAGGTTCCAGGACAGGTTCCAAAGCAGCACAGAGAAACCCTGTCTTGAAAAACCCAAAATAAACAAACAAATAAATAAATAGCTGACTGGATAGTGGATAAGCAAAATTTTGGGGGACAGAGAATGCTGGGAAGAAGTTGGGTTTCTTTTTTTTACTCTTTTTGGGGGGCAGCAACCCATCTCCCAAATTAATACACACATGGAGTCATATTCTTATTTAAGAATTCTCCACCTTAGCTTGGCTTGTTTCTAGACAGCTTTTTGTTGTTTGTTTGTTTGTTTGTTTGTTTGTTGGGACAGAGCTTCTCTGTGTAGCTTTGTAGACCGGGCTAGTCCGAGTGCTGGGATTAAAGGTGTGTGCCACCACTGCCTGGCTCTAGCCAGCTTTTCTTAAATTATTCCATCTACTTTTCCCTCTAGGCTTTTACCTTTCTCTTACTTCTGTATATCTTTACTTTTACTCTGTGGCTGGCTGGGTGGCTAGTGGCTGGGTGGCTGGTGGCTGGATGGTTGGTGACTGGGTGGCTAGTGGCTGGGTGGCTGGGTGGCTGGGTGGCTAGTGGCAGGGTGGCTGGGTGGCTGGGTGGCTAGTGGCAGGTGGCTGGGTAGCTGGGTGGCTGGCCCCTTTCTTTTTCTAGCTCCTTGATCTCTCTTCCCCCCAGATTTCTCCTCCTATTTATTCTCTCTGCCTGCCAGCCCCACCTACTCTTTCTCCTGTCTTGTTATTGGCCATTCAGCCCTTCATTAGACCAATCAGATGTTTTAGACAGGCAAAGTATCACATCTTCACAGAGTTAAACAAATACAACATAAATGAATTCAACACATCTTTGCATCATTAAAACAAATATTCCACAGCATAACCAAATCTTATAATACAACAGCATGAAGTCTCGGGAGTCAAGAGTGAGGTGCAGAGAAAGCAGGAGATGTACATTCTGTAGTGAGATAAGGTACCGAGCCAAGTGGTAGAATACAGGTAAAAATACTGATTCATTTAAGTTGTAAGAGCTAGTTCGTAACAAGCCTAAGCTATTGGCTGAGCATTTATAATTAATATTAAGTCTGTGTGTGGTTCTTTTGGGAGCTGCCTGGCTGTCCTGATGAAAAACTCCCACCTACACGGCTTTGCCTCTAGAACCCTCCACTACTTCTTATGATTACAGGGAAAGTTCTGTGATACAAAATGTATAGCCATCAAACTCTGCTGGAACATCTACTTAGAAATGAAGAGGGGAAAAAATGGCCTGGGAGGTGAATAAACAGAAGGAAGTTATTGGTACAGCTCTCTGTTGTAAAGCAGAGAACAGGAGTCCATCGAGATAACATTTGTGATGTGTTAGTCAAGTCAAAGCTACGGTGCCATTTCTACTGTAATAGACATTCACCATACTCTGAAGACAATGATACAGACACAGGACAATAGACACAGAAGTTCTATGGCACAATATACATTAGCAAAGTGTGTTTCCAGCTACAGCGGGGAATGTTCCCTTTGTTTTTTGTTTTTGTTGTTGTTTTAGTCTTTTTGAGACAGGGTTTTCCTGTGTAACTGTCCTGTGTTACAGCAGGTCTCCCCCGCCGGCCTCCTGGTCCCGCCGCCACGTGGGCCCACAGCCGCGCCAGCCCCAAGTAACACTCAGAGACTCTGTATTTGATACAATCCTGTTGGCCAATTACCATTACTGTTAATGGGCTAGCTCTGTCTTAATTATTAACCCATTTCTACTTATCTAAGTATTTCCATGTGGTCGTCTTATGGGGAGCCGCGTGGCAGGCTTCCTGCTCCTTCCCCGGGCTACATCTTGACTCCACCTACTACTTCCTCTTCCTCCTCCTAGTCTCCTAGCCCCACCTATCTAGTTTTCTATTGGCCACAGGGCTTTATTAACAGTATGAGAAACATATATACAGAATCACATCTCCCATCATCTCCTCTTTTCTGTCTAAAGTAAAAGAAGGGGTTTAACCTTAACATAGCAAAATATACCATACAACAGTTATCAAATAAGAATCACAGTTAACAATATTTAGTCCATTAACATTTTGTAAGACTTAAAGAAAATATCATCTATCCTATCTTTGTCAGTCTAAAGACCTATATGTAACTTATTTTTAATCCTAACTAAGAAAAACTATAACCATAACTATCTGTCTTCAACTCCTTCAAAGACCACAGAAGGATAATATATAAACTCTAGAAATGACAGAGACAATGCATTGCCTGGTCAGTCACCCGAAGTTCTTCTGTAATGTTCCATCTTCAGCCCATAGGCCATAATGTGTGTCCAGACTCCTCAATAAGGCAGGAAACTTTTCTCTGTGTCCTGTAGACTATCTGGCTGTCTGGCAGCCTCTTCCACGAAACAGGAATCCTGTAGCAATGTCCATCTTGCATCAGCAGTTACCTTTTTGTGGGTCCTGCATGTCCAGTTTCTACAACATATAGTCAAACAGTTCAGAAGAGCAGTACCTTGCCCAAATGGCTAGTCTTGCCATATTAGAAGCAAACTCCATAATGTGTTTCTTCAATGTCCATCTTCCTTTCTTCTGTAGGTGGTGTTACCAGGAGCAGTTGTGCCTCACTGTCAAGAAAAACCCTAAACCATTTTAAATGCCATATTCTGTAGGTCTTTGAAAGGTTTGAAGAATGCCTATCCATCTCAAATACATCTCTATATATCTAGAAATCCAAACTAACTTAACTCCCATAGGTAACTCTCTATAATCTGTACTAAATTATTACATTACATTTTCTAATGAGCTATATAAACACAATACCTAAACAAGAGGAGAAATATACATATCATAAAATTGACCTTAAATTGTATCAATAAAAGAAAATCCATTCCAAAGCAAAGTATTCATATCTATACCATAATTCCCTTTTTACCTTTAAAAAGATTGTTTGTGGTTATAGCCATTTATAACCAAGTCCATTTAAATGAAAACAAACATTTATAAACAATATTTGGGAATTTGGGCGTCGTTCTTTCCAAACTACTTCCTGCTGGTAGAGGGCGCTGTCATGGGGGTCCAAAGAAGACGCAGAAATCTTGGCAGTAGTCTGCAAGGCTTTGTCTCAACTGCTTTGAATGTTGGATCACCTGGGGAGTTGTTTCAGGGGGTCTGGCTTGATCAAACCACATAAGTCTGGAAAGAATCCATAGCTTTTCATTTTCTGTGGAAATAAAAATAGAAATCCTTTTCCCCAGTAACTTGTCCTTAGGCTTGAATTTTTGAGTCAAAGCATTTTTAAAATATATAAATTGAATTAATCCAGCAGCATTTCTTTTATCAGTAGTTATTTTCTCAGCAATCAAATAATTTAAAGACAACGCATATAGTATCCAGAATTTCTCTGTGCTTTCCATTTTTACGTGGCTTTTTTATTACTCTATTTCTTCTACTTCTATTTTTGCATTTTTTGAGACAGGGTTTCTCTGTGTAACTTTTATCTGTCCTGGAATTCACTCCATACCAGGTTTACTTTTAAATCACAGAGATCTGCTTGCCTCTGTCTGCCCAGTGCTGGGATTAATGGCATGTCCCATTATACCCATTCATTCTACTTTCTTTTTTCTTTTTTTAAACCATTGTACCCTGTTTCTTTTTCTCTCCCAAGCCAGCGTATTTTTTAAAACACAGTGTAAACCTTCATTGCAGCTCTTGTACACACCAATGAATTGTTAGCAGAGCTCTTTAAAAGCCAGGCGGCTTTTTGCCGCTTATGCTAATTTTGGAAACTTCCCTTAAAGGAGCCGTGCAAATCTCTGTCTACAGCAAAACAAATCCAATCAAAAAAATGCTGCTACCAAGAAGTCTCTGTTCCCTTGTTTCTAAAAACTATTTTTTAAGCTTTTGTTAAGTTTTAAGCGAAAGTTCTCAAACCCAGTTCTGACACCATTATGTTACAGCAGGTCTCCCCCGCCGGCCTCCCGGTCCCGCCGCCACGTGGGCCCACAGCCGCGCCAGCCCCAAGTAACACTCAGAGACTCTGTATTTGATACAATCCTGTTGGCCAATTACCATTACTGTTAATGGGCTAGCTCTGTCTTAATTATTAACCCATTTCTACTTATCTAAGTATTTCCATGTGGTCGTCTTATGGGGAGCCGCGCGGCAGGCTTCCTGCTCCTTCCCCGGGCTACATCTTGACTCCACCTACTACTTCCTCTTCCTCCTCCTAGTCTCCTAGCCCCACCTATCTAGTTTTCTATTGGCCACAGGGCTTTATTAACAGTATGAGAAACATATATACAGAATCACATCTCCCCTCATCCCTGGCTATCCTGGGACTCACTGTAGACCAGGCTGGCCTGAAACTCACAGAGATCTGCTTGCCTCTGCCTCCTGAGTGCTGGGATTAAAAGTGCATGGCACCACTGCCTGGCTAACAGCAGGGAATGTGTACAAATAGGGCCATGCAGTTTTGGAAGAGTTGTCTTAGTCACTGTCCTATTGTTATGAACAGACACCATGACCAAGGCAACTCTTATAAAGGAAAGCATTTAACTGGGAACTTGGTTACAGTTTCAGAGTCTTAGTCCATTGTCATTGTGGCAGGGGTCATGGTGCCATGCAGGCACCTACGGCTCTGGAGGTAAGAACTTTACATTTTGATCCACACAGAGGCAAAGAGATTGAGCCTGGCTCTGGTGTGGGCTTTTGAAACCTCAAAGCCCATCCGTAGTGACACACTTCCTCCAACTAAGTCACACTTCCTAATCCTTCTAGTCTTTTCAAACAGTGCCTCTCCCTGAGGACTAAGCATTCATACCTGAGTCTATGGCAGCCATTCTTACTCAAACCACGGCAGTAGTTATCCGTTCATATTTCTTCAGGGTGTCCAAACATTATTTACTCTTATAGTCATGGGATTACAATGTATGCATTGTATGTGCAAATATACTGTTTAACTTTTAAAAATCTGACAGTAGGTATTAAACGTCTGCCCGTGTGTGTGTGTGTGTGTGTGTGTGTGTGTGTGTGTGTGTGTGTGTGTGTGCGCGCGCGCGCGCGGGCCCACTTCATATTTTGAGGCATACTGAATATAATCATTATCCTAATCATGGTCTTGCATACCCCTGTTAAAGCTCAAATCATGTGTGGTTTGCTGTACATTAATTATGCCTTAATAAAACAGGAATATTATTTTAAAATTTCTTTTACTCTTTCCCCCCACTTTAACTCTGTAAGCTCTGTGCATGCTGCTGAAGGTACAGCTAATCTATGAGGTTCTTGGTGGAGAGCTGTTTGTTTTTACTACCATGTGGAATTTCAAGGCACACATTTTAGTTTCATTTCTTTTGCTATGATAAAATATCCTGACAAAAAAGAAACCTAGAGGAGTGTAGTGAGAAATCCACCCATCCACACCTGTGGTGCTGACCACGCCCCAAAAGGCGTGGTCACAGGTGAGTAGGAGAGTGTATGGTATTTGGTCTGGGGTCCAGGACAGGCTTGCTCTCTCTTGCTCGGATTGGATCATGAAGGGCAGCTGGTGTAGATCCTTGGAGAAGGGACTTAACCGTGGTCATCTGCTTCGAGTGTATTTTCTCCCCAAATAAAATTTGAGCCAGACCTGTGAATTTTGTTCCATACACCAGTTATCTACTTCAGGGGAGAAAGGAGGTTTTTCCCTCCACATATAATTTCAGGTTACAGCCTATCATAGGGAAGTTAAGGCAGCTAGTCAAACAGTCATACCATCTCCATCAATGGCAAAAAGAAACCAGCACATTTAATACCTATTTGCTTGCTTGTGTTTGCCCACAGTTCAGGACCCCTTTCCTAGGGAATGATGCCACCCATAGTAGGCTGGATCTTCCCACATCAAGTAGGCAAAACAATACCCACAGATAGGCCCAATGTGCACACTCCCTCATTAAGACTCTTCTTCCCAGGGGATTCTAAGCTGTGTCAAATTGACAATTAAAGAAAAAAAACGTACATCTACAATATTTTGCTTTCTCAATCCCTAGGGCTCCTATTGCTCCAAATACCCCACCTATATCCAATACTTTAACAAATAATCTCCTTTCATTTTTACAGATCTGAGTAAATTTTCTCAGAAACCATCCTGGAAGAGAAAGTGCTACACTATGAGCCCTGTGCATATTTGATATTTTACCAAGAACTGGCTCTTATATTACAGAGGGGCTGAACAGGTTGACAGTCCCGCCGTGTGGCTGGAGAGTTAGTTCTCTATATTTGGATTTCAGGCCTTCATACTGCAACTAAGGGATGGACCTTGGTTTCTAAAAGTTCCACCCATCTCAATTTGGCACTGGCCTTATGATCACTGACAAACAATTCTTCAGGCTGTGGCCATTCCCTGGTGATTTAACACATTTTTACTTGTTTTCTAAATTATATTTCTGGGGAAAGGAGCAAGTTAGGGACGGGAGTTATTTGTTCTGTCTTCCCTGGGCACTCTTTGGCAACCCACAAAAGTTCCACCTCCATGAAAGAACTGGTCCTTGGTGCTTGGGCCAGTGTCCTAAACGGCAAGGAATGCAGTGACTCAGCTAGTCACTCAGGGACACTTTAGTGAACAAGGACACGGGAAGGAAATCATTACAGACAGCTGGACTGTAAAAAGCAAAAATACTCCACACACCAAACTCCACAAGCCAGTAGAAGCCGAGTGAGTGTTCCATGATTCAACAGGCCTGTTTCTGCCACGTGGCTCATGCTCATGGTGCGTGGCACACAGCCCTGGCTTACTGCTGGCTGCTGCTCTAGACACTGGTAGGAAACATGAGGGCTATGGATGCATTTTCTCCCAACTCTGCCTGTCCACTTGTCATCTCCTTCTCATCTGCTGTCCTTTTACCCTCTTATCATAGCTCTCAAAATCAATAATAACAATAGGCTGGAATTTATCATTTCACACACGCTGGCAACTTGGCAGGGATGCAAGGTCAAACAACCCATATCCTCTCAAGGCCCTGAGGCAGGTACCTGACAAGTCTTGCTCCCTGCGGAAGGTTCCAATGTCCTGGGAAAAGAAGCCAATGGCAGTTAAAAGGAACTGAGATTGGGATGGAGGCAGGACAATTGAAGACGTGATTACAGGTTCACTTATTTTTACTGGAGGCCTAGTGTGTGCCAGACCTTGATCTTAAGATAGATTAGTGAAGACAGACCAAACATCTAGTCCTCCCAGTATCCACATTCCTGTGGAGGGAGACAAATGCCAGCTATCAACAAGAAGTAAGTTACAATAGCACGTGGAGGAGTGGTGTGCGTGTACTCACACGCAGGCAGGCGTACTCACCCGGATGAGTTACGTGTTGGTGTGTTCACTTGCATATGTAGAGGCCAGAGAACCATCTTCCTCCATTGCTCTTCATTTTAATTTTTGGAGACAGTTCCTCTACTGAACCTAGAGCTAGATCTTTAAGCTACGCTGATTGGCCAGAGAGTCCCTGGGACTCTCCTATGTCTATCCCCACTACTGCTGCTCCTCTACCTCTTCCCCCCAACACACAGCTGCTCTGTAGCCAGAGTTACAGACACATACTGCTTCTGCACCCAGCTTTTACGGGATGGTGGGAGCAAGTGTCTGACCTACTAAGCCATCTCCCCAGACCCATGGAAGGGATTCTGGATGCTGGGAAGGAACAGAGCAGGGATACAGCTCGGGAGAGACTCTACTGAGGTGGCCCTGGAGTAGTTTTGTGAGGCTGGTGAGAAAGTTCATCCTTGGATGGAGGAAGCGCCATGAGCTATGAGCCATAGCAGAAGCAGCATGTCAGGTCACGTATGCTCAGCTGTACTGCCTTGTAGAGTTTTGTGTGTGATTATTTTGGTATTGGGTGGTCTGTGAGTCTTGAAGGATTTTTTTTATTTCATTTATTCATTATTTATGTGTATTTGTGTGAGTGTGTGTGACTATATGTGCACTACCTAAGTTCAGTGCCCACAGAGGCCAGATGAGGATGTGTGATCCCCTGAATCTGGAGTTACAGACCACTGTGAGCTGCCATATGCAGTTCTGGGAACTGAACCCAGGTCCTTTGGAAGAACAGTAAACACTCTTAATAGCTGAGCCATTTCTCCAGCCTGTGGGGAAAAAAAAATTAAAATAAAGTCTCATGCCAGGCTTGGTGGCACACACCTTTAATCCCAGTACTGTGGAGGCAGAGGCAGGTGGGTCTCTGTGAGTTCAAGACCAGCCTGATCTTCAAAGCTCTGGGCCAGTCAAGGCTAATGAGAGCCTGTCTCAAAAAAAAGAAAGAAAAAAAGTCTCCCACATCTGTCCCAAGCTTGACTCACACATTTCGTAGCTGGGGAGGACCTTGAATTTTTGATACTCCTGCTCTACCTTGCAGTTTTGTGGGTTGTTGGGGCCCAGGGTCTTTTGCACATTAAACAAGTATTCTCCCGACAGTTGCGTCCCCAGCCTGCTGGGGAATTTTCTTTTAAAACACGGAGAGCTTCACTTTACACAGTGGCCTTTTGGTTTTCCTCTTTCGGTCAGAAATTACTGTCAAATTCCAGAAAGGCTCAGCCATCTGACGTCTTTCCTGAGAAAGGCAGTTGGAGCCTGGACACTGCCAGGCAACATGGCCATGCCAGTCAGTCCTCAGCTGGCACCAAAGGCTTTTCTTTGGCAAGGGTAGCAGAGGCAGAGCTCAGAGGGGGTGGGGCCAGCGAAACTGCTTCCCAGGCCTTTCCCTCTGCTAGCCCTGGAAGAGCAGGGCTTGCACCCAGAGCAAGGGCTGGGCTTCGGGGCCTCTTACCTGCTGGTGGATGGAATTGGGAGTTGAACCTCTGTAGATGCCTTAGAGTGCAGAGGCTCTCTTAATCTAAGGCATGGAAAGGCCCCCCCCCATTTTCCAAAGTGTTCCCTTTACATAGAAGCCAGAGGGCTTCCATGATACCCACAATGGTTTTCCCTTTGCTCTTAGAGCAGGGAGCATCACAACCACCTTCCTCACCTTGCTTCACCAACACTGAACTACTGGGTAGCACCATTCAGTATTCCTACAAGGTAGGTCCCACAATGCCCACTCATCTCCTAATTTGAACTTGGCTTTCAGGCCTACATATGTATTAGAGAAAGTACTCTGTGACCTCTTACACCTGGCTATGGGCTCCTGGAGTCGTATTCATCTTACACGGCAGTTGCTTGAATGGCATCTTCTTAGACCTAGCATCCATGGCATGTCTAGGGCCTGCCCAGCCCTGGTGTCAGTAAGTCATAAACAACCTACCTGAAAGCCTCCATTGTGCTTAAATCTCTGCCTACATGGAGACTTCATTTCTTGCAAATCTCACATTAGATCAAGTGTCAAATCGAGAGTTTGGGAGAGAAGGGAAGAGACTTATGTAAGACATTAACAACTGCCAACCCCTCCTCCAAAGTCTCTGACTCACTAGGTCTGGCAGGTGGGTAGGCAGAGAATGTGAATTCCTAATGCATTGCATTCCCAAGTGCTACTATTGCTGCTGGCCCAGGGACACACTCTTAGTAACACTATCTGAGGCTCTGGAGGTGGCACAACCAGCAAAGTATTTGCCTTGCAAGCCTAAGGATCTGAGAGAGAGAGAGAGAGAGAGAGAGAGAGAGAGAGAGAGAGAGAGAGAGAGAGAGAGAGAGAGAGAGAGAGGGGGGGGGGGAGAGAGAGAGAGAGAGCGCGCTAAGTGTCGATGGGCACAGTGGGGTGGTACATGCACTCAGGAAACAGAGGCAGGTGGATCTCTCAGAGTCTGAGGTCAGCCTGGTCTCAATATTGAATTCCGTGCTAGCTAGGGATATACAGTGAGAAAGAGAAAGATGAGGACAAGGGAGCTGGTGTGGGGGTAGTGTGTTTGTAATCTCAGCTCTGGGGAGACAAACAGTTGGATCCTGGATCCAGTGAGAGATTCTAAGGATAGAGGCTGTCCTCTATCCTCTATAAGCACGTGTACACGTGTACACCCATCCACTCACAAGCATACACACACAGGTGCACACAAAATAAACAAATACACTGAGGTAGTTTGAATGTAATTGGCACCCATAATCTCAAGGTCACCTTCTCATAGTGTGACCTTGTTGGAATAGGTGTGTCACTGTGGAGGTGGGCTTTGAGATCTCATGTATGCTCAAGATACCACCCAATGTCTCAGATCATTTCCTGTTACCTGCAAGATGTAGGACTCTCATCTACTTCCCCAGCAGCATGTCTGCCTGCACGTGTCCCACCATGATGACAACAGACTAAACTTCTGAACTGTAAGCCACCCCTATTAAATGTTTTCCTTTATAAGAGTTGCTGTGGTCATGGGTTCTCTTCACAGCAATAGAAACCCTAACGAAGACATACATCAAGTATTATCTTAGAGCGCCTGTTTTTTCACTCGTAAATGGAATTATTATGAGCTCCTGTGTGCTGGGTCTCATGAGAAGCCAATGAGACCATGAGATTGAAGGATTCGGCATGGTGCCTGCACCCAGTAGGTACTCAGTGAACACGTGGACGGAGGTGGGAAAGGGTTTAAGCACATCAGCTGGGCTTGCAGAAGGGCTGAGGCCAGAGAGTCCTGGTCATGCCATTGAAGCAGCTGGAAGCCATGCGCTGTACTGGAACTGGGCTGTGGAAGCCGAATATGGCAACACTGGACTGGAAAGACTGTTGCTGGGAACTTGGCTATTTAGGCAGACATGGATTCACCAGATTTAACAAAGAAAAATAAAAACATGACATTAACCTTGAACTTTAGATAAACAATCAATATTACATGAGATATATATACTAAAAATGTGTCTGAAATTGAAATGTAACTAGTGTCATTTGGTTTTATTTGCTAATAGTGGCCATCCACCGGTTGCCTGCCTCCTACCCCAGAGCCTGCTCCCTGAGGCGAGCCAATTCTGGCTACCCCTGCATCCGGTCCCACTAGGACTGGTGGAGGCTCTGCTCCTGGCAGCCAGTCTTGCTGCTTATGACATGTGATCACAGCTGCAGGCCTGGCTCAGAGCTTTCTTTCACCTCAGACTGGGTTCACCCGCAAGGAAGTAGTAGAGCAAAGTTAATAGTCATGGACCCGCCTGAGGATTCAGAAGTATGTAGGCTACTAAATTTCAAAAAGAAGGCAGTCCTGGTTCCACTACTCTTGGATTGCTAACAGACCAACAGCCACCAGTGGTACAGGCCTCAGCTAGCACATGCACCTCAGCAGAGTGGGGAAATGACCTAACCTTCAACTCCAGAAATAGGCAAATGCAGTACACACAGTACTTTCAGACTAAAAGGGTACCCCAGAGGTCACCGGTGGCATAAGCTCCAAACTACAGCAAGATAGTCCCTGTCTTGGTCAGGTTGTCTGAGCATTAACACCACCAGAGACCGCCTCTCGACCCCTCACACTCCTCCATAATTTCCAAATTCCAGATGATTCAGAGTTCCGAAAACAATCTTGATGGAAATCCAATTATATGAACTTTTCCCCCCTCTAACAAAAAGCAATGAAAACAACATGTGCTTCGTCTTCCAAGCTTCATCTTAAAGCTGGTCATGATGCTGTGCACCTGTAGTCAGAGCACTGAAGGGGCTGAGGCCAGGAGTTTGAAGTTAGCCTGAGCAACATAGCAAAATCCTCCCCCCCACAAAAACAAACACATCTATAAAACAAAAAGAAAGGATTGAGGATAGCTCAGTGGTACTAGCTCTTGTTCTGCAAGCATGAAGAAGAGTTTAAATCCCTATGACTCACATAAAAAACAGTCATGGAGGTTGGAGCCATGGCTGCAGAACACAGGTGTGGGAGTCTCAGCACCCACGTGATCTCTCACAGCTGCTCTAACTCCAGTCCCAGGAGATCCACTGCCCTCTTCTGGCCTCTGTGGGCACCACACCCAGGTGGTTCACAAATATATATGCAGGTGAAACACCCAAACACACAGAAAAAAGAAAATAAAAAAGAAAGCCAGGCTTGGCACATGCCTGTTGCCCTGGTGGCTTAAAAAAAGCTGGGCATGCCCAACACACACACCAAACACCTAAACAGTGATAAACATTGAATGCCTAATTGTGCCTTGCACTATGTTCAGCATTTATTTAGCTCAGTAAAGCTACATGGGGTGGAAATCTCAATTCCATGGGGTCAGCCAGCCTTTGTCAAGGGCACAGGGATTTAAATATACAGCCAAGACTGATGAGCACTGATTATCAAATCTTCATAATATAACCCTACAAGGTAAATTTCATTTTGCAAATGAAATTAAGGATCAAAAAGCTAGATTTAGTCTGGGTATGGTGGGGCACACCTTTAATTCCAGTACTCTGGAGGGAGGAAGAGCTCTGAGTAGGGCCCTGTATTTCTTTCTTTCTTTCCTTCCTTCCTTCCTTCCTTCCTTCCTTCCTTCCTTCCTTCCTTCTTTCTTTCTTTCTTCCCTTCCTTCCTTCCTTCCTTCCTTCCTTCCTTCCTTCTTTCGACAAGATCTCTCTACATAGTCTTGGATGCTCTGGAATTCACTTTGTAGACTAGGCTGGCCTCAAACTCAGAATTTGCAAAGATCAGCCTACCTCTGCCTCCTGAATGCTGGGTTTCAAGACATTTGCCACTGCATCTGGCTGTGAGACCCCCATCTTTAAACAAAACAGATTGACTCTAGCATCAGAAGCCCCAGTCTGTGACCCCTCCTAATTTCTGTCTCAGCCTTCTTTGAGAAGTTCCTGTTGCCCAGGGTTTTGCCATCAAATGCAATTATTCTATGTAACTGCCACAGACAATCTTGTGGCATCAACCCCGGGGCCACTCTGAGATTGACCTGCTTTCAGCAGGGCTCCTCAAAGACAGCAACTAGACACTTCAGGAAGGATAACAAAAGCCAGTCATTTCTAAACAAGCTCTGTCACCTTGGATCACATCATGGCAACAGCTTTTCACCTCTTATCCCCCAGTCCTTTCTACATCTGGCTTTTCCCAGTGCCCCACAACCACCCTTAAAATAAATAAATATATATCACAAAACATTTATTTAAAGCAGTGTTTCTTGAAATCGTCGGTTGCAACCCCTTAGGGGGTCAAACAACCCTTTCACAGGAATTGCATTATCAGATATCCTGCATATATTTACATTACAACTCATAACAGTAGAAAAATATAGTTATGAAGAAGCAATGACAATAATTTCATGCTTGGAGATCACCACAATGTAAGGACTGTATTAAAGGATCGCAGCATTAGGAAGGTTGAAAATCACTGACTTAAAGTGTGTACAGTGCCCGTTCTGGCTTCACAGCCTGCCTGAGATACCTGCAAATGCAGTTATCTAACTCAAAAGCAAGTGCCTTTAGTGGCTGAGGCTTTTTATTTTATTTTTTAAGTCTATTTGTTTTGGTTTCTTGAGACAGGTTATCTCTGTACAGCCCTGGCTGTCCTGGAACTCGCTCTGTAGATAAAGGTGGCCTTGAACTCAGGGATTCACCTAAATCTGCCTCCCAGTGCTGGGATTAAGGCAGGTACCACCATGCTGGGCTGAATGAGCCATCTTTTAAGCAAAGGCTGCATGTGATTTTCAGAACAAACGCCTTCAGCTTTTGACATTTTCCGGCACATCTTCTTTGCAGGGACCACACATACTTACAGGTAGTCACAGAGGTCTTTTAAGTCAAGAAAGGCAACGAACACTGCTTCAAAGGGAATAGCCTTGCCCCATGCATTTATAGCCTACAAAGCTGCTCTTGAGACTGTTGGGTGGTGAGAAAGCGTGACTGGGTGAGAAGGCTGGTCACCATCTGCCCCCTGCTGGACCGTGGCGGTATTGCGTGCATTGCCCTTTTACTGTCTGATGGATGACGGAGCAGGTATTTATTGCAATGGTCCTGAGCTCGAGAACGTAATCTGTCCACAAGGAGTTCGAGTTTAGTTAAAGAGGACACTTAGAGCTGTGTGGTGTAGCGGTGGTAGATCCCTTTGCGTGTAGCCCTGGGTTTGATATTAGCACTGAAAAAACAACAACAACAACAACAACAAGAAACAACAAGACTGACGAGCAAATATACAATTGTGAGCACATGGGCAGTTGGATCTCGGCTAGAATGAGGTGTGGTGGGCCAAAGCTCCTCGTAAAGATATTTCACGTACTCTGGCAAATCCTATAAGTAGCTTTCCTTGATAAAGCAAGAACCGCCTTCAATTCTGTGGAAGATTCGCCCAAGGTCATATACCCAGGTGGAAAGGAACAGGACTTAGGTAGACGCGGTTCCAAAGTCCTTGCGTTTCAGGTGTTCCTGTCGTTGCAGCTGGTGGCCAGGCTGGGCACGGATCAGAGTCCTGAAGTCTGGGGCTCCCCAGTCTCCTTGGGAGAAAGGGTTCCCTTGGGTGTGAACACGGGACAGGGGCGGGGTCTTTTCGAAGTGAGGGGTGGAGCCGCACCTGGTTGGTGGAAGGAGTGGAGCCCGGATCTCACCGCGTCCCAGAGAAGGCGGAAGTGCCAGGACCTAGTTACTTACCTGTGGGACCTCTGCGTTCAGGTAGAGGCGACGACTCTGGGTCCCCAGGATCCAGGAGAGGAGAGGAATTCCTAGGTAGGAACCCAGCTGGACCAGGGAAAAAGTTCCTCTCCCACCTGTTCTATCTCGCTTCATTTACGTTCTAGAGCCAGAGTCCGTTCACCAGGAGCTTGGGAAAGAGTGGGCGGAGGGATGCTGGCCTCACTTCCTCCCAGAGGCTGCGAGCTCCCTGGGTAGTCAAGACTAGGGAGCTGGAGAGGAAATGCTGGAACGCTTTATGGAGGCTACTCTAGACTGACTGTGTATCCTTGGTACTGTGCGTTCTTAGTTGCAAAGAAATGTCCGGCCCTTTCCCTCTGCTGGGGCAACAGAAGTTGCTACCCTATCCTGGGGAATTGCAGTTTAGTGGTAGAGAACTTCCCTGGGATAGGAGGGACCCTGGTTTTCCTCCCCAGCACCGATATAAACAAAGTGCTTGTCCTCTAGGCAGTAGTGGCGCATGCCTTGAATCCCTCCAGCACTCGGGAGGCGGAGGCAGGCGGATCTCTGTGAGTTCGAGGCCAGCCCAGTCTACAGAGCTTGTTCCAGGCCAGCCAGGACTACACAAAGAACCCCTGTCTGGAAATGGTGGCAAATGCAAAGTCATCCCCACTCCATTTGTGGGTAAGGGTACCAAACTGCCTGGGTGCTAATCTCCACTCTGCGAGTGACTAGTTGTGATTCTGGTCTGGTGACTTCATTTGTCTGAGTCTCTTATTTCCATCCTCTGAAGTACACCACCTGTTGACACACAGGTGTTGTCTGGGATAGCAATGTTCCTTCAAAAATGGTACCCACTGAGGTCCATCCTTCAGACTTTGCCAAAAATCCAGCTATGGCCTGGGAACGTTGAGACGACTCGACTCTTCTCAACACTCAAGGATACAGGCACCACTGGGGAGGTTGTTCTGATGGACATGTGGACCTATGAAGGCTTTTAGACCCAAGTTTCCACATTTCTAGCCAAGCTCCCCAGTGCCAGTTGGGCTGCCAATTCCTGGACCACATTCCAAGCTCAGTGCATCACCAAGCTACGCAGAGGTGGCTGCTCTCTGCAGACAGCTGTAGTGTGGTTTGGGGACTATGAACTAATGAAGGAGTCAAGAGACCTGAGTCAGCCTCTCTCCTGCTCCCCTGCCCCCACCTATGCGCTATTAGGTCCATAAAGCTGGATAAATGGCTTAGCTTCCTTGAAGGATGATCCTGAACCCTTGTCCTCCAGGAATTGTGCAAGATCTGAGAGCAGAGGGTGACGTGGAGGTGTGTCAAGTCCAGTTCTCAGTCCTGGCAGCCAGAGGAGCTGTAGGTCACTTCCATGGCAGCATAGCAGGTACAATGGGCTGAATCTGGAAAGGGTGGCATAGGGTGAGGGGACACTATGTCAGCTTGGTTATGACTCTCATTATAGTCCTGGCTTTCCTTTGGTGCCGCTGAAGCCTCCTGCCTCTACCTCTCCCCACCCTGCTTGATGCAGGAAAGCTGGAGGGACCAGTCTGGCTAGGGTAAAGAACATTGGCCTGAATGTGCACCTGAGTTCTAGTCTGAAGCTAGGGGCTAAGGACAATGGCCTGGGGATCATGAAATGGGGCTGGGGGCCTCTGATGGACATCTTACCAGGAGAAAATGGGGTAGCAGGGTTGGAATGGTTCCTTAAGCTACACAGAGACCTCGCTTGGTGTCTGGACTACTAATAGGGCTCAGTAGAGGTTTATGTGCCTGGAGTGTGTATCCAATTTCTAGGACCAGGAAGCCGCAAGGTACCTGGACCCATTTCTGAGAAGGAAGATTTCCTTTGGGATGCTATCTTTTACCTAACAAGGTTAGCTGTATGTGGAGGCTGTCCCCACTGCCCATAATGTCCTGTTTCCATGGTGACTCTATTTGTTTTTGCCATGGGTTCTGGACATGAGTCACACAAACCTGGACTTGACCCTCAGGTTCCCTCTTATAGGTGTGAGACCCTCAGCAAGTCACCCCACCTCTCCAGGCTTTGACTGGTTCATCTGTAAACAGGAACAATAACCCTGCTCTGCCAGCCTTGCAGGGCTGTTGTGAAGATTAGATGAGCCATGCCCATAGAGTGCTCAGTCATTACCATGAGTCATAGCATTTGGAGGCAGAGGCACGGGCACCCAGCTCTCATCTCACCTTATTTTTACAGATGTGGAGATTGGCAGTAGGAGAAGACAGCAGGCCGCCCAAGGGCCCCACAATAGGTCGGTGGGCCAGCCACAGCTAGTAGGCCTAGGTCTCCTGGAGACTGTCCTATCTCAAAGCTGCTGCTGCTGCTATACAGACACATTCTCTCTTCAAGGGCTAGACACAACTTAAGCTTGGGCATCCCAGCTCTTGGCCAGCAGCAGCCATGAACTATGTGGGGCAGTTGGCAGAGACGGTGTTTGGAACAGTTAAGGAACTATACAGGGGCCTAAACCCTGCTACGCTGAGTGGTGGCATCGATGTGCTGGTGGTGAGACAGATGGATGGCTCCTTCCGGTGTTCACCCTTCCATGTACGATTTGGCAAGCTGGGTGTCCTGCGGTCACGGGAGAAGGTGGTGAGTGCTTCGGCTGTGGTCTGGCTTCACCGGGGTGGGCTTTTGAAGGCAGCATAATCACTGCTGTCCCAGAAAAGACTTGGCTTCTGTAAGGGGTGGAGGTGGGGTGTGCCTACCCCAGTTCCCTTCTTCTGTATTTCCATTGACTTGTCTTTTAAAATGTATTTTATCATATATAGTATGTTTGTGTGCGCACGCGTGCGTGCGTGCGTGCACGTACAGTGTGGGAGTCAGTTCTTTACTTCCACATTGTGTGTTCCGTGGATTGAACTCAGGTCACCAGCCTTGGTGGCAAGTGCCAGTTTCCACTGTGCCACTTCACCGACCCTCACTGATGTTTTTGGGGTTGTTTAAGGTCTTGATCCAGAAGAGTCTCACTTGCCCAGGTGGGAAGCCCGGTGGAGCAGAGCCAGGTTCTGTGGCTGCTGGGCCTGTCTCATTACTAAGACCCCGTGCCTTGCTAATCACCTCATGTCTTCAAACCCAGTTATGTCACTTTAGGAATGGACAAGTCCTCACATGCCTGATGCTAGCAATGGAATAGTCTGGGACAGTAAACAGCAGCAGATAAGGTGGCCTTGAGGCCAGCTCTGTGGGGACAAAAGTCAGTCCCTTAGGAGAGCCACATCGGCTTCATTTAGCACCTGGGTCTGCCCATGTGTTAGCAGCAGCCCCATTCAAGTTGAGGTGTCTGAATGTTTTAGAGCCCTGACAGGAAAGTATAATCTGTGAAAGACGATGTACCCTGGAGGTGAGAGGGTGGGCTGTGGGGCTGGGCAGATGGCAGAATCAGTAAAGAGCTTGCTATGCCCTGAGCTGGGGTTCCCAGCAAACTTTCCCTACATAAACAGCAAGGTGCAGAAGATGTCTGTAATGCTAGCACCAGAGAGGCAGAGGCAGGTCGATCTCTGGGGCTCGCTGGCCTGCCAGCCTCACCAATCGGTCGGAGACCCTGTCTCGAAAAAAATAAGCTAGAGTGTGACTGAGTGTAGACACCTAAGATTGGCCTCAGGTACCCACACATGCAGGCACCCACACAAATATGTACACATGCATATCACACCACCAAACAAAGCAAGGAGATTGGGGTGTAGGTGAAGACCTTTTAAGTTTCATAGACTCTTGCTGGGAGGGCAAGTCCTCACAAACAACCTACCCCCAATATACACGCATGTGTGTGCACACACACTCGTGCGTGCACACACAAACACACACACACACACACCTCAGTTTCCTTATCTATAAAATGGACATAATGATAGGAGCTACTACAAAGGGTTCTTATAAAGTTAAACAGGATTCTCTACATAAAACATTCTACCATAAGTGGTAATTCTAACCACTATTCATGTAGTCAATACCTGGGAGCTGGGAGGAAGTAGAGAATGAGGTCACAGTAATGTTCTCCTGGTGACCCGGTGATAAGCAACAGCCAGGTCCATGGAAGTCTGGAGAGAGCTTCAGCCAGCTCAGGGCTAGAGGCAGGCAGGAGTGTGTCTCCAGTTGCTGGGTCAGAACCTGAGGACCTGTGCTATGGCCACTTAGTCCCCACCCACCATTTCCATTGCAGGTAGACATTGAAATCAATGGAGAGCCTGTGGACTTGCACATGAAGCTGGGGGACAGTGGCGAGGCCTTCTTTGTCCAGGAGCTGGACAGTGATGAGGTAGGGACCATCACCCTGGCTTGTGCCAGACCTCACCCCTTCCCTGGTGCTGTCCCACTAGGGAACCTGGCATCTGTCACTGTCCCTGACCTCAGAGACATCTCTTTAGCAGAGAGCTGATTCAGGGGGTCACTTGAGACTGTCTTCAAGCTTCATGATATTTCTGTCACAGCCCAGAAAGTGGACCAACTCTGGTTGATTCTACTTTCTGGGGAAGGTTTCTGAAGCAGGAGCCTTCTGGGTCCCTGGGGAGTGGAAAGTTGGCCTATTGGCCTGCCTGGGAATCTCAGAAAAGATGAGGGTGAAGGGACTGCAAAGAATAAAGCCTGGCTGTTCTAGTCTGTGTCACTACCATACAGCCAAAACACAGAACTAGGAGGTGGGGAGAGGGGTGAAAAGCGGAGTGTTTTCAGAATGAATGGAGGCAGGGCCTAGCCCGAGCCAACAGCGAGTTTTTAACTGCTTGAATTTGATAGGATTTACCTGAGCCTCTGACACTATGCAGCAGACCCAAACAAGTGAGTCCTTTACCTTCAAAAGGAGTCCCAGACAAGGGTTGGAGAGATGGCTCAGAGGTTAAGAGCCCTGACTGCGCTTCCAGAGGTTCTGAGTTCAATTCCCAGCAACCACATGGTGACTCACAACCATCTGGTGCCCTCTTCTGTCATATAGTCATACATGCAGGCAGAATACAGTAAACAAATCTATATAGCCAGCGATGCAGCCTCTTAGTCATTGCCAGGAATTTCAGTTTGGGCAAGCTTCCTGGAGGAAGCTGTTACCAAGAGGCAGTGAGAGACTAAGCTGCCTGGGCCACTGCCTCACCTCCAGGGGTTTTGTGGCCAGTGTGGGCCACCACCTCTGCTCAGGCCCATGCCTGTCCTGTCCCTAAATGAGCTCACTGTGGGGCTCTAGCACCATGAGCTCTGGTTCTCCCCGCAGGAAGACGTGCCTCCTCGCCTGTGCACCTCACCTATCCCATGGGGAGGCCTGTCGGGCTTTCCCTCAGACTCCCAGCTGGGTACAGCCAGTGAGCCTGAGGGCCTTGTCATCACTGGGAGGAGAAAGAGGAGGCGCAGGAGGAAACCCAGGCGCAGGGAGGGTGCTGTGGACTCCAGTTCTGAGGAGTTGGAGGCAGATGCCGAGAGTGAGCTGCAGGAAAAGCTAACACCAGAGTCCCCAAGGTGGGTAGGAACCCGGTGGAGGCTGTGGGGAGCACTAGCCTGAGTCAGAGCATTTTCACTGATGATACAAGTCTGCACTAGGGCCTTGGCCTCTCTGGGCTTTATTGTTCCAAGTCCTGATAGCCAGATTTCTGTGCCCTTGCCTGTTACTGAGCATTTCTCCAAGCAGTGCTCAGGAGGAAGAGGAGTCCTCATTGCAGCCTAAGGACATCTACCCTTACTCTGATGGCGAGTGTACCCCGCAGGTCAGGTAAGAGTTCAGTGTGTGGCTGGCTGGCATGAGCCAGGTTTCTGCTTACGTCTCTGGGTTGACTAATGCCTCAGAATCCACTCAGTGGGTTTGATGTCCATCTGTATCTCTCTTTTGTAAAACATTCACATTTGGCTTATGTTTGGCAGTACTTGGGGTCAAAGCCAATTTTTAAATTGTGGCAAAATATTCTTCACATGAACTTTACCATTTTAACCAGTTCAGAGTGTACAATTCAGTGGCACAAAGTCTGTTCACAGCGTTATGTAAGTGGAACCACTCTCTAGTTCTAGCACTTTCCTTCATGCTGGAAAGAAACTTCATACCCATTAAGAAGTCACATCTGTGGGGCTGGAGAGATGGCTCTGCACTTAAGAGCAGTTGCTTCCAGGGTATACAAGTTTAGTTCCTAGCACATATATTAAGCAGCTCACAACTGCCTGTCACTCTAGAGGGAGATCTGATGCCCTCTTCTGGCCTCTGCAGGCACTGCACTCATGTGCACACACATAAATAGATCTTATAGAAACCGCATCTTGCCATCCTTTTTATTTATTTATTTATTTTACTTTTTGAGACAAGGTCTCCCATAGCCAAGGTTGACCTTGAACTTCTTATGTAGCAGAACATGATGCTAAGTTTATAGGCATGTGTTACCACATGTAGCTTTAAAAAGATAAGATCAGATTGCCTTCTTATTGATTTAGAAAAGTTCTTTATATATGTAACATATATACACATTTATATTCTTGTATATTTTGGATTCAATGCAAGCATAAATACATACTGAACATTTTTTTCCTACGTTAGGCTAGGTTGGGGAGTGACATGTTGACTAGTGAATGCTTGTTCTTTGCAGCCTTTCAGCAGGTGACCTAATGTCCCCTAAGAGTGACTCTGAGCTGGAGCTGCGGTCCGTGGAGCCCAGTCCCCTGAGAGCTGAGTCTCACATGCAGTGGTCCTGGGGAAGACTGCCTAAGGTGGGTTCCTCATGCTGCCCCCTGTCCTGCCTTGCAGGAACTCCCTGGCCCTCTGCACCAGGATTAGAGTTGCTGGGATGTGAGTCATGTGAGCTCCCATGCACCAGGCTGTTCTTTCTGTATTTGTTTGAAGGTGGCCAAAGCTGAGCGGCTTGAGTTGTCTATGGTCCTTGACAGCGTGGCCGAGGCAATCTCTGCTCTTCCTGAAGAACCGGAACCTAACACTCAGTCTTCCCCCTCTATGGCTGGTGTGGACACTTTGAGACCCCCAGTGCTTCAGCCTAGGGTCAGCACTGAAACAGTGCATCCTGATGTGGCAACACACTATGAGGAAACTCTAGTGGATTCTTCCCTTGCCACCCCAGAGAGTAAGGAAACCAAGACTCAGAATTCTAGGGGTGCGAGCCACCCTCCTGCCACTAAATCCTGGAGCTGGAGCACTCTGGAGAGCCATATTCCCTCTGGACATCCAGAAGTCTCCAAGGGAAAAGGTGAGTGGTGGCTGGGTCCCTCTCACCACATCCCTGGCCTCAAGTTATATCCTGTGTGGACTATAGACTTTAAGTACAGTTTGAGCATATATGCTATATGCCAGGCCTTGCGCTTGGCCAGTGTTCATGGGGCCCATTCCAGTGGAGGAGGCAAATGGAATATGTGTAAACAAAGGAGGGAAAGGCATAGACCACACAGAGCAGAGTCATTAGCTCGGGGATGGGAACTGTGAAATCACATGGTCATGGAAGCCCTCTCTGAATAGTGAGAGTTATAACTGAGACATGGAAAATGAAGACTCAGCCATGGAAGGAATGAAAAGAAAAGTCTAGGCTGAGGAAGCTGCATGAGTTAGGACTCCAAGGTGGGAGAGATGTTTCAGGTCCAGGACCTAAGACAGCTGAGGAGGGCAGGCAGGCCAAGCAAGGCTGGACCAATCTCAGCTCCCAGCCTGTCTTTACCAAAGAGTGGTAGGAAGCCCCCCCTGGACTGCACTGTCCAAGTTGGGAGCCATTGATTTATAGGAGGTGAAATAAAAATCAAATCATTAAGGCCTGGGGATGGTGTACAGTTGATGGAATGCTTGACTAACATGTAGGAAGCCAGGGTTCAAGTCCCAGCCCCACACAAATTGTGTACAGTACCACGATCTTATAATCCCAGGATTTGGGAGATACAGGTGGGGAAGGGGCTGGAAATTCAAGGTTGTCCTTAGCTATACAGTGAGTTCAAAGCCAGCCTGGGGTACATGAGACCCTGCCTCAAAGAAACAGTGGGGCTAGTGAGATGTCTTGGTGGGTAGAGCACTGCTGCCAGGCCTGACAGCCTAAGCTTGATCCCCAGGACACACATGGTGGAAGGTGAGAACTGACTTCTGCACGTTGTCCTCTGACCTCCACACACACACTGTGGTCCTGTGACCACTACATGTGTACCATGACACACATGTATCCACACTCACACACATAAAATAAATAAAAAATGTTTTTTAAAGATAAGAAAAGTGAAACTTTTAAAATTCTACCCCTCTGTGACACCTGAAGTGTGTGCTTAGTAGCCACATGTGGTTAGCGGCCATAGCACTAGAGATACGGGCCCTTTCTGTCATGGAAGAGTTCTATTGGACAGCAACACCTTAGGGCATTCAAAAGCAAAAGGCCACATGTTGCTCATACCACTGAGCCCATGTTTGGTAGATCTGTCCCCTCTTTCACCCTCAGGTCCCCTGAAGAGAAACCACCACCTGGGCCCCAGTGACATCTACCTGGATGACCTCTCCTCCCTGGACTCTGAGAATGCAGCCCTTTATTTCCCCCAGAGGTGCCTGGGCTCTGGGGACAGGGAGTTTGGGACAGGGGTCTGTGGAGCCAATGGCCTCCTATCAAGATCATGGGAGGAAAGAGGAGCCACCTCCATCGTCTTTATTCATGGCATTGCTGGTCTCTTTGTCTTCAGCGACTATGGGATGGGGATCAGGAGGTGGAGTGAGCCCAGCCACCAGAAGCTCCTGGAGAACCCCAACCCTGAGCACATAGCAGAACCTGCTATGGACCCGGTGGACAAAGTAGCGCTGTCCCTCTGTGGTGGACTGGCCGACACTCGAGACATCTCCCTGGGTATGTTCAGCCACAGTGGCAGTCACTCAGGGGTTAATGCAGAGTGAGGGACCAAGGGAGGATGGGGAAGAATTCAGGGATCAGAAAAGGGATGAAGGCTCCTAGGGATGAAAGAAGGTAAGAGGAGAACAGATATAGCACCCAGGAGCCATGGGAGGACAACCCTTGGGGCCAAGGAAGAGCAAGGAAGCCCTCCAGAGGCTCGGGGGGGGGGGGAGGGAGTAAGGAAGACTTCTGGGGGCACAGATGTGAGGCTGGACTGAACTTCCTGCCATTATCTGTCCTGTGGTGCCTATGCTTGACCAACATCTTTGTGACACAAATGCTTGACCTAGGCTGTAGATCCTGGAGTGGGAACAGGAACAGGAACAGGAAAATGTTGCCAGGTCAAGGACCTGACCCACAGGAGGTTTATAGGAGAGTATGCAGAATTAGATGATGTGAGTCATGACAGTGTCAGCCCTCACTCTCTGCCTCTGTGCCCAGAGAAGTTCAACCAGCACATGGTCTCCTATGAGGACCTCATTAAAAATCCCGGGCTCCTGGATGACCCAAACCTCGTGGTGAAAATCAATGAGAAGTGAGTAGCGGGTTGGGGGTTGCTGATGGCCTGAGAGACCCAGTCTCTATACCTTCACAGCTGCTGAAGTTCTAACAACTTTTTCTGTCTCTCTAGGCATTATAACTGGGCTGTAGCTGCCCCCATGATTCTTTCTCTGCAAGCCTTCCAGAAGAACTTACCTGAGGTAATGCTTAGAAAATCCCTAGGGCCATTGCCTTGAAGTCATAGACTTGACAAGAAAGTAGATGGTGAACAGGGAAGGGCCTTGAAGCTTATGGCTACTGGCTACTGAATCCACTCGAGGCAGAAACAGAGGTTCTTGAAGTCTTGCCCATACTGTGTGGACAAAGCCTATCATTCCCAGGGTTGTCAGCCATGGCTGGGTCCAATTGGATGTGGATTTTTTCATCAGAGGAACTCAGGTGAATTCAGAGGGGGATAAAGGTCCAATACATGACCAAACTGAGATAAACCTTCAATGGGAGAGTTTGGGATCTGAAAGCTGGGGCCTGGGAAACAGGGTTCCACGGTGCCCCTCCTCTGTGCTGGACTGAGGGGAATTGCTTCCTTGGTCAGCCCTCATCTATTGAGAACCTACTATGTGCCACATCCAGCCTGAGGAGTTATGTGCCAAACAAACCCATTCCCTAGGAAGACACAATTGATCCAAGACTCATCCAGATGAGCATCAAATTCAACTGAATGCTGGAGATGAGCAACCTTGATGCCATGACAGCTTACTATGGGGTGTTTGCTGAATCAGTAGCCAGACAAATGGGTGACCATCCTGAGCAGGTCAGGCAGGGAACAACCTTTGTACATACTCAGGGGAAAGCGTTTATCTTCCTCCTCAGAATCCTCACCTTGCCTTCTGGGGCCATTTGCTCTCTCTGTGAGGTCAGACCCTTCATGGGCAGTGGCAGCCTATGACTCTCCCTGCCCTTTCTGCCCTCTAGGAGGCACTCAGGGCCCCACTCTGGTCTTATCCGCTATTCTTCCCTTAGTTAGGCTTCCTTAAATGTTAAATGTTGACAGCATCCTTTTAGTGACATCTGGCTCTGTCATATGGCAACAGAGCTAGCATCTAGAGCCTATGGGAAGGGAGTCACTCCCTTGTTTGACTCTCCTCATTTTATCCATACAGACCCACCACTTAAGGTCTGAGAGACTCCCACCCAAGCCTGTTGGCACCCCAAGCTCATGTCCTTCTGACTTGAGTTTTGTGACTTGAATCTGTAGTGTATTGGGGTGTCATCTAGGCAGGCCTTGCCCTGGACTTTGCTGGGTTATCTAGCGTGCATCTAATCAGCTTTTTTCTCAAGGTAATGCTGCCCCAGTCAGACACTGATCAGAATGCAGAGTAAGATACGATCATGGGTTAGAATCTCCGACTTCAGGAAGTTGTCTCTCTGTCTTTGGGATTGAAGAGTATCCTGACTACAGTCTATTCCCAGGGCCACTGGGAGGCAACATGCATGGAATACCAGTCCTTAAAACTCTCACAATGCACTGTTACCTTCAGCGCTCTGGTAGGGCATAGGCTTGTGACATCTGGAAGGTGGGTTAGAGCCAGGAGTTCCTGTGGTCCAGGAATGGCCCTTGGTCTCCTCTGCAGAGTTTCATGAGTCATTGTTGGACTCTCAGGAGGAGGGGAGGAGAACATTTTCTTCAGCCTCCAGAGGTTGATAGTACCATGCTCTGGGTTGGGTCAAGAGTCTGGGCTCATGGGTTCCCAATGCCAACATAAGATAGATTTATGGGTGCAGAAAGAACCTGTGGCCATCATCTACCCACAGAGCACTGTGGACAAGCTTGAGAAGGAGAAGATGCCCCGGAAGGGTGGGCGATGGTGGTTTTCCTGGAGACGCAGGGACTTTCCAGCTGAGGAGGTAGGTGGGTGGCCAGGGATCATGGGCCAGGGCCAGCACAGGGCGGGAAGCAGAATTTGCTTATGTAAATTCTTCCCACAGCACCATGCCCAGAGGGAGAAAGCTGCAGCCAGGGAGCAGCAGGGGTAAGTTGGACCTGTCGGCAGGGCTCAGGGCTGCAGCCTGGTGAGAAACCACTCTGGTTTGGGAGGGCGGGGGTGGGGTGGACAGGTTCCAGAACTTCTTCCCCAGAGATGGTGGTTGTCAATTCCCAAGCACTTTGTTTTCCTGAGAAATGTTCCCACCTCCCAGATGGGAAAACTGAGACCTAGACATGTCAAATATCCCTGTGGTAGGAAATGGCAAAGCTGAACAGGTATGCAGACTGCACAGGGACTTGCTTATTTGATATCTCTCTCTCTCTCTCTCTCTCTCTCTCTCTCTCTCTCTCTCTCTCTCTCTCTCTCTCTCTCTCTCTCTCTCTCTCCCCCTCTTCCCACCCCCCTCCTCTCTCTCCACCTTGGTAGTGACCCAGCCATCCAAGTTTGGGGAGCAAGGGTGGGTCAGCTGAAGCCAAAGCAAGCAGGACTGAGGGTCTGTCCCAGGATACATGCGTTCAGGACAATATCTGGGGTGGACATCCCAGGGAGGCATACTGAAGATGTTTGGGCCTCCATTCCAGCTTGGCTCTCACCTTCCTGGGTAGACATCCCACATAGGTGACATTTGAAGGGAAGGCAGTCTCAAGAGGGGCACTCGGCTGGGGAGGTGGCTCAAATGCCAGTAATGCCCACAGAGAGAAGATGGAAGTCCCAAGCAGTGATGACGATGCCCCCGATAGTCCTGTGATCCTTGAAGTCCCCCCACTGCCAGCCTCCACTCCAGGCTGCGTCCCTACCTACAAGAAGTCCCTCCGTCTATCTTCTGATCAGATTGTGAGTGTGTGTGCCGCTGTGGAGGGGCCGGACTGTGTTAATTCTACACAAGTCTCACAGGGCCATGATGAGATGCAGTTCACCACAGCCCAGATCTGCCCCATAGGCAGCTTCCCTGGTGGTCTCTATGTGAATAGCGATGGGAGCTCACTTCTTCATGGGCCAGCACATTCCTCTCAGCTCGGACGGGGAAAGTCCTCTCATGTCCTAAAATAACTACCTACAGTGTACTGCAGTGTCCCTTGGACACCTCATTGAAGTCATCTGTGCTGACAACAGCTCTTAAGTTTTTGACAACCCCTTCCATCTGTCACTGTATGATTCCCTGAAATCTGTAGCTGGTGGCCCCAACTGCCAAGAAGGCATTCAGGGTTTGATTGGCTTGGTACAGGGTAGCAGCCTTTTGCCTGGTACCCTAGAGTACTTGTCTACTCTTGGATCAGTAAGGACATGGAGGCCACCTAGCTATGATAGAGAGTAGCCACTGTCATTATTTATGGATCATATTCAGGGCTAGGCCTCCCTTTATGGGAACATTGATTCAGGTATCCTGGACCCAGAAAGAGGCTTTCTATGATGGTCCCATAGGGTTCCCTCCTTTGGAGTAGAGTGTCTTCTGTCAAGACCAGCCCTTGCCTTGGGGCTGGCCCAGAAACCCAAGTGGAGAGTCACAGACATGGCCTGTCTGATATTTGTGACATGGAGAGTCCAAGGGAAGTCAGGGATCCTGTGCCTGGCACTGTGCAGGTCCCTGGGCAGCATAGATGCCTTCTGCCCGTGTACATGTATCCATGTGAGGCTATCATGAGACTCCGCAGGAATGGTCTCTGAACTAAAGGGAAGCAGAGGAAGAGACTCATGTGATCAAAAGCCACAGTCAAAGTAGAGGGTAGTAGGGGACCATACCTTCCCCCTTTATTGTCCCCAGCGTTGTCTGAACCTGCATGAAGGAGCTAACGATGTGGTCTTCAGTGTGACTACCCAGTACCAAGGCACCTGCCGTTGCAAAGCCACCATCTACCTGTGGAACTGGGATGACAAGGTTGTCATCTCTGACATAGATGGCACCATCACCAAGTGAGACCCAGCTAGCTGTGAGGAGCCTGGGGCGGGGAGTGCTTGGGGGACTTACCTCCCTTTGTTCTGGGTGTGTGGGAGCATTGTGAAATGCCTTTCTCCAGGTGGGCTGAGACACCCACACCCATGTTGTGTGGGAGCCATATGAGTAACCTAAAGAACCTTTCTTCCCTGGCTATAGGTCGGATGCCCTGGGCCACATTCTCCCCCAGCTGGGGAAAGACTGGACACATCAGGGCATTACTAGTCTCTATCACAAAATCCATCTGTGAGTGTTGAGCTCTGGCTATGCCAGGGCTCCTATCTGGAGGGAGGGAGTCATAGGATATCTTAGGCCACCATAACTTCTTCCCTGGGAAACCAGCCTTGGATACCACCATACCCGGGGAAGTCTGTAAACCCTTTCTGGTTCTTAGTTCTCTTGTGAGCCATCTACCTGCTGACTTTAAGGTAGCAGCAGGAAGCCCATAAAATAGTGTCCATGTCCTAGCTGGGACAGCTGCTGAGGTCATCTCTCAAGGCCTTCCCAAGTCCCCTTTCTGCAAAGCCCTCTGGATTTGAAGGCCAGAGCCCCAGAGTCAAGCTGGGCTTATAGCAAAGGGGCAATGTGAATACAGAGCTTGTCTCTGATTGGTTCTGTCTCCCCCTCCCCAGAAACGGGTACAAGTTCCTGTATTGCTCAGCACGGGCCATCGGCATGGCTGACCTCACCAAGGGGTACTTGCAGTGGGTGAGCGAGCATGGCTGTGGCCTTCCAAAGGGCCCCATCCTGCTGTCTCCCAGCAGCCTCTTCTCTGCCCTCCACAGGTAATCACCCTCACACACTGGCCCACGGCCCCTTGCAGGGAAAGGCAAGAGCACCTCCAGCCACGCACACATTTGCTCATGGGTATCGGACAAGGCTGGGTCAGATGTCTTCTGACCCTCTGGTGTCCTGACTTTCCTTTTACCTCTTCCCTGTCCATGGTCATGGCCATTCTAGAGAGGTGATCGAGAAAAAGCCAGAAGTGTTCAAGGTTGCCTGCCTGAGTGACATCCAGCAGCTCTTTCTGCCCCAAGGTCGACCTTTCTATGCTGCCTTTGGGAACAGGCCAAACGTGAGTGTCCCCCTCCTCCCTGCTCCAAGCAGTCTCAGACACTGCCCTAACCCTTTCTGTCTGCTGTAGGATGTTTTTGCCTACCGGCAAGTGGGCCTCCCTGAATCTCGAATCTTTACCGTCAACCCCCGGGGAGACCTCGTTCAGGAGCTCATAAAGAACCACAAATCCACGTAAGGCCACATGTCCCCCATGCCCAGCCTCTACCAGGACCCCAACTTCACTTCTTCCCCTGTACAAATCCTGGGCCTCAGCAACTATTGAAGGTCACTGCCTTGTGACAACTCAGACTCAGTGCAGCCCTTTCTGCCCACAGGTACCAGCGGCTCGGGGAGGTGGTTGAGCTTCTCTTCCCACCTGTGGTGCGTGGCCCTAGCACAGACCTGGCCAACCCTGAATACAGCAACTTCTGCTATTGGCGGGAGCCACTGCCGTATGTGGACTTTGATGCCCTAGTATGAGCCTACCCAAGCCTGACCCAGGACTGATACGGTGCTAAGGACACTAAGTATTCGAAGATGGGTCCCAGTCCAACAAGGGGGCAGCAAGTTGGTTGGCAGCCAGAGAGCCTCCCTTCTCCTTGAAACACAAGTGCTGTATCTTCCGTGAGATTACCCAGTACCAGGACACCTGACACTACAAGGCCATTTACTTGAAAAAATGGAATAGTGAAGCAATCATCTCTGGCACAGATGGCTGTGGGGAGCATGGAGATTACCTAGGGACTATGGGTGTGCCCAGGATCTGCCTCTCTTCCGGGGTGGGGCAACTGCTCCAGGCCTGAGTACAGCCCTGACCTCCAATGATTAAATGTGTCACTAGACCCTTGCAGGATTCTCTATCCCACTTGACCTTTCACAGGGGTCACATATCAGATATCCTGTATATCAGATATTTATATTCTAATTCATAATGGTAGCAAAGTTATGAAGGAGCAATGTCAATAATTCTATGGTTGGGGGGTCACCACAACATGAGGGTCTGCATTAGGAAGTTTGAGAACCACGACCCTGTCTCTGTCTCTGTGGCCTTGCCTTAACTTGTGATAGAACAAGCCTCATGAAAACTTGAGACCTAGACAGACGGGGAAGGGTGTCAGCAACAGGCCCCTTTTCATCCAACAACAACCCCTTTCTCAGGGTCTGGCTGAAGGCCACCTGGGAACACTGCTATCCCATCCCTTCCTGGGAGCCCAGACTACCCTCCAAAGCCAGATGTTACCTTGTCCCTATCTGCCCATAGCTCCTGGCCCATGCATCACTCTTCCTCTAAATACTATGAACTCTCAGCCCTAAGCCTGGATGGTCCAGGGCCCCTCTGACAAGAGGAAAGAGGCACTTGGGTGGGGAGAGGTCACAGAAGGGCTCATGGATAGTGGTTCCTGCTGACCTTGTCCCTGCCAAACCTCTGCTGCTCTTGGCCCCTTCCTGAGGGCTCAGCCCAATCCTGGCTACAGCAGATGGTGTTTGCTGACCATCATGCACTGGCTTTGGTCAGTCTAGTGTCCAGCTGGCTGTGTGAGCTATCATCCAAGGCACAGTGGGACATAAAATGACACCAGTAGCTTTCCCTCCCACTGCCTCTAGGGAAGAAAGCACCTTTGGACCAGTTCAAAACTTTAATCCTCAACCTGCTTTCCAGCCGCATCAGAGTGAGGGACCAACATTGAATGTCCACAAGCCAGGATGTAGAGCTGTGCAGGAAACAAACAGCACAGCAGGCCCAGGGGGAAACTGAGGCTGGGGGTCAGCAGACATGGCCAGTCTCTAAGCACCTGTGTTTTCTAGTTATTCCTAAACAGCTTCCAGCCTCAACTTCTCCTCAGTTTGTGAAACTCCTGGCATGGCTGGGGTGTTACAAGGATGTTAAAAAGCAAGGTTTGGACTCCTATCCACCCAGCTACAACCCCTTTCTCAGGGTCTGCCTCAATAGACTCCAAGGCTGCTCTTGGCCAGAGGTTCTGACCTGGGTGGCAGGGAGAGATTTTCCTTTAACTGGAGAGGACCATGTGGGTGTATTTGTGAATTCAAAGAAAAATGATAGATTGGGATGGGTCTCCAAACAGTGCTTGGATCCTTCTTTTCCTGGGAGTCTACAGCTGCCTACACCCTCACCATGAGGCAGGATCAAAAGGAATACAGAGAATTCCTGGCTGGGCTGTAGGGCTTCTGTTCTGTCCTGAAGGATGTGCGGGGAGTTGGAAACCTTGGGTGGCTTCTTGTCTTTGGTTCAGAAGTAGCATGTATGAAGCTGCCAGATAGGTCCAGTGGGCATCATCTTCCTCACATACACCTAAGGATGGAAGCCCAAGGAACAAGGCAAGAGATGGTCCCTGGTCAGGTTTGTCCGTCTTGGCCAGGAAGCTTTGCACAGTTGCTAACTGCAGTGCGTCTGCAACAAGAGAACGTGCAGACACTGCAGTGTGCCATCTCAGAAGTCCTTTTTCTTCAGGCATGACATGTTTGTCTTGGCTCTTCTGAGACAGCATCTTGTGTAGCTTGCCTTGACTATTACCCTGAATTGTCCAGACTGCAGCACTGAGGGTGGCTTTCAATGGCTGTGACAGTCATGTTGAGCTGGACCAAGGCCATTCATCCAGTGGCCTCCGGATGGCCAAGGAAAGCTGGAAGGTGCTTCCGGGTGGGTTGGTCTCTGGGATGATATTCCCAGGGTTGGTGGGATCTGTCCAGCCATCCTAGTCAGCTTGCCCTGGCCTCACCTCAGCCAGCTGAGCTCTGCAGTCCAGTAGGTCGTCCCGGAGTCGGGCAATGTCCTGTGTGTGCTGGGCCAGCGTGTGGTTCAGCTTGTCTATGTGACCCCACAGGTTCTCCCTGGACCTCAGCTGCTCAGTAGGCAGACTGTTCAGGTGGGCGGCCAACAGGCCCAGCCTCTCATACGCTCCCTCCACTTGAGCCACCCGTTGGTCAAAGTGGCCCATTGTGTGCTGGAGTCCCCGGGCTGTGTCCCGGCAGCGGCTCAACCCTCCAGCCACACTGGCCACACCAGCCTTGAGCTTTTCCAGCTCCCCTCTCAGGTTCAGGACCTGCCTGTGGCCAGCCTGGAGCCGTGAGCCTTGACTGCTGACCTGTTCCTGGATGGCGTGGACTTCGGCTTCCACCTTCCGCTCTCGTTCATCCAGGGATGTGTTGGCGGCCAAGAAGGCATCAGAGTACTGACTGACAGAGTCACTGAGGCCTGTGAGTGACTTGCTCACTGAGTTCAAGTTGACCTTCAACAAAGTGATCTCACCTTGGAGTGAGCTGCCTGTCCCTTCTGCCAGCTGACCCTGAACTTCGGCGACTGTGCCGTTGAGTTGTTGGAGCAGAGCAGTGTGACTGGCCACCTGGTGTAGGAGGGCCTCACTCCGCCTCTGCCAGGCCTTCACCTCTGCCACAAGGTTGTCCAGGACGGCTGAGGTGGTACTTGGGGTGCATGAGGTCTCCAGGCTGACCAGCCGTTGTTCCAGCACGGCTAGCTCTGTCTGAACAAGCGGCCGTGCTGATCTGTCTGGTGTGGCACTGTTGTGGCTGAGATCTCCAGTCAGAGCTGCCAGACGTTCCTCTAGGTTCTGCACTCGCTCTTCCAGCATAGACCCAAATCCACCGACACCCCAGCCCCCCATCTCCATTCTCAGACAGCAGCCCCTTGCTCCATTCTCTGTCCCGTTGATGGTCTCTAGGCCCTCAAGCACCCCGTCCACACCTCCCTGGAGCATAGCAGCGGAGAGGCGTGCAAGCTCATCTGCAGCCAGGGTGCTGAGGCCACCTTGGGCCTCAGTGACAGCCTGCAAGTTCCTCTCGAGGCTGTCCACGCGGGCATTGATCAAAGCCAGTTGGCTGCAGCAGGTGCCTCCACCAGTCAGAGTCAGGCCCTGCAGCTGGGTGCCCAGCTGTGAGAGCTCCCTCCGCAGGGCCAGCTCCCGGCCATCAAGGCTCTGGTGCAAGCGCTGGCTGGCTGCTTGGCCCTCCTCACACTGCTGCCGCACCTCCTGCACACGAGAGTCACACTCACTCTGGACACCTCGCAGCTTCTGCTCAAAGCCATCCAGCAGGCTTCCCCAGAGCCGTTGTAGCCGCTGGTCCACATACTCCTCCAGCAGTGCCAGGGAGGTCAGAGGGGATGGTGTGGCTTCCCGCAGTCGCTGCAGGTGAGCCTCATGACCAAGGGCCATCCCGTGCACCTCATCTAAGAGCTGAACCTTGGTCTGTAATGTGTTACTCACCTCTGTCACCTTGCTCAGGATCTCACCCAGAGGAGGTATGAGTGGTCCTCTGCCTCTGTCTTCTGGGTCCACCAGCCCCTCAGGGATGACTCCAAAGCCTATAGGCGCAACAGGAGTCCTGGGGTCACCAGTAATCCTATTGGGATCCTCCTGGCTGGCCACCAAACCACTCAGAGTGCCATATGCTTGTGATAGGCGCCGAACATCACCCTCCAGCTGTTCTAGCCGCTCACCAAACAGCCCTTGGCCTTTTCTTCCTAAGGAAGAAGAAAGACCCCAGGAGCACCCTGACCCTCCAATATGTCATCCTCATCCGTAAACACACTCCCTCACCTTTATGATGGGGTGTGGGTGGGGAAGGCTGGGACCTGACATTCATGCCCACATGAGCTGTACCTCCCCACCTGCTCTCCCAGCTCGATGAGAGCTTAGGCAGCCTGCATCAGTTCCCGCCCGACCCTGCCACTAAGCCTAAGAAGCCTGACTCCCCTTGGAGGACACCCATGGACAGACTCACCGTGGGGACTGGGGGCCTCTCTGCTGTAAGAAGAAGGCCTGGGGCCTGGGCCCAGCTGCCCTAAGGGAGTCTGGGGTTCTGGCTCTCGGCCTGGTGGGGTAGCCCCATGGTCTGTGAGGTGTTCAGGGCAGCCTTCTCCAGTAAGACCGGGACAGCAACGCCAGGCCAGATCTGTCACAGTCTTGTAGCCAATCTTGTATCTGGGTCTGAGCACTGAGCGGTACCTGGATCAGAGAGGCCAAGGGAGCAGCATATTGTACCTGTGGGCTGAGAGGCCTGCTCCTAGCTGGCATTCCAGACAACCTTTGGATGTCTCCACTCCTACGCGTTTCCTTTTCTGACCCTCTAGGTGACAAAACCATGTGGTGGTTTCACAGAGGCCCTGAGTTGTGGGAGTGAAGCACATACCGTTTGCTTAAAGAGAATGCTAGTAGGGATTTAGCCCCAACCTTCCCAAGACTACTTGGTCCCCATCAGCTCCTGCTGCCATGAGAAATTCCGTTCTGGCTTTAACAGAGCCTCTCAGAATCCTGACAAAGCCTGATGCTCCTGGTGTGTGGGAGAGACACTGTACCATGGCTGCTTGGGTAGCCCCTTTCAGCTCCCCAAGCTTTTCACCTTGCCAGGCACTCTAGCTTACTCAGGGAACTGGGCTCTGCTGAGAGGCTGATGTGAGCAGGAACACCCAAAAGTGCAGGCAGGGCTCACCAGGGACTCTCCCTCCTTTACCTGATCAGCCATGGACCTGTTCGCTCTGGTAGAGTGGAGCAGGGGTCTGTTCTGCAGACAATTACATCTCATGACCTGTGCGGCCTGCCTGACCGACTGTGCCAGGACCTCTGCCTTCCACCTTAGCCTCACCTTCTGGTCACCAGAGCCTTCCTTGGGTCTCTGCACCGGGCCCCTGTAGTATCAACCTATCCTCTCCTTCCTTAAACACTGCCTCCATCACATCTTAGCCCAACCTCTCTCTTATACCCCTGAGGCTTCTGGGCTCTAAATTAGGCCTGTCCTCGTCTCTATCGGGAAATACCTGCTGCAAGTTCAAAATCTGGGGTCTTTCATGGCCTCTTTCAGGGATCCTGGACACTCTAGCCAGCACCGTGGCTCAGGTAGGCGCTCTGAAGCCCAGGATACAGCAGCCCTTTGCAGAAATGGCTCTGTTCTCAGCTGAAGGCAGCACCTGGCATTTACTCACCTGACTGTGGAGGGGCAGTTGGGCCCCCACCCACACTGGCGGTACTCAGCCTTTACGTAGCTCTCTGCTCCCTCCTGGAGGATGCAGGTCACATTCCTGTGCACCACATAGGCACAGAGGGACCTGGAGGGGAAGAGCACCTCTGAAATATTTGGCCCAATCCCCCACCTGTTGATCTCAGGAGACCCCCCCCCATCTCTTTTATGTATTCGTGTTCCATGGAAGCCTGGACGTCTGCCTGGGGTCCAGATCTTCTGGGCTGGGCCCAGTTCCATGCTGGTGTCTGATCTGTGTCCTTGATGGTGCCTGCTGAGCCAAATGCCCAACTGAATCAGGAGATCGAGTGGCTACCTACCCCTCTGAGAAGGCCTTCCCAGCCTCTCCCTCAACCACTCTGCCTCTTCTCCCACCCTCCAACTCCTCTGTTTCTAAACTCCTTATGTTGTACTTCAAAGCTCCAAAGAGCGCAACTTGCTTTATAATCGGGCTTTCCTCTTTCCTTCCCTGAAAATGCTCTCTGGCCTCAGCTTTGTCATTTCCTTGCCTTCCCTTCCAGAACGCCTGCTTCGATGCTCCGGGGCTCACAGAAGGTTGCTGTGGGCTGAATACCCGCCCTCAAGATCTTACATTCCACTGGAATTCAAATTTGGGTATAAACCGTCCACTGTGGAAGTCTGACTGTTCTACAGTACAAGCTGAGGACCCACAAGTCCTCACCAGCTCTGCGGCTCAACCACCTTGGGGCTCCCACAGGGTTCTTGAGGCCAGACCGCAGGAGGGGAGGAGCGTGGTCCGATCTACAACTACTCGAGTCAGAGGAGAGAGAGAAGTCATCGGATGGGGGAGCCCCGCGTGCTCCAGACGCCGACAGCCCTGCCTCCTCTCCCTCCACCTGGTCCGCTGCGCCTGGAGTTTGCTCACGGCGCAGCTGGAAAATGTTACTTCGCTGGAAAGGTTTCCATGGGCACTGCCAGGATCCCAGCCGCCGCGCCAGGCCCCCTCGGCTGACTTGTTCTTCGCCCACCCCGCAGCCTCCTGGAGCTTGGGGCGACTGCCCGCGCAAAAGATCGCGCCGGGGGAACCGCCCCTTCCGTGGCTGGGGTACCCGGGTCTCGACGCCTCAGCGCGAGTCCTGGCAGGTGGGAGTGGCGGTGCGCCACGCGGGGGGCCCCCTCGCGTTCCCGCCACGGCCCCGCGCTTACTTGTGCGGCCCCGGGCGCAGCCGCGGACGCCATCCGGTCGTGTAGAGGCTGTAGCGGGAGGCACTGGGCTGTGCTGGCCGTGTGAGGAGCGGGGTGCCCTTGGCCTGCACCCCTGAGAGCAGCGCCGCGACAGCGCACAGCCACACGGGCAGACGGTGGCCCATAGCGCTCCGTCTCCACTCGGCCCCCGGCCGTGCCTCCCGCGGGGGATTCTCCGCTCTCCAGCCCGGCTCCCGCCTCCACTTGCGACCCCCGGAGCGCGCTTGTTCCACCGCCTGGAGCTGTGCAGCCGATGCGTCCCGCCGAGTGGCCGGGGCTACTCGCGGCTGGGGCCGCGCAGGGGAGGCGGGAGGCGGGCTCTGCACCGATTAGCATAAACTTGGGGCCGCGCCGCGAGCTCCGCCAGCCCCCTCCCCGTCGCCAGCCCCCGGCCCCAGATCCGAGCTGACGCCCGAGGACCTCCCGCCCCCCCCCCCCACCCCGCCCCGTGCAAACACGAGGTTAAAAAAACGAGCAGGCAAGACGCAGGGCGCTGAATTTCAGGAGGGTCCCTAAACTTGCGCAGCCCCTGGATAATCCTAGGGTACTCAGCAAGAAGCAGCAAAACCTTGAGGCAGGCCTGGCCACCCTGCTGGGAACCCTCCACCCCGACCTGCTCAATATCTAGCTGGATTATACACACACTAGTCTTAATAGTCTTACTTGCACACGGATACTGCAGTCCAGGCCCTGAACCAGGGATGACCCTGTTTAGGGGCACATCAGGGAAAGGTTCCCCACTTTCCTGCAATAAGGGTCGACTGTCCACTGTCTATGGGTGCCCCAGAAGATCTGATAACTGCAAAATTCCCTTCTCACAAACTTTTGCAACCCGGATAGGATGGTCAGGCTGCCTGCCTGGGTTCAGTGGTGGTGGGTAGCACGGTATCCCTTTTGCAAGAGCTGCACCAAGCACCCATCACCTCTCCAACCCCGCCAAGAATAAACTCACATTCCAACCCCGCCCCTCATGTGTCTCCAAAAAATAGCCTTAGATCAGATGGGCCACGGTCTGGCGTCTGCTTCATTACTGCCATGACAGCCTCATTAAGACACTACCTTAAGCCAGGCTCCCTGCTTATTTCATTCATGAAAATGGCTCTTGTAATCTAAGAGTTGGTCTACATAGTCATTCTTATTGTTAACTGCCTTCCCTGCAAGAGATACTTTTTGAATCCTGATTCTGCTGTCCAAGAGGACCACTTCTTTGTGGCATTGTCTCATCCCCACAGGGCCACAGTCTGAATCTTTGGTGTGTTGGGGAGGAGGGTGTTCATGTGTATGTGTTCCCGTGAGTATGGAGCCAGGGTCAACCTCAGGTGCAGTTTCTCAGACACCACTCCAGACACCCTGGAGACAGGGTTGTTCACTGTTCTGAGTCTGCCAAGTAGGCTAGGCTGGTTGGACCAGGAGCCCCAGAGATCCGGCACTGTATTTACAAGCTCTTGCCACCATGCCTGGCTGGGTTTTTTGGTTTTTTGTTGTTGTTGTTGTTGTTGTTTTTGGTTTGTTTGGTTTTTTTGTTTTGTTTTATTTTTTTCTTTTTCTCCCTTCTTAAACCTGTTTTTTTTTTTTTTTTAAAGAATCAAATTGAAGTTGTCATGCTTACAGGAAAGCAAGCATTCCACTGACTGAGCTGTCTTCCTGACTCCAGTTTGAGGTATGCTTTTGTAAACACATGTGAGGGAAGGTGACAGTATCCAGGATGCTGGAAAGCGCAGTTCTGAACCCACATCTATGCTTTCAGGCTGGTCCTCAGGTCAGGCCAGGCTGATTGTCCTGCCTCCTGGCCCCATACAGGTTACTGCAATCTCCTTTAAGGTGTGAGTGTTTGTTTCTAGGGTTGCCATCATGACTACCAACTCAGGTCGTTGGGACACAACAGCATTTTGTGAGACTGGATGGCTTCATGGTTAGCAGCAACAACTCCCAGCACTTGTATGGTTGTTCAAAAGTATCTATATAACTCCGGTTCTAGGACATCCAATGCCCTCTTCTGGTTCCCTCCAGTACTAGGCACACACTGTGGTACACAGACATACTTAAGATAATAAATCTGACAAAAAAACTATTTAGAAATGACAGCGATTTATTGTCCCATATTTCTGGAGGCTTACCCTCTAGAATCAAAGCATTAGCTGGGTCATTCCTCTATGTCTCCCAGCTCCTGGTGGCTCTGGGCAATCCCTGGCCGGTGTCTGCAGCACTTTCATCTCTGCTTCAGCCCTCTCTTGGTCTTCCCATGACCCTCTTCTGTGTTTCTGTGTTCTTATAAGGACAGCGGCCATTGGGCAGCCGCATCTTAAGTAAATATATCTTCGAAGACCCTATTTCCAAATAAGGTCACAATCTGAGGTTCTGATGGAACTAAGTTTTAGCAGGATGGGGCTGTATTCAAGCCACTACAGGGGCTTTTGGAGGCAAGAAGACACAGCAGGGCATGCTATGCCACAGCTCTGCGCCTCTTAGGAGGAAGAAAGGGGAGTGGCCTCGAGAGAGGGCCACAGTACTTGGGAAACAGAGCCATTCGGTGACAAGCCCTGGCTTCCTCTATCTGCTTCTAATAACCCACTATTTGAGCTAGCTTCAATGGGTCAGGCAGTCCTCCAGATACACCCCAGTGCCTCACATTTACCAGAGATGTTAAGAGCCATTTTGTGAGTATGGGGTACTCATGCTCTTGAAGCCAGTCTGACTTTCAGAAAGTCAGACATCTGAGGAGCAAACAGACAGAGCCCAGTCCCTCACCCTGCTGGGCTCTGAATGCTTGGCAGCACCACTCAGCTGGCTCTGGGAGAAAGCTCCCCCAGCCCAGAAGCTGTGATCCTTTTCCAAATGGTCCCACCCCTTCCTCTCACTCCCTTCCCCAGCCCCAGATGTGGGGCCCACAACTCACAGGAAGGAGGCTGGACCCTGTTTGAACTTGAGAATGTCCATGTAACAGGGGCTAGGAGGACAGGGTCTTGCTTCTCCTTCCCAGGTGGCTGACATCAAAAACATGCTCCTTCTTTAATTAGAACAGTTTGGGGAGCCAGTGCCTGGGCCCCATCCCAGTGGAGGAGGAAGACATCAGCACAGGGAGATGCTCAAGGGCTTGGCTGGATACAATCAGAGACTGGGGTCTCCCTGTGGATGATGAGGCTACTTTGCATCTGCCAGACAGGAAACCTAGGGAGGCCAGAGGCAGGAGAGGAAGACAGACAGTCATGTCCTCCCTGACTCAGATGGGAGCCTCTCCACCTGGATGGGGACTCCAGAGGCACCATACACAGAAGCAGTTTCCGTTCACGTGACATGCACAGGCACCTCCAAACATAATTCATCATTAGCTGTACTGTCTCACAGATACATGCCTACCCCACAGAGGCACACACCTTCTCTACCTTTATAGCCCTGGTTAATAGGCATACCCAGAGATGCTGTCAGCATAACCTAAGCATCCTAGACAGATGTGGGAATAAATGCTTGCATTCAGTGGTTGACAGGGCAAAGAGGTGGGTAAGAACCTCTACTGGACATTGGAGCTGCCCTGCTTCCTCCGTGAACCTCCTCCTGGGGTAGAAGAAAAGAGAAGAACCCAGGAAGATACAGAGAGGTGGGCTTACCTGGTGGGGTATGAGTCTGGGGCCCTGATGCTTTTTTGGACCCATCCCTTTTCTGCCTCCATGCCCTCCTCAGAAGTGGGTCTCTGTCTTCTTCTTCTTCTTCTTCTTCTTCTTCTTCTTCTTCTTCTTCTTCTTCTTCTTCTTCTTCTTCTTCTTTTTTTTCTTTTTAGCCTCCTTCTGTCTCACCCGGGTTATGGCTCCTTGTTTATCCAGAGCTCATCACCTAAGATCACTGAAATCCACAGTTTATAGAATTCTGTCTCTTAAAGAGACAGAATGCTCAGATTCTGCCAGCTTTCTGGCAGAAGTCCTCTCTGCTGCAGATAAGTTCCTACTGCTCAGAGAGGCAGAGCCACTGCTCCCCTAGGCCAACTATGTAGGTACCTACACTAAGGTACCTACACTATGGGTTCTCGACTCTACCCAGACCATCCCCCATGCTCACCATCCCTTCCCAAACTCTTCTTTCTGCATGCATACCTTGGCCTCTATTAAAAGGTTCTTTGTCCAATTTGGCTCAGCACTCAGGAGGCAGAGGCAGAGGCAGGTGGATCTCTGTGAGTTTGAGGCCAGCCTGGTGGTGAGCTAGTTCCAGGACAGGCTCAAAAGCAATACAGAGAAACCCTGTCTCAAAAGAAAAAAAAAAAAAGTTCATTGTAACCCATTTGGACTACATGTGCACTGTCAAATTTACAGAAGTCTCTGGGGCAGCAGCTTGCATCGGTGCTTTCCAGTTAGACAGAAGTCACTTGTTCAAGACCCTGAGTGGGTAGATGTACAGCCTAGAGTCGAGGACCAGAGGGAGGGTCCAGAAGTCATGACATCTGGGCTCGGTAAAGCCCAGATGAACTTTCATGGAGTAAGAGTGACTTAGAAACAGCTTCAGCATTGTGCAGTGCTGAAGGGGTCTTCCTGTGAACACATGCACGCCAGATGCATGGATTATGCAAATTATATGCAAAATACATGTGTGGGCCTCCCAACTTGCAAATGCCAGATGTGACCCTTGGGGACTCTGAATTGAACTGAGCGCTGTTGTATGGTACAAGCCTGACCCAGCTTCTTATGGTTGGCAGGGGGAGCTGAATTCAAGGTTATTCACACAGAAGGGGATGAAAGGAGCAGGGAGTCTCAGCTGGGTTTGAATGTCAGCTCCTCTCACAGGTTATACCACCTGTTTGAGGTTCATCACACCTGCAAGCCTGTATCCCCACATGCAAAGTGACCATTATGAGGACTAGATAGGAACGATGGCCTTGCAGCTGGGCACACAGATGCCCAGTCAGTGGGGCTGTGCTCAGTGGAGAATCTCTCTCTGGAGAGTGGGCATCTGTCCCTATGACAGCTCCACTGTGTTCCCTCAGGCTGTGGGCAGGACCCTCTCTCTGGGCAGCAGGCATATGGGGGCTGCTGATTGTTAGTGTTGGGGGAGCCAGCATCCTCATATCTCAGTCCTTCAGAAACCTGTCAGGTCCCAGTCCATGAGGGATTGTCAGTACCCTGCACACACCCTAACTTGGCCATTATACCCCTCCCCCTCCATTCTCTTGAAAGTGTGATATAGGTCTTTTTGTGCTCTGAATCATCCTTGTTAATGACAGTCACTTCTCCAGGGAATTCTAGAACTTTCCTCCATACAATCATCTGACCCAAGGACACAAAAGACAAAAGACAGCCTCCTTGCCTTAGGGCATAGGCTGGCAGCATGGCTTTTGCTACAAAGCCCCTGACTGGATTGGGCCCTGTCTCAACTCTACTCTGTCTTCCTATCTTCTGACTCCTTTCTGAGAGGGGTGGGGGGAGTGTGGGGTGTGTGTGCGTATGCATGTGCACAAACGTGGTGTGTGTCAGGGTGTGTGTGTCCTGAGAGCACCTTCCTCCCATCCTAGTAAATATCCTAGTAAATCACTAGATCCTAGATCCCTGCCTCAGGCTCTGATTCCAGAAGCCTGGCCCAATTCAGGGAGATGAATATGTAAGCAGAGGAGTCCGTGAACATGACACCCTGTGTGGTCTGGTACTACAGAGAACAAAATGTTAGGGAACGAGACGGTGTATTATAAGACAGGTCATACGGAAGTCACCATGTTAGGGAGAGCACTAGGTGGTGTTCATAGCATGTGCACGACCAAGATATAGGAGAGAGCTTGGTGTGTTTGGTGAATACTGCAAGGCTCTGAGTGACCCAGGTCCCAAGAGAGCTTGCTTGCTAGGGACAGACAAGAGGCATCTCGAACACCCGAATGAAGGGCCACAAGCTACAGCTGGGAACGACACCTAAGAGAGCTGCCATTGCAAATATCCCAGGCTGCTGGTCCACAGAGTGGGTTCAGAAGGCAAGGGACCACTGAGGCAGCCACTGTCATTCTCAGTTACCATGCCATCAGAAACCATCAGAATGGATGCCAAGGCTAGACCTCATAGGCTTCCAGTGTAAAAAGCCAGCAGGCCCTGGAGGCTGGTCTGAGGCTACAGGTGTAGAAAGACATCTGGAAGGTGCTAGGCAGAGGGGACACAAAACTCTGGGACTGGGGGTAGAGGCTGTCAAGTTCAGGGAGAGGGGCAGGCCCCTGCATTGTCAGTGTCCTTCAAGCAGAGCCACAGCCAGACTCAGTGATTAGGGAACAGGTATGCGGGAGTGGGAGGCTGGTTCCCGTCAGGGCTGGAGCTGCTCCCTGTCTGAGTGATTGACATCCGTCTAGTGCCTGGAGTTGGGCAGGCTGGAGGGGAACAGAGCTGCCCAGGCATTGCGTTTGGGGATGGTTGAGCCCTGGGAATGGTTTCTGCCCATCCTCTTCTATTCACAAGCACTGGAGTAAAAATGTATACAGGATTATCAGCCACAGAAGAGGCAAGGCTATGTGATGGGAGGGTGTAGAGAGGCCAAAACAGACAAGGGAAAAGACTGCCCTGGGGAAGAGGGGAGGGCTTGCTGTTGCCATAGAAAACTCATGCTTGGGCAGACAGAACCTGACCTTCACCCAAAGCTGTCCCTATCACAGACCTGCTCTGCTGTGACTCCTTGATTGGCTGGGACATCTGCTGGGCACTGCGTTGGTGTGGGAAGCACAGATAGGCTGTGTGCCATGTCTCCCCAGGCTCTGCTCCAGGCACTCTGAGGCGGAGAGCAGCACAGGTGGAGGAGAGCCGGGAGATGCCCCAGGAGGGGCGCCTGGGGAGAAACGTGTGCTCTGGTCAGGGCAAAGGGATTCAGGTGGGTATAGACCAGGTGCAGCCTGAAGGCTAGAGGTGGCGCATACACACTCTTGGGGTCCAGCCCCATGAATCCACAGCCTCCAACACGGCACATCTTCTGTCTGTCTCTCTGCTGTGCTGCAATCCATCACAGATGGGAAGTTCCAAACCATCTGAAAAATGGACCAATCACGGGTTTAGCTGGTCATTTTGTAACTATTGGGTGGGGGAAGGTTGTGCATGAACCAGCTTGACTGGATCCTGGAAGAGCTGCTGCTGACAACCAGGAAAGCCATTCTGGAAGGAGAGCTGACAAGCTTCAGGGAGGTAGGTCAGGGCTGAGGCCGGCACCAAGGTTCTCTCATCCCCTGTGGGGCCCCAGCCTCTACCTGATGCTTACGGATAGATGATCTATTTGGCATCTATTTAGAAAGGCTCCATGCTAGAGCCTGGACTTGCAGACCCCCACTGACCAGCAGCCTGGGTCCAGCTACCTGCCCCTGCTACCACTATGTGACCCTTTGGGTCCCCTAAGCTTGAGCCTTAGCAGGGAGGCCTCCTGCATTCCTGGCTACTCTGGCCTTGGCTAACAGCCCCAGCTCTTCAGGAAAGAGAGTTCAGGAGGCTCCCACAGTGGGGTGTTATCCCATTAGTCCTTCCTCTGCTCTGGGGTTTATGCTGGGATTGGGACAGCTTGATCCCTGACTGCCTCCTACCTCTGTCCCTATGGCTGTCCCTATGCCTGCCCCTATGGCTGCATCCCATCTCCACGTGTCTCCCTTTTCCTCCCTCCTTGCCTCCCCTGCCCTAGCCTTTTCAGGCTCCAGTCTCTCAAACTGCCTCATCATTGCCCAAGCTATTCACCGTGGAGTCCCTGGGCAAGTGTGTGAGAGGAACCGGAAAGCTGGTCAGAAGGATGTACTGGTGTCCAGGATCAGACTAAGAGGATGACAGGAGCAGAAAACATCTGGAGTGACTTGGAACAGCACCGAGAGCCCTGGTGACCTGTGAGGGGCTCCAGAGTGACCTCTGGATTCCAGTCCCTTTGCTGAGGCAGGAGAGAGAGAGAGGGCACGGTTTGGAGGGAAGTCAGGTGTTTCTGCAGCTACAAGACAGGATTCAGGAGGAGCTGCTGGAGAAGAGAATTGCCTATAGGATACCCTGAAGGAGCCTGGCTGGGGCAACAGGCTATGCCTACAGCCTTCGGGTCTCATTCGGCCACTGCACCTCCCAACTTGAGGAGTTGTGGTGAGCTTTGGGTTCCAGTTCTGGAGGTCTGGCCCCTGCAGCACACTGCTGGCATACAGGGCTCGTACTGCACTCAGGGGCAGATGGCTGGCGGGTGGTCTTGCTGGCTTCCTGTCTTTCTCCCAGACACTTGGGAAAGGTCCTGGCCAGAGGGCAGTCCAGGCAGCTGCTTGCTGCCCCCTAAGCCGTCTCTCTGTTCCACTGACCTGGCTCTTCCCATTCCCACCCTCTTTTCTCAGATCCTTCCCTGAGTTCTCCCTGGGTGTCCTTCTCAGGGGACTTCGCCCTCCTTAAACCTCCCTCTCCCATAATCAGGAAGAGTCTTGATTGCTCATTATGTTTGGAACCCAAATTGTCAACCAGTGAGAAACTAATTTCCCCAATTTAGGCACTATAATGCTGGCTGGGCTGCATTCCTGGGAAGAGGGGGAAATGTCCCTTCTTAAGAAGAGTTGAATTAGCAGTGTGGTGGTGGTGGTAGCAGCCACACCTTTAATGCTGGCACTCCCAGAGGCAGTGGATCTCTGAGTTAGAGGCCAGCCTGGTCTACAGAGTGAGTTTCAGGACAGCCAGGGCTGTTAAACAGAGAAACCCTGTCTCAAAAAAAAAAAAAAAAAAAAGGAGGAAGAGTGAGAAGGAAGAAGGAGGAAGAGAAGTAGAAGGAAAAGAAGGAAAAGAAGGGGAGGAAGAAAAAGGAGGAAGGAATGGGAGTTTCCAATGCAGTGGAAGATGGAGGCAAGAACAAAAATGTTTATAATGAAACAACCAGAGTTTCCAAAACTGTCCCATCTCTTTTGTCAGAAGCCAGAGAGAAATCAATTTTTCTGTAAAAGTTTGGGACAGGGGAATGAAGGTTTCCAGAGGCATTTGTGTGGCAAGAAGCTACATATTGCAGGTGAGGTCCAAGGAAAAGGTACTGAGGAAGATAATCAGGATGTGGTCCAGAGACACGTGGAGACAGACAGCAGCCAAGCCAAGGCAGGGTGAAGTTTCTGAACCTCACAGAAGCAAGGACTGACTGGGGTGTCTGTCCAGGCATGAGCTGAGATGGGCTCAATCAAGGAAAGGGTGGGGCCGAGAGTGGAGGAGAGGTGAGAGTCAGGGATTCAGAGGAAGGTGAGTGAGAAGTGCTAGGTCCAGAGGGGGTGAGATATGCTGAGATGGAGAGCTGAACTGTTTCTAGGCAGAAGGGCTAGAGAGTGGGTGGGAAAAGGAGGGAGGGGGAGGGGGGAGGGGGAGGCCTTGCAAGCAACAGACCTAGGTTCAAGAGAGAAGGAAAAAAGGATGAGGGCCAGCAAAGCCAAGAGGCAAAGGTCTGAAGATATGCTGGGGGTGTTAGAGTAGAGTTGGGGGTGATGGCAGGAAGTGGGAATGGTCTCCATTGCTCAAGCTAAACAAGAGGTGAGGCTTTCTCCTTCGATTTGAGGCAGGGTTGGCAGGAGTAAAGCTCAGTATCCATAGGAAACAGTATCAGCAGGAACAAAACTGCACCTTCGAGAATCACCTAAATACGTATGTAAATTACAAAGCACAACTCTGCTGTTTATTTTATGGCTGCTATGGTTTTGGATATGGTTTTCTTGCCAAAGCCCACGTTGAAATTTGTTTGCCAATGTAATGGTGTTGGGAGTGGGGCCTTTGAGGATATTACTTGGGAGATTGAATTTAATTATCTGGGGGAGTAGGTGGTTATGAAATGCCCCTTTTCTCTCCTTTCTTCTTCGAGGAGAATCATGTTACCCTTCCTTCCCCAAAGCTGAGCTGCTACCAGGACCATGCTCTTAGATTTCCATACTGTGAGGCAAAATAAACCTCTCTGCTTTATAACCTTCCCAGTCTCGTGTGTTCTGTTATAGTAACAGAAACTGATTGAAGATTCCACAATGGCAAAAAAAAAAGTTGTTATTTTTTAAAGTCACATTTTCACTGAGAAAGAAGGGGAAAAACTAAAGAAAATAGGAACATTTGGGAACAACTCTGTTGCCAATAGCATTTCCATGTATCATTTCCACACCACCCATAATAACCTGTCCATTTGGCCTACCTTCAATACTGCTGTTCTTGCAAAATTTCCTAATGGATTTTCCTTCCTAAAGTCTTGCTGAAGGGCAGCTCTGGTTTGGTTAGTTTTAGCACGGTCTTATTGATGTCCGGGGATGGCTTGCCCTGCAAGCATGAGGACTTGAGTTTGAGTCCTCAGCACCCATATAAAAAGTCAGGCATGGTGGTGCACACCTATACTCCCAGAGTTTGGGAGGCAGAGACAAGAGGACCCCTAGGTCCTGCTGGTCAGCTGTTCTAGCCAAGTTGATAAGCTTCACATTCAGTGAGAGATCCTGCCTCAAAAAATAAACTGGGGGATCATGGAAGATGACAGCTAATGCTGACTCCAGACTCCGAGCACACACAGACACCTGTACACATACATGTAAACATATGTATTTCCATAGAGGGTTAAGTGAGGAAGACCCTCCTGAAGTGGGGGACAGCATTCCACAGTCTGGCAACCTGCTTTGAATAAAAGGGAGAAGAAAAATCTAGGTGAGCACTAGTGTTAATTTCTCTGCTTTCTGATCTGCTCAGATATGAGTAAGCAGCCACCATATTCTCCCTGCCACGCCGGGCCCTGAAATATGCTCTCCCCCACTTCAGTTGTACCGGGTCAGGTATTTGGTCAGAGAAATGAGTAAAGCAACTAATACAACTGCCCACTAAAAACTCACCTGCTCCAGTCCACGACCTGTTGCTATTACTACAAACTCGGTAAATTATAGAAGTTTAACTGGGAGATCGAAGTCTATCTAGGTGAAGGCCTTTGTATTGTATCTTAACCTGATGGTAAGGGAGAGAAGGAGAAAAGGGAGAGAGGGAAGGAAAGACTGGTGGAGGGAGGGAGAACTTACAACTAACGCAGTCCTGTGACGTCACTCTTATTTGTTCATGAGAACACTGCCCTTCCCCCATGACCTAATCACCCCTTATATATCCTGCCTTTTAGTACCATCAGAGTGACAACTACATTTCAGCATGAGGGCCACCTCCATCCCCATACTTCAGAGGGAATGGAGGGCCTCAGACAAGCTAAGTAAGCATTCTATTGCTCAACTCCATCTACAGCCCACATTTGTTTTAGATTGTTGTTTGTTTGTTTTGTTTCTTATTTTTGAGACAGCATCTGACCAAGTTGTTTCAGGCTGCTTTTACAGCCAGTGAAGGCTTTAAACTTGCTATCCTCCAGCCTCAGTTTCCAAAGCATCTTAGATCACAGGCCTGTGCCACCAGGCTCAATGCAAGTTTCTCAGGGGATAGCCAAACCACAGCACCAGCTCATCATTCTTCATCATGTGGAGCGGGTTAGACATGGATTAGTGGCTCAGCTTTCCCTGGCTTCCCTTGTTGCATTCTAGTTTTTCCTGCCTAGGTGGGTGAATGGCAGCCTGGCCACTATGGGATGGTTTCTCAATAGGATGTGGGAGGAGATTCATATAAAGTAGCTTTGTTCTCTCCCTCCCTTCCTCCCTCCCTTCCTCCCTCCCTCCCTCCCTCCCTCTCTCCTCTCCATCCTGTATGTGTGCAGCTGCACATGTATCCCATGCTCAGTATCCTCAGATGCTGTGTATCTTGTTATTTTTTGAGTCATGGTCTCTCTGGCCTGAAGCTCACCAAGTAGGCTATGCTGACTGTCCACCTGTGTCAACCCCCTGACAGGTGAGTGCCACCATGCTCAGCATTTTTTTTTTTTTCACTTCGGGCTGCCCTGCCCTTACAGAGCTAGCACTTTGCAGACTGAACCTCTCATGCAGGGCTAGCACTGTAAGGAGATGGTGGCTTTTGGTATGCCTGCCCTCCCTCCATCCCCCCCACCCCCTCCCATTCTTTGTGACTTGTCCTCTACACTGGGAAGCTTATGTGAACTTTCCTTTAATCATGGAATTTTGGGCTCTTCCCTGGCGTTGCCTAGTTGTGAGTCTGTTTTCCACCGTTTCTGCCTGGAAACCAATGAGCCTTCCAATCTGCAAAGCCCAGGGCGTTCTTCAAACCATGGAAACTTTTCCTTCCCTCTTAAAAAACCATGGCTTCTACTCCATTTGCTTTCTCCCTTCTAGGACGTTAGACTTATGCTTGCTCTGAGCACATGATACCCCTTAGGCCCTGTTCCTCCCAGGCTCTTGTTTCTCTCACTTATATGTTTGCTTTGGGTTTTGTACCTCCACGTGGGTTCCCACATCCCCACCCTTTCTCCAAATTTCAAACCATGTCTCCTAAAATCATGGCTAGGAGAGATTTTTTCCCCTCCTTTTTCTGCTCCTTTTTTTTCTGACAAGGTCACATTATGTAACTGCTGACTTTGAACTGGGGATCCTCTTGCCTCCGCCTCCCTGGTGCCTCCGTGACAGGTATGTGTCACACAGACCACCAGGCTGTGACAGTCCCACCACACACACGTTTCTTCCTTTCAGTTGTGAATGGCATCTTCCTGTGGCTCTCACAGCATGCTGCCCTTGGGAGTCTTCCCTTCTTCTAACATCTGGACCCCCTCCACTGGCCACCCATCTTTCCTTTGTCTCCTGGGGTTCTCATCATCCCCAAGGGCCATGCCCAGCTGACAGATGACTGGGCCTCCCTGTGCTCCAGGACAAGTGCCATGCTTTGGGGAGCAATGCAGTGGAGCTCTGGGACCACCCAAGGCTGCTGGCTCTGCCTCTCTTCTGCCGGGTCCTGTGCCAAGTTCTCCCCTGCAGCTGTGGAGATCTGATTCGCACCCAAGGCCCTCTGTGCTGAGTGTCCCTACTGTCTGGCACAGAGGGAGAGTAAATCCTGAGCCAGCCCACTCAGCACAACCCTGCCCCACCTCCTAGGCCTGGATGCTGGCTGAGCCTGGAACTCAGCCACAGGAGTAGGGTTGGAACTGGGAAAAGAAGATGATGAGACTTCTAAGCTGCCCTTGTTAGGGATGATAAGTAGAGAAAGCTTCTTGGGTTCACATATTTTGGTATGATCTATCCTCTAGCACAGGTTGTAAAAATATACCAGGCTGGGGATGTGGCTCCATGGTGCAGTACTTGTCTAGAATGCATGAGGAGGCCTGGGTGCACCAAATGAAGAAAAGAATCAGCTAGGAAAAGCAAACTAGTGAAGTGTAATTGATTTGACTATAGCCCTCTGTCAGGTCAATGACAATGCACGCAGAGCGCATTAAGTGGGAAGCCGGTGGCTTGGGGAGCTCACGTATATGTTCTGGTTGTGGTGATGGTGACTTTGGGGAAGGAAGGGAAACAAAACAAAAAACCCAAAAGACAAACCCTGCTTTCAGCTCTGCTCCTGGCTGAACCAAGAAAAGTACTGAAACCTCTGTAGGCGGTGAAGCTGAAGAGTGAGGAGGCAGTAGGGAGCTATTCCCTGAACAGCACAGGAGGCCTCTGTCATCAAAATGGACCACTTCAGATGTCACAGGAAGCTGCCATAAATGACTCTTCACATCCTGTGAGTGACAGAGGAGCCAAATACAGTCACTGTTTCCAAATCTGAATTATCTTTCCTTTCAAATTTCCTTACCTCATGGTAAGGGTCCCAGGAATTTTTCTCCAGCAAGCTTCAAAGTCAAACCATAGGCATTTTCCTTGTCTTGGAAAGCCAAAAATGATCAACTCTCAAGTGAAATGATGAGGTTTCTGAGGCCACTTGGGACAAAGCAGATAAATTGTGCCAAAAAGCAATTCCTAAGAACTTCAAAGTCAGAAAACATTTCAGATAAAAAGGAATTTCTGGAATAAAACAAATGAAGGCAGTTTGGGATATGCTCTTCTCTGACTTTGTTGGGGAAAAGGTATTAAATTAGGATTTGTAATAAAGGGTTGGCTCCTACACTTTCTTTTTTTCTTTTCTTTTGAGACAGGGTCTTACTGTGGGTGGCCTGGAACTTGTATTGCAGACCTGGCTGGCCTCAAACTCACTGAGATCCTCCTGCCTCTACCTCCTGAGTGCTGGTATTAAAGGTATGCATCAACATTTCCTGTAATTTCTAATTCAACTATTCACATTGTTAAAGAGGATCCTAGCAAAGTAAGCAAACTTTTTTTTGGGTGGGGGGGGTTAGGCCCCATTCAGATGGAACAAAGCAAGACACAAAAATAGCCACATGTTGTCTTGTTTTGTTTCTGTTACTGTGATAAAATACCTTGACAAAAGAAATTTAGGGAAAAGGAGTTTATCTTAGCTCAGAGTTCCAGGTTTCAATTCATTTCAGGGAGTCATAATGGCAGGAGGGTGAGACATCTATCTGGTCAGGTTGCATTCATAGTTAAGAAGCAGAAAGGACTGATCAGTGGTTAGGAGTACTAGCTACTCTTCCAGAGGATCAGGGTTCAGTTCCTAGTACCCACAAGGCAGCTCACAGACATACATGCAGGCAAAACAAAAGTAGATACAAAACAAAGAGAAGAAGTCAAAAGGAATGAATGCATGCATCCGTGCATGCTTGCAGTCAGCTGTCTCTCTGCATTCCTATATAATCCAGGATCCGTTGCTTAGGGAATGGTGCCATCCTCAGTAGGAAAGTACTCTAGCCTCAATTAATGTGATCAAGATAATTTCCCCCAACTCCCTGACTTGCCCACAGGCTAACCTAATCTTGACCATCCCTCCTTAACAACTCCCTTCCCAGGCAATTTTAGATTGTCATGTTAACCACCACACACATGTATAAAATGTGGACACCCCAGAAGCACTTTGATCTCACAATTGAGAGTGTGTTTCACAAAACTCTAAACATACCACTTCTCCTATGATGGGCAGATTGACTGGTCTTGGCTCTTGGTGATTAGACTGTCATTGACACCCACCTCCTTGCTCTCAGCTATTGTATGTGACAGTGAAGAAAGCTCCCTTTTCCCTGAAATCCACTTCTGATGTCCTGTCCATGGAGAGGCCCCAGACCTGACAGCTGTTGAACAGAACAAATCATAAAGTACATAAAGTAAACATTTGTTAAAAAACAAATTGCTCTAATGCCATTGGGGGGGATATTAACCATCAACAAAAAGGAACAAGACACCATGGATAAATTCCAGGAGTCTTAGGCTGGACAAAGCCTCTCCCCCAGTATTTGTGCACGTGTTGTGCATGTACTCGTCAGAGAAGGACACTGGGCATCTTCTCTATCAGTTACCCTCTGTCATTCCCCCTTGAGACACTCTGTCACCGATCAGGAAGCTAGCCATTGTTAGATTTTAGCCAGGCTAGCCCTGGGGATTCCAACATGGCTCCCTTCCCTAGGCTGAGGTTACACACATGGCCGTATCCACTTTTTTTTTTTTTAATTTGTGAGCATTAGTGTGAAGGTGTCAGATTCCCTGAAACTGGGTTTATAGACAGTTGTGAGCTGTGGGTGATGGGAATTGAACCTAGGTCCTCTGGAAGAACAGCCAGTACTCTTAATTGCTGAGCTATTAACTTTCAATTTTTTAAAAAACATTTTTATTTTAGTGTGAGTGTGTGCCCGTGCATATGTGTGGCAGGCAGAGGATAATTTGTGGGAGTAAGTTCTTTCCTTTCACTATGTGGGTCCAAGGGATAGAACTCAAGCCAAGAGGCTTGGCAAAAGCACATTTATTCACGGAGTCATCCCACTGGCCTATGAGCAGTCTTTACATGGGTTTGGAGAACATGAACTCAAGCCCTCATGCTTTTACACCATGCATTCTTACCATTGTGCCATCTTTGAAGCCTCACCTTGCTTTCTGAGATGGGGTCTCTCATTGGGACTTGGGTCTCACCAATGTGACTAGGCTGGCTGAGTCTCAGCCATGTACCTGCCCCTGCCTCATCAGCACTAACAATACAAGCATGTGCCACCACACCCTGATTTTTTACATGGCTTCTAGGGACTGAGTTCAGGTTCTCATGATTGCTATACTGACTGGCCTTATTTTTTTTTTTTTTAGCTCCTGTTTTTATTTATATGAATCTTGAAAAAATAAGCCTAGTATCTTTGTTAGAAATGTCAAAACCAAGTACCACAGCCTGGGTGTCTTAAAGTGCAGAAATATGCTTGCTCCCAATCCTGGAGGCTAAAGTCTACTACCAAGGAGTTAGCTGAGGGTTCTCCCCACCACCAATGGGGGAAAAAAAACAAAACAAAAAACCTGTCTTCACATGGTCTTCCTTGTGTGTCATAAGGACACAGTCACAGGGATTTATCCTAAACTTCATTTTAATTGAATAGCTTGTCTGCAAGTACAACCACATGTTGAGGTGTTGGGAGGCACTGAAGACTTCAAACATCCGAATTAGGTGAATTTTCATCTATGGTGAAAATAAGCACAGTAGTTCTTGTCTCTGGGAGGGGTGAGGGCCCAGAGTGCAGGAGCAGGAAGGCGAGGTGCCCTGTGGGTTAATGATGGACTGCTTATAAAGCAAGTGTTGCATTGCACAGGTGTCTACAGCCCCCAAACTCACTGAAACAGAAAACATAAAGCTTCTGCATTTCACTGTCTGCCAGTTTCAGTGGGAAAAGTGCTTGCTGTGCAAACCTCATGGTTTGAGTTTGGATCCCCAGAACCCATACCAAGCTCAACACAGTAGCACACATGTCTCTGATTCCAGTGTGTCCCTGAAGGGAGATGAGCAGACAGGAGAATTGCTGGGAGATCCTGGTGCATGCAGAAGTAAGTAAAAGACTCACAAAAAAGGTGGAAGTCAATAATTGACTGCCTCCACATGCTTGCCTCAGCACATGTACACCTACACCCACACACATTCTCTCACACACACACTTGCAGGCTCAGACTAAAACCCAGAAACAAGTGATATGCGTGCATAGTGTCAATGGCATAAAGTATGCTGACACCTACAACTTGCTTTGGAATTGACAGAAATGTACAATCACCTACCCCATTGCACAGGTAGCATGTATACATGCTTGTCCTAGGTACTAATTGTTGAGATCTTTTCTGTAGCCTTGACCATTTGCATTATAAACTGTTCGGGAAATTTTTTAAAATTAGAACTTCCATTTGGAAATGCTAGCCAGACATTTCTTTACAATGTTTTGGATTTATTTTTTATGTGTACAAGTGTTTTGTCTGCATGTATATATGTAGAGCACTTGTGTGCCTGGTATCCTCAAGAATGTGGGAGTTATGGATAATTATGAGTCATCATGTAGGTGCTGGGAACCAAACCCAGGTTGTTTGCAAGAGCAGCCAGTGCTCTCAACCACTGAGCCATCTCTCTAGCCCCTAGCTAGATGTTCTTAACTTGTTTCTTTATGTTTAGTTTTGAGGCATAATATCATCCAGTCTAGGCTGGTCTTGAATACATCAAGGAACTGAGAATGACTTTGACCTCATCTTCTGGTTTCCACCCCCTCTATGCGGTCTCTCCCCTGCCTCCCAGGCTGGGGCTACAGGTGCTGCTGAGGGCTCGTGCATGCTAGCAAGCATCCTACTGATGGGAGCTACACCCTCAGCCCCAGACAGATGCTTCTTACAGAGTTTCTTTATTGATAGATCAAGATCCTCCAGAGAGTATCACTCCACTAATGAGTCCACTAATGAGTCTGAGAGGATGAGTAGGGAGAACAATTTGAGAGTGGACTGAGGCTGCTTGGAGAAGTTCTGTGGCTTAGGGTAGTCAGGTTTGTAATCCTGCAGATTGATTCCGGGAGTGTGGCTGTTCAGAGTCAGGGCAGAGGGCATCTCACACCCCCTTCTGGATTCTGTGGGTACTGCATGCACATAGTACACAGCTACACGAGCCCCAAACCCATATACATGTAACAATAATAAAGTAATCTGAACAAGGGGAACTCACGGATCCCAGTCTGACAGCTTGGGAACAAGCATAGGACCGAACCAGGCCCCCTGAACATGGGTGTCAGCTAGAAGGCCTGGGCAGTCTATGGGGCCTCTGGCAGTGGAACCAGTATTTATCACTAGTGCACAAAAGGACTTTGGGAGCCCATTCCCCATGGAGGGATACTCTCTTAGCCTAGAGACATGAGGGAGGGTCTAGGCCCTGTCCCAAATGACTTGATAGACTTTGATGATCCCTCATGGAAGGCCTTATCCTCCCTGGGGAGGATAGGGGGTGTCAGTAGGGGGCATGGGAATATGGGAGAGGAAACTGGGATTGATATGAAAAATAAGATAGTTTCTAATTTAAGTACAACTTATAAAACATAAATAAAAAGCTCTATATTTAAAAAAAATTAGTAATTCAGGGTAGTTCAGGCTCTTTTTTCATCCTTCCTTCACTTTCTTGAGTTTCTTTGTGTTGCCCAGGATGGCCATTCCACCTCAAGTTCCTGGAGTAGCTGGGAACACAGGAGCATGCCAGTTTGCTCAGGTTGAGGGCTGTGTGTGTGTGTCTTGTTACTGCCATGCAGCATTTTCCAGGTGAGCCAAGCTGCCAGCTTCTGATGATTTTCCTGTCTCTACCACCCATCCACCATAAGAGCACTACTAGTATTACCAATTCTGGCCTTTTACATGTGGATTCTGGGAATCAAACTCAGGTCGGCTGGCTTGTGTGGCGAGCACGTTTACTTATGGAGCTGTCTCCTGGTCCTTGAAGACATAACAAAGAGCCTAGATTTCCTGGCATGTAGTACTAGGGATAGGCATGTGATTGAAATGGAGATGGCAGCACATAGTAGGTATGCAATTTTCTGGGTAGATATTCAAATTAATTTGAAAAGGAAGCTTGCAAAAAATGAAGACAGCAGAAGCACTGTGTGGTGGTGGGGTCTCTTTCCCTATTTTTGCCCCAGCCCACCTCTGGTCCCTTACCTTGAGAAATAGACCCAGGAGAGGCCACTTGGGTTCCTGGACGGCAGGGGGGAGGGGGCGTTGTGCCACATTCTTAGGAGCAAGCATATCCAAAACAATTTCTTTTTCTAAAAACTCAGTGCTAAAGGGTTCCAGATGTCCATTTGTTATATAATGGGGTTTGTTTTAATAGCATCAACTTCCAGATGTGCAGGCTGGAATCAAGAAGCCCATTGGCCCCCTGAGGACACTGTGAGCCAAGCAGAGTGATGCCTAGGGGGGAAAGATGACTATACATGCAGAACCAGGGCTGGGAGACAAGCTGGAGGTGCCTGTTTACTGCCACTGGGCCACTCACTTGCCCAGCAAATGTCCCAGGGCTGAAAGGTGGGGAGGGGATGGGGAGGGTGGCACAGGTTTCTATTTGTCAGCCTGACTCAGAGCAGGGATTCCAGGAGACAATAGAATGGTGGCCAACAAAGAGTCTGCTTGGTCGGACTCCAGGTCCTTGTTGGGTGCTCTTGGTAGTCATTTAGCCTGCAGAGATTTTTTTTGGGGGGTCTTAGAATGTGAAATAGAGAAACACCATTCCACCTGAAGGAAGTCAATGTAAAAAGAGAAATGAGGTGAGAGGACTGGAGTGGGGGGGGTAGGGGAGGCTGGAAAGACTTAAGTCTTTTCTCCTTGAGCAAAGTAAAAACACCAGGGTGGATGTGTGCATGCGTGTATGTGTGTGTGTGTGTGTTTCTGACCCGGCACCTTTCCCCAGTGCCTGTCACCAATTGGGAAGCCCCTAGGCAGCCCAGACTCTGTTTTTTCCCCTGGAACACTGGGAAAGAGCCAGCGTTGGAGAGCTCACTGCCTCCTCCAGAAGTTTCTTTCATGGCTCCACAGCGCCAACAGATTGAATATTTTTCTGCTTGCTGAGCCAAAGTGGCCCCTGGGTGACCCCCGGAGCTGGTCCAAGATGTGCTCACTGGACTCTGCTGAGTACCAACACCCTCTCTTACCTGCTGGCTACTGGCCTCAAGCTTTCTCTTCCTCTCAGGTGGCTGTGCTTGCCACAGCAGATGCCTTAAGACTGAGACACTCTCAGGAGAATGCTGACAACCGAGGAAAAAAAATTAGTGTCTGACCGTAGTCACAGAAGAGAGACACCAAGGGGGATATCCACCACACAAACCAAATAATCTAATAATCTAATAAGAACAATTCAGTTCCAACAAAATTCCAGTCACTGAGGAGGGGCGTACACTATGAGGCTCCTGAGGAAAATAGCTATAGAATAGTGGATCTCTTTCTGAAGCAAACAATGAGGCAAATCTTGAGTGGACAGAGGCTGAAGTGTATGATAAAATTCAGATGTTTTCAACAGTATTTTTGCTGGCACAAAGACAACAGTTTGGCACAGCAAACCCAAGGTCCCAAAGTAGACCCCTTTACAGACAAAGTCACACAATGGATGAGAAACAGGCTCTTCAGACTAAAAGGAAGAGAGCATTTCAGCCACAGTTACCTTTGGGGAGAGGGGCTTGGCACAGGCAGGGCCAGCACTGAGTGAAACATAAGGGTTTGCTTTTCATTTTCCTCCTCGTTGTGTATTTGTATGTGTGTCCATTTGTGCGTGTGGAGGGGAGCATGCAAATATATGCAGGTGTGCGTGAGGAGGGGAGCATGCACATACATGCAGGTGTGCATGAGGAGGGGGGCATGCAAATACATGCAGGTGTGTGTAAGGAGGGGGGCATGCAAATACATGCAGGTGTGCGTGAGGAGGGGGGCATGCAAATACATGCAGGTGGCGTGGGGAGGGAGACATGCAAATACATGCAGGTGGCGTGGGGAGGGGGGCATGCAAATACATGCAGGTGTGTGTGAGGAGGGGGGCATGCAAATACATGCAGGTGTGTGTAAGGAGGGGAGCATGCAAATACATGCAGGTGGCGTGAGGAGGGGGGCATGCACATACATGCAGGTGTGCGTGAGGAGGGGAGCATGCAAATACATGCAGGTGTGCGTGAGGAGGGGGGCATGCAAATACATGCAGGTGTGTGTAAGGAGGGGGGCATGCAAATACATGCAGGTGTGCGTGAGGGAGGGGGGGCATGCAAATACATGCAGGTGTGTGTGAGGAGGGGGGCATGCAAATACATGCAGGTGTGCGTGAGGAGGGGGGCATGCAAATACATGCAGGTGTGCGTGAGGAGGGGGGGCATGCAAATACATGCAGGTGTGCGTGAGGAGGGGGGCATGCAAATACATGCAGGTGGCGTGGAGAGGGGGGCATGCAAATACATGCAGGTGGCGTGGGGAGGGGGGCATGCAAATACATGCAGGTGTGCGTAAGAAGGGAGGGGGGCATGCAAATACATGCAGGTGTGTGTAAGGAGGGGAGCATGCAAATACATGCAGGTGTGTGTGAGGAGGGGGGCATGCACATACATGCAGGTGTGCGTGAGGAGGGGAGCATGCAAATACATGCAGGTGTGCATGAGGAGGGGGCATGCAAATACATGCAGGTGTGTGTAAGGAGGGGGCATGCAAATACATGCAGGTGTGCGTGAGGAGGGGGCATGCAAATACATGCAGGTGTGCGTGAGGAGGGGGCATGCAAATACATGCAGGTGTGCGTGAGGAGGGGGGCATGCAAATACATGCAGGTGTGCATGAGGAGGGGGGCATGCAAATACATGCAGGTGGTGTGGGGAGGGGGGCATGCAAATACATGCAGGTGGTGTGGGGAGGGGGGCATGCAAATACATGCAGGTGGTGTGGGAAGGGGGGCATGCAAATACATGCAGGTGTGTGTAAGGAGGGGGGCATGCAAATACATGCAGGTGTGCGTGAGGAGGGGGCATGCAAATACATGCAGGTGGTGTGGGGAGGGGGGCATGCAAATACATGCAGGTGTGCATGAGGAGGGGGGGCATGCAAATACATGCAGGTGTGCATGAGGAGGGGGGCATGCAAATACATGCAGGTGTGTGTGAGGAGGGGGGGGCATGCAAATACATGCAGTTGTGTGTGAGGAGGGGGCATGCAAATACATGCAGGTGTGCGTGAGGAGGGGGCATGCAAATACATGCAGGTGTGCGTGAGGAGGGGGGCATGCAAATACATGCAGGTGGTGTGGGGAGGGGGGCATGCAAATACATGCAGGTGGTGTGGGGAGGGGGGCATGCAAATACATGCAGGTGTGCATGAGGAGTGGGGCATGCAAATACATGCAGGTGTGCATGAGGAGGGGGGCATGCAAATACATGCAGGTGTGCGTGAGGAGGGGGCATGCAAATACATGCAGGTGTGCGTGAGGAGGGGGGTATGCAAATACATGCAGGTGTGCGTGAGGAGGGGGGCATGCAAATACATGCAGGTGTGCGTGAGGAGGGGGGCATGCAAATACATGCAGGTGGCATGGGGAGGCACCTTCCTTGGTTGTTCTCCACCTTATGTTTTGACACAGAGTCTCTCAAGTGAAATGTGAGAGCTTCCAGGTTCAGTTAGTCTAGTAGGCCAGCTTGCTTTGGGGGAGGCCCTGCCTCTGTCTCCTGAGTGCTGGGATTACAGGCAGCCTGCCACACCCAGCATTTATGGGGTGCTGGCACTGTGAACAGCAGTCTTCACACCTGAGGGGTTTATTTCTGGACCCACCTTCCCAGCCCTGCTTTCTTCTTTTTTTGTTCTTTTTTGACAGTCTTGCTATGTAGCCCAGATGGGCCTTGAACTCCAAATTCTTCTCTTAGCTTCTGCCTCCTGAGTGCTGGGATTAGAAGTGTTCAACACCATGCTAACCTTCAAGTATTTCTTATTTTGTATCTCTCGGGCTTGTTTGGCTCGTCCAACCTTATATGTGTGTTGCTTTAGGAAAATTAACTTAAAAATTATGTTTGCACGTTTGTCTATGTGGAGGTATGTGTTCATGAGTGCAGGTGCCTGAGGAGACCAGGAGAGGGCATCAGATCCCTCAGAGCTAGAATTACAGTTGGCTGTGAGCTGCCTGTTGTGGGTACTGGGCCAGAAGACAGTGTCAGATTCACTGGAAGTGGAGTTACGGATGGTTGTGAGCCACCACTTGGGTGTTGGGAACCGAACTTGGTCCTTTGGAAGAGCAGTAAATGGTCTTAACTGCCGAGCATCTCTCCAGCCACTTATTTGTTAGTTTTGTCTGTTTACTTATTTCTGTATGTGTGCTGTGGGAGCAATGAGTATGTGTGGTGGTCAGAGGGTAACTTGCAGAAGACAGTTCTCTCTTCCCATCATGTGGTTCTTGAGACCTGAACTTGGGTCTTCAGGATTGGTGGCAAGCACTTTTATCCATGGAAACAACTCACCAGCCCGAGGAAATGCATTTTTATGCTAATATATTACCTAGAGATGATGACCTCGTTTAGATTTTCTCCTCTCTGTATTTATGTATTGAAGGAAACCTGCATACAAGCTATGACATAATAACAAGTAGGTATATAATAAGCAAGAAACAGCTGACATTTTCTTGGGGAGGAGGAAAGAGGGAACTCTCACTTTCTAAGGCAGACATTCCCATGGGGGTCCCACGTTTCTTCCCTGATTTTTTCTCATTCTTATTTTCTCTAGATAGCAACTACACCTTTAAAACTAAGCCAAGGGGGATGACATTTTGGAAAAAAAAAACAAATGATTGCAGAAAAGATGGATTACTCAGAAAATGGGACAGGAAAACTGGCTAAGAATTTGGAAAAAATAAAGTTAGAGTCCTACCTTATACCAAAATAAACCACAGATGTCTTAAAGGTTTAAGTATTAGGAAAAATGAAATACAAAATTGTAAAAGAACTCAGACACTTACACAGTGTGAGCAAAGAGAGAATCTGGCCATAGTGGATGTGACCATAGCGTCCTATGGTGAACATGGGAGAGTGGCTTGGAGTCTGAGCATGTTAGTAGAGATGGCATGTTCAGCTAAAGCTGGGTGCCCACCACGTGGCAGGGGGTCCCCAGTTTCCCTGGCAACCACACAGCCTCTGGTGTCAGTAGCTTTCCTGCTGAACCCAACACTCTTGCCTCCCTCCACCCAGAACACCCTGCTTTGCCAGCCTGCCTCATACATCAGGCACCGGGCATTTCCCTAGTATTTAGGTCCATGACTTTTGTTTGTGCTGCTCACTCTGCCTGAACAAACTCCAGCACTCCTTGAACATTAGCTGCTATCTTGAAAAATCATCTTTGATTCACTTTGTCCCTCAACCCAAGGAACTCGACAACGGCTGTCCCAGCACCAACTTATCATCCTTGCTGCATCTGTTGTCACTTTTTTGCTCACCTGCATGAGGCCAGGGTCATGTTGTAAAGCCCCCCAGTGACACCCTGCCCCCAAGACAAGGTTTCTTTATTTAACTGCTCTAGCTATCCTGGAACTGGCTTTGTAGACCAAGTCTGGTCTTAAACTCTCAGAGATCCACCTGCCTCTGCCTCCTGAGTGCTGTGATTAAAGGCGTGTGCCACCAATGCCTGTCTAAATCTTAAGTTAGTAGTATTTAGAGGTAGGGCCTCTGGGAAGTAGGTAGGATCCCCATAAGACTTGTGGCTTTATAGGGACAGGACGGAAGCCCTGGGCTGACACATGCTTGCTGTGTCAGCACTATGCTCTTAGGCGTCGTATACTCCAGAACCATGAGCTAAACAAGCCTCTTAGGTTCATAAATTATCCAGTCTGTGGTCAGTGATAGCAAAAGAAAATGGGCTGGGGCGGTCCTTGTGTAGGCTGTGGTCTAGACAGGGGTCTTCATGAGACTTCTGCTCTCTTTGGGTCTGGTATGCACACACACCCCCCACACACACATGCACCCCTTCCATACACATACACAAATGCGTCAGTGAGATGGCTCGGAGGGGTTTAAAGAGCTAATACTCTGAGTTTGATTCTCAGAACCTATAGTGGGAGAGAACCGACTCCCCAAAATTGTCTTCTGACCTCCACACATTCACTGTGGCACACCCTCTATCCCTGCCGTCCCCTCCTCTCTCTCTCTCACACACACACTAATGGTGATTATTAATGGTAAATTAATTTTTAAAAATAAAGTGGAGAATGATTGAGGAAGACAGTGTCAACCTCTGGCATGTGCACAAGTCTACATAAACACACACATCACACACACACACACACACACACACACACACACACACACACACACACACACACACACAGTGCACTGACAGGTTCTGTTATCTAATGCACTTGAACTTCTGAAAGGCCCTGCTGTCTTTGACAATGAAGCTCGCAGTCTCCGGGAAACATAGCCTCATGTCCTGTCCCTGAAATATGCAGTTTACCAGGGATGAGTTGGCTGGGAAACAGGGCTATGATAGTAACATTCCAAACTTTGTGGGACACACACACACACACAAACAAAACAAAACAAAAACAAACAAACAAAAAAAACAAAGGAAGAAGAAAGAAAGGAAGGAAGGAAGGAAGGAAGAAAAAGGAAGGAAGGAAGAAAGAAAGAAAGGAAGGAAGGAAGAAAGAAATGTGTACTCTTGTGGGATGATTCCAACTCACTAGCAGATGCAGGCATGTGTGACACAGGTTTGTGCACAGTGAGGGGAACCTGGATGCAAGCCCACAAAGACAGATACTTTCGTCTCACTCTGCTGAATCATAGAATCAAGGATAGCAATGGGAGGCTCTCAGGTGAACGCCTGATAACTAGACTGAGTTCTAGAACTCTCTGAAGCTGCTTAGCTACTTAGGGAGGATCTTCGAAAACAATCATTTTCTGTCTCTGTAACAGAACACCTGTTTCCGGATGAGAAGGCTAGGTGGCCCAGCAGATCTTCTTGTGAGTCTCTTGGCTGCATTGTGCCATGGCAGAAAGACTCGGAGTGTTGTATGGAAGAGGAAGAGAATGAAGGTTGTCTTGCCTTAAAAACCAACAACAACCTGCTTCTGTGTCCACTAGCTTGAGCAGTATCAGTACCTTCCTGAGGGCAGGCAGGGGTCCCCAATCCACCCCAAATGCCTCTTCGGGGTTCTGCTATCTTCCAACACTTTTTCTTACCTTGGGAAACAGATTTTGGTTTGAATTCAGAAGAGGACAAAGCCTATCTATCTGAAGCACAGCACTTTCCCTGGATGGGAAAACGAGGCTGCTCTTGTCAGTCTTCAGGGCATCAGCTCCAAATGGATAGCTGTGTGGTGGGACCCGGGTCAGGAAGAGGAGTCTTCAGACCATGATGAGGAAACAGAGGGCACAGGACACCCCAAGGCCCTCCAGCAGGGCCCCAGGGGCAGGGGAAGAGGCCTGAAGCTACAGGCTTATGACAGGCATGTAGTCCAGGCTAGCTCAAGGTCAAAAGTCATAGTAGTTGGGGCTTGGAACAACTGGCTTTGTGCTATGCTATGTTCTGGGATCAGTGGCACAGCCAACCAAAGCCACCAGGCTCCTGCCGACCCATCCATCCTATCCTAGGCCTGACTTGACCTTCCTCCCTAGGGTGAGGAACTGGCCTGGCACTTATCCTGGAGGAGGCTGCAGATGCTCTCACGACCCTATCCCCAGCAGACAAAGCCATTTTCTTTTCTAGCACCAGGTCTTGACTGTGTGATGTAACCCAGAATCCAAAAAAAAAAAAAAAAAGCAAGCAAGCAAACAAAAACAAAAATTACCATGAAGGAAGTGGTCCCCCTGCTCTCTCCCTCTGTGTACATGGGCACATATGTATGTGTATATATATATATATATATGTGTGTGTGTGTGTGTGTGTGTGTGTGTTCTGGGTCCCAGCGGGCTGGATGGACAGTAAGAGCCAGCCGTTTTTAACCTCTTAGGTCTGGCACTGTTATCTGCAGTGTGAACCTTTGTTCACATCTTTGGGGTGTTTGTATCTGTGTATAAAAGCACACCTGTGTATGACTCTACAGACATCTGGGTCATCTGTGCCCCCTCTTGGTATACATTAGCCACGTGAGTATATATTTGCAAAGTTTGTTATCCATATAACTACATTTGTACCTAAACATGTTAGGGTGGGTGAGTTCATATATGTCACATGTGTGTTTGGGGGTGTGCATGTGTGTGGCTGGGAACACCTGGTCTGAGGTGTCATCTCTGCTACCTCTGCCCACATCTCCTCATCCTCTCCAGTGGGTAGGCTGCTGCTGGGGGCTCTGCAATAGACAAGGGCTCTTTACATTGTCCCTTTCTTCCATCTCTGCATTTCTGAGCAATCTGGCCTCTATCAGCTCTGGAAGGAAGACAGGCTTGTACATTTTGGTCTAACCCATAGAGTTTTCAAAAGTTCCTTGGTCTCCAGCCAAACTTTTTTTTGAAAGCCTCATGGGGAATGGATTTACAGGAAGGTAGGATCCTGCCTGAGAGACTTAGCACCCCTTAGACTGAATGGGAACATTGGTACTAAACTCCAGCCAGGCTCTCATGGCTCTGTGCTGGGGCAGCAGAGCTGGAGGGACCTTCTTAAACGAACAGACATGGGAGAAGAGGCCCATGGAGGCTTTCCCCAGGCCATGTGGGATCCAGGACCCAGTTAAGCATCCTTTAGCCTCTGCAGAGGAAATCCCAGAGTCAGCCCCACTTGTAAGCAGCTGGTGGCCCTGCTGGCTTCCCGTGGCTTCACTGTAGTAGGCTCTGAGGGCCAGCTGCCCTGTCCCCTGGCCTGAGGGGAACAAAAGGCCTCCAGAGGACTCCAAAGAGCAAAGTCAGTGTTTTCTTAGCACTTATCTGACTAAGGTGATGGGAGCCATGGGTCCCACTGAGGCTGCTGTGATCAGGGTCTCCTGTGTTTGCACAGGGTTTTATTCCAGAGTCCCAAGGGGTTCAAGAGAATGACTGTGTAGGGGGGCAAGAAAAGATCCCAAGCAGCAGGCATTTCAGATTGCAGTGGCAACGCCTCATTGGCCTGTAGATGGGGGCTGGTATGAGAGTTATTGCAGCCATGTAAGGGTGGCTTTTGGGGTCCCAAGGAAGAATAACTGGGAAGTTGGCCTCGAGTAGGAGGGATTCCTGGGTGCTGGAAATAGACATAAAATCCAAAAGATGCTGGGACCTTGTGTTCAACCCCTGCTATACACCCATCACTTCTTCCCTTCCTCCCTCCTTCCTTGGCCCTCCAGCTCTGCTGTCTGGAAAGTCTGAGATCTGCAAGTGGAAAAGTCTGGGTCAGAGATGAGGTAGGAGTGGGGGAGGGCATGCTGGGAGTAGTGTCTAGGCAGCTACAGTTGTCTTGGTCTGTCACTCTGGCCAGAGCCAGGAAAGAGGAGGCATGGTTGGATCTCCCTCCATCTCCCTACAGGCACTCTACTCCCTGTACTTACCCTGCAGGGGACAATAGTAAGACCTTTCACTTTCTGGCAATCATAAGGGTCCTGGAGGCCAGATGCACTGGGAGAAAATGCATGGTGCAGTGGAAATCTAAAGGGTGGTGCTGCAGTCATGCGCTCCAACAGGGTCTGAGTTGTGGTGCCTAATGAAAGGTTACACGCAGGGGTTAAGCTACTTGTCTAGCATGTGCTGCACTGAACCCATATGATCAGCCTGCTTTTAAAGCCAGGGGACATGGTAGTGCAGGACAGGGGAGTCACCACCCTCTACACAGAATTTGCTTCTGTATCCCCCTAATGCCTGTGGATTTTATCAGGCACCTGTCGGCACCTGTGGGTCTGTAATCACTCAAACAGCCCATTTGTTCTGTGAACTAATCTCAGCCTGCAGACACATTATTTGTCTGCTTCACATGGTGTGCAAAGGAACTGTCTTCATATACTTAAAAATCAGGGAACTTGATGGTATGCAGGCCTTGTGAAGGCAACTGCTGTGAGTTCATATGTGCAAAGCCCTGTCAGGCAGGGAGACACTCTAACTTCTGTTTCCAGCATGGTTGGGGAGGTGCTCCCAAAGGCCCAACCTAGCAGAGGCACTATTGGTAGCTGCTAGGGGAGAGTTTTCTTCAGGGATGTGGCTACTGGTAGGCTTCCCATGCTCCAGCAGATGGCCCCACACCCACGCACACACTACAAACACAAATTGGGCTCAGTGGGTTAAAAAGGAAGACTATGGAGTTGGAAGAAAGACATGGTGGGGAGGAGTCAGGGAGAAGTCAGAGGGTGGGTGTAGGTGAGTAACTATGAACAAATACATCCTATACATGCATGAGATTCTCTAAGAATTAGTAAAATGTATTTTAAAATATCAAGAAAATTTAAGCATCTGAATTTCCACACTCTGTTGAGTGAGGTGTGAAGCAACATAGAGCCCACATCCCCATGAGGCAGCCACAGGCTATCATTGGTACCAGACAATGAGCCAAATGTCAAGATTCTGGTCTCCATCATCTATTGCCACCTTAAGTCTCCATGTCCTCGTTTAGTGCTTAATAGCAGTGGCTGCTCTTCCAGAGGACCTGGTTACAATTCCCAGCGCCCACATAGTAGCTCACAGCTGTCTCTAACTCCAACTTCAGGGGATCTCTCGCTCTTGCCCTCTCCTTCTCCCTCCCTCCCTCCTTCTTCCTCCCTCTCCCTCTCCCTCCCCCTCTCCCTCTCTCTCTCTCTCTCTCTCTCTCACACACACACACACACACAGACAGACATAGATGCAGGCAAAGCACCAACGTAAAGTAATAAATTCTTAAAAATCTGAAAAGAAAAAAAAAATAGCTGGGCAGTGGTGGTACATGTCACTGTGAGTTCAAGGCCAGCCTGGTCTACAGAGTGAGTTCCAGGACAACCAGGACTACAAAGAGAAACCCTGTCTCAAAACAACAACAAAACAAACAAACAAAAAAACAAAACCAAGTCTCCAAGTCCTCTAGGTATGCATGCCATCTGCCTTAGGTGGCTGGCACTGAAGTTCACAAACTCTGCTGTTCCTAAAGTGCCTGTGAGGCATGGAGGGCCTCTGGATGCACACAGCTTCCTGTGAGTGAATCCAGAGGATGTCCACAGCTCCCCACTTTGTCCACTGTGACAAAAAAAAAAAAAAAAAAAAATACCAAGAGCATCTTTCTTTGTGGCTGTCACAGTAAACTCTGGTCATGACATAGAGTGAATGTAAGTCCTTCTTCCCAAGTCCATCTATTGAAGCCCTAACTTCAGTGTGGCTGTAACTGGATATGGGTCTTTGGGGATGTGACTGATGTTGCATGAAGTTATAGGGGTGGGAACCTGACTTGATAAGAGTTAGCAAGCATCCTTAGAAGGGATATCGAAGAACTCTCCACCTCCACCTGCCTGCTCTGCATGCGTACCGAGAAGGCAGCTGTTTACAAGCCAGTAAGAGTGTTCAGCAGAAACAGACTGGCATTTCAGAATCCTGATCTTGGACTTTTGACCTCCAGATGGTGGGAGAAATGTGCTTACACTGCAAGACTAAGTGATTCTGATATGGCAGCGCAAGCTGACTAACACAGATCCTCTAAGAAGTCTCTAATTTTGCCCACGAGGGCTGACACAAATCTACTAAACTGTTGATGAGGGATTCTCCATCTTCCTTTTTGAATGCTATGGTTATTTCCTCTGGGACCACTCTGAAGCTATTGGTGGCTGCTATCACTGTGTGGCCAGTAGGTGAACAAAACAGTATCTCAAGTCCTTCTACCTGGTGTTAAGCCTGAATGGGAAATGACTACACAATCTAATCACTCTTTGGGTCAGTCTTGTCCCTCACTCAATTCTCAGATCACCAAAGGCAGGGTACAGCAAACTTGCTCCACTGTAGAAGAGCATGGAAGTTTCTAAGCCAGGCTGCAGGGAGCTCAAGGGGTGTTTATTGCCCTTGTGGGTTGTAGTGGGGGTATAATGGGCTCTTAACTTCTGCACTGACGTCAGGCTCACCTGTCATGCCTGTCTCTCCATAAGGTTTCCCTGTGGTCCACTCTGCTGACCAGGCTCTGCCACTTAGAGGGCTCTCACAGTTCCATAAGGTTTCCCTGTGGTCCACTCTGCTGACCAGGCTCTGCCACTTAGGAGGGCTCTCACAGTTTCATTGTCAAACAAGTCTGATGACTTTGCTTCCTGGTTACCCTCTATACCCTGACTTTCCTCCTTGTGCACTTGGTAGCATCTTCAAATTTGCCGTCTTTTGGCTCCCCACAAAAGGCTGGAAAAACTGTGAAAAGGGCAGATAGATTAAACTTTCCTTCCAAGTGAAAGAGTGCTGCAGGGTTTTGCAGGATGCTCAGGAGGGCTGCCTGGAGTCCAGGGCTGCTTTGTATGTTTTAGCTTAAGAGAAAATGTGAGTCTCTCATTCCACTGTAGGATCCACACTCCTAGAGAACCATGTTTGAGTTCATGAATATATTTTAACTGACTTAACACTGAGTCCATGAATTAAATTGATGGTGCAGGCCAGGGGTCAGCAGACATTCTTGGTCAAGGGCCAGGGAATAAACATCATTGGCTTTCACTGCCACAAACTCCTGTTATAACAGCAGTGCCAGCACAAAAGATAACCTGGAATGAGTGTGGCTGAGCATGAACAAACTATTTTTGGTAATTAAAATTTAAATGCAATATAATCTCCATAACCATGGACTATTCCTTTGGTTCTTACAGAACTTATGCACGGGAAGTCCCTTCTTAGCCTGTGGCTATAGCTGGTTGGGTCCACTCTAGAAGGACACTACATTTAGACTGCCTCACACACTTGCCTTTCTGCTCACTAGCTGTGCCACTGGAGTTAGGGGGTCATCTACTTGAGCTGGGTTTTCATCTGTGCATCACATGCTGTGGTAAGTGCACAAGTCCCAAGCCCTGACCCAGTGACACACAGAGGCACCAATGGGTGCTGTGGTGATCATCGGCTGCCTGAGGTGAGAGGCCAGAGGCAGGGCAAGAGTGGGAGAGTACCGCTGATTTCCTCCTCAGGTCCTTCTAGCTGAGCAAGTCTCAAGCCCTTTGAGATGGGCAGCCACATCTCACATGGTTCCTTGGCCCTAGGCTGATGAGGCCAAGCATAGAGTTATCCAGAAGTCTCCAGATTACACCCCAGCCCAGAGGCCTCCCAACACCAGCACATCAGGCTAAGAACTACTTGCTCAAGTTAAATGTCTCCCTACTGGCCTCCAGGCTGATACTGGTAGCAAAGGGCAGCATGAGCCAGCACGGTCCCCTTCTTTTCGCCATCTGCATTTAATGCTACTTTTCAGAGCTCCGGAGCTTACCCACTCCCCCATAACTCCCTCCACTCAATTTAGGGCTCTAGAACCTATCTGGATTTTCAAAGCCCAGCTGTCACCGACAAGCTGGATGACTAGACAAGCTGTTTACCTTCTCGGGACCTCAGGTCTCTTACGGACAGAGAAATAATGCCAAAGAGATACTGTGGAGACAAAGGACAGGGCCAGTCAGCATTCTGAGTGAGTCCTGGTAGTGTGTACTGACTCAGCTCCCTTTTCACCCACCCAGAACACAGGTGGTGCAGAGAGAAACCTTCCTTGTGTTTGGGCCTTGGGGTTGAGCCAGAAAGCCTTTTGCCTGCAGTGCTTTGAGTCCAATCGGAGCACATACATGTCTTAGACCTGCAGCGAGCACTTCTTTGCTCTTTCTTCACCCTTGGTTTCTCTCTTCCCAGTGGGATTGGCTATGCTCACCACCAGCTATTGACGGGAATACATACCCAGGACTTGACTTTGCTCGTTTCCATCAATTCCATTAAGACCCTTCAGGAATGATCACAGAGGATCAACCTCAGAGAGGGCAGGAATGTAGCTCCTCCGTTTCCAGGGAACCAAGAGGTCTGGCTTGGTCCCTTCTACCAGCAGCTTCTGTGTTTGCCCTCCAGGCCTCAGGCATGAAGGCTGCTTGGATAAAACTAACTTGCCACTGCCATTTTCAGTTTCCACTCCCATACTGATCGCATGAAATACTGTCCTACTATGAGCCAGTACTTAATTCACCTGTTTCTTGTTTTATCCCACAGATATCTCATATGGGGACCACTAAAGCAGCTACGAGTACCACGTCCTGGGCTCTCCCTGTTCAGCTCCTGTATTTCAGATGATGGGTTTGGAGAAACTGAAAACACAACCGAACTAAAACCAAGTCCTTGGATTTGGTGAACCCCAATTCTGGCTCAAAGGCATTCTTTTGAGGTTTCCAGACCAAGCAAATGAATGAAGCCACCAGACAAGATGTAAAGACTCAGGTATAAAGCTCTTGTCTGCCCTTTACCCCAGTGCCAAGTTTTCAGTCGAGTTCTTCAGAGTTCTGGTCTGCAAGCTGAGAGCTCCTAGACTGGTATCACAGAAGCCGGGGCTGGGGTGTTGTCTTCTGTTGTGCCTCTTTTGACTAAGCCTGGCAGCTGATTTTCATTAAGCAGGTTAGATGTAGTCTCCTCCTAAACCATACTCACAATTTTGTAAGTACAAATGAGGTTGCTTATGAGAAATACAAAATACTAGCAAAGTGTATTCAACTAATCACTGTATTGGGGAGGGTATATTTGTCTGAGACAAGGAACAAAACCAAGACTCTGGTACTGAGTTAGCTCTTCTCTATCCAGGAGAGCCCTTAACTCTCCACTAGAGACCTGAAAGACCATTCATTTATTGTGTGTGTACATGCGCACATGTGGGACAATTTTAAGGAGTCCACTTGGTGGCTTCTGAAGACCAAATTTAGGTCATCGTGCTTAGCAGCAGGCACCTTTACCCACTGAGCTAACTGCTGGTCCTCCATACTTCTTCACTTGAAAAACAGTAGCCGAGGACTCTGTGGCCTCACTCCATCAGTACATGTCCCTTCATATGCCGATGTGTAGGCCCCTGTAGGGACTCATCCCACAGGCAAGGTTGGGTTAGTGTCTTGCTTCATCCTCACCCAGGCCCACTTCTTTTCCTCTTGCCTCAGTGATAACCTTCTGGAGGCAAGCACTTCCCTACAGCCCAGGAAACAAAGTTCTTAAAGAGAACAGGTGTTCCTGCTTCTTAAGAGACACACAACCCACAGCAGTCTAGCTCCCCTAGAGATTCCAGGTTTGAGGTGAGACTTCAGTATGCATCTAAAGAAGTGAGTGCCTTTAGGGAAAGCCTCAGGGCTGGGTCTGAAGGAGGGAGGCTATGCTGCTAACCCCTTTCCATGGCACATTTTAACCTGTGTTCTGGTGGTAGGGGGATGGGTCAGGTCAGCCCCGGTGTGATGTCCAGCAGGAATTGGGTACTTGAAGGACTGTAGATTCCCGGTATACACATGATATACTCATAAAATGTCTAGATAGCCAGACATCCAAGTACTAGTGAAATCCTCAATACAAATCTGAATTTTGAACTTCCCATTTTAAATTCAGCATCAAGACCACAGACAGTTTATTATGTGAGACATGGGTGAAGAACGACCAAGGGACGTTATGGCTATGAGTGACATGGAATTAGATGAAGAGGCTCAAGTTTGCTGAAGAGAGTTTAAATTTGGCTTTTGCTCTCAGAAACGTCAAAATAATCATAAGAAGCACTTGTGCCTTACAGAGCAAATAATCCACAGTGTCAATTTCATTTTGCAAACAGTGTCACAACAGCAGTCAACGGAAGCCTAAACACCCGAGAGTTAACATACAGGTTTGGTAAGATATAACAAGGGATTGTGCATGCTGGTGGTTAAGTTGGGTCCACATTGAACCCGTGACCTACTTGGAGGTTTACGTGGCAGCTGGGGAGAACAGCTTTCCACACGGAACAACACGAGACAACAGGAAGAGCAGACTCTGTTGGGCGGCTATAATGCTCATTTGCAGTAAGGCTTTCAAGATACAGGAGTTTTTATAGCATTTGTATTTTAAGGATTTAGGGCAAATACATTTTTTTTTTCTACTTGATAAAAAGAAAATTAGTACGTAAAAGGTTCAAAAATATATTGATTGAGTGTTTCTTTTACATAAATAAATTATATTGATTTTTAGGATTTAACAGCTGAAAAACCCTTTCTGCTTCCACTGGAGGCAAAACTGAACAGAATGTTAGTTCAATAGCGAGCAGCATTTCTAAGAAATCTGTTGTCAGCATCACAGACCTACTACACTACAAACACATCATTAAATAGCATTTATTCAGTTCTTGGATTCTTTCTTATAGATCAGTTATAGAATTTCTAGTTTATATCTATGATTAATAAAACCGGGTCTCTCCTTTTTGAAAATACACCTGATTGGTTTTCTCGGTCACAATTTAACAGACTTCTTTGAGATGCTCATTGTAACATTTACATAATTTATAACCCCAAATGTATAAAAGACAGTGACAAAATCATTATAAATAAATAATGCAAACTGAAATAGCATGCCAAACTTTTCAGACCTTCTGATAAATTAGCAGAGCTGTAACAGAAACAGTAAAAAAAAAAAAAAAAAAAAAAAACCAAAAACAAAACAAAAACCCCAACAAAAAAAAAACCCAAACCCAAAACAAAACAAAAAAACCCACAGTCAATTGTGACAACAAAGTGAATCTGGTAGTCCAACACCTGCCACCTGTCTAGCCCCTGACCACTGGGCTTGACTGGCTCAAGTCTCACGAGCTGTCCATGAAGGAGACCATTGGGAGGGACATGATGTAAGGGGAGAAGGGGGAAAGAAATGGGCAGCTCAAGTGCCACAGGGTGGGCTCTTCCCTGCTCAATTCTTCAGCATGGAGAGGCAGGAGAGAGAAAGCTGCTGACTGAACAGAACCTGGCCTGACTGGCATTTTGGAATTTGGGCCCAAATCTAAGATACAGAGTAGATAGATAATGGAGAGGAAAAAACTTCACAGTTGAAATGTAAAAGGTGATATGCGTGTCTCGTCACACCACACCGATGACAGAATCTAGCACGTGCTGAACAATAACCTTCTGTAGGCTCCAGAAAGCCTGGCTCTGGGTGAAAGAACACAAACTAAAAGGCAGCAGGTTTCTTAGCACAGGGGAATGAGCCGCTAGAGCTCCCGGGGATAAGGCAGCAGTGCTCGTGGGCTGGGTGAGCAGGCGCTCCCACTTGCTGCAGTAACAAAGTGTTTAAGTTTCCCTCATCCAGTGGGGACGATATACACACTGTTTAGCTGGCTGGCATTTCCTCTTAATATTGCATGAGGAAATATAACTATGAGGGGAAATTGTATTACTATCAGGAAGGCTCCTGTTTTAAAGAAGCCATCAGTATGTGCATTTTCAATCATTAGTTTAAATGCTGTAGGCTATCCAGTAACCACGATAAAATGGGCACTTGAACTAAGAAAGCACATACCAGCACTTTCTACTCTGTGCCTTTTCCTTTCCTATCCAACTGTTCCCATAAAAAAGAGCTTGCTCATTCATCTCTGCTCTCTGGCCCCATGGTGAATCCCTAGACAGCCGTCTCCTGCCATTTTCTTCCTCAGGTAAATGGGACTTGAAAGAGAAGGGGAAGGGTATGTCACCAAGTACAGTATCAACTATGATTGCTGGAATGAACTGGATAAAAGAAGAATTCTGTGCCTCCTAGACTAGGTAGATGACACTTATCTAATGAAGTGGCAAGACCCTGCAACTATTAACATGTTACCATAATTCTCAGACAGGAAATTAGGTAGGTAATATTACTGATGGAAACACAGGTTCTTATGAAGGTGAAGTGAGGGAAGTAACAAACCTTTATGGGATAAGAAACTTACAAGTCACAATAATTTCTTAAATGAAAAAGCTCTAATTGGTGTCATCACTGGAGTCTTTGAGCCCCCCGTCCCCAGCCTGTGCCACATGTTCTCTTTCTGGAGGCAGCGCAGTACTGGACTCGGTGCAGTTCTGATCACTGTCTGGCTCCCTCTCACACCTGGAAGCAGGCTCTGGGTTGGGGTTATCCCCCTTTGTTTTCTTCTTTTTCCTCTTCTGGCTCTCAAGGCCAACCATCTCTGAGTGTCTGCCCTGCTGCATGGCTGGCAGAGCCATGCCCATGCCGGGGGAAAGAAACATGGACGGGTAGATGAGTCCAGGAGACACCCCAGGGATGAGAAATGGGTTGAAAGCCACAGGACTACTAGTAGTTATTGTGGGTTCAGACTGATCGGAAAACGGACCCGGGCCAGGCTTATCTTCAACCAGAGTGTCTGCTTTTCCATCACAGCCACTCAGCTTGTCCTCTGTAGTTTTTTCAGTGGCTGAGGTACCACTTTTTGTTGTGCTTGAGAGAGATGCTGACGCGGTGGTTGTGCAGGTGGTTGCCATGGGTGTGTTGAGGAGACCACCAACACCAAACATCTGGGGCACTGCGGCCATGCCTGGCAGCATCATGGGCAGCATGCTCAGGGTGCTTTTAACCTCTTCACCAGTAGGCATGGTGGCAAAACCAGCTGGGAAGCCCACCAGCCCAGTGAGAGGAATGCCTGGAATATTTCTCACATTCTGCAGTCCTACCAGGTCCATCCCTGCAATCAGTCCATTCATGAACAGCGGTCCCATTCCAGAGGGAGAGTCTGCCACAATGGCTGGAGCTTTTAGGAGTTCATTCCGAGGCCGCCTCCCCCTCCTTCGGGGGCCTGCATCTCGAAGCACAGGCTCAGCTAGGGTGTGATTGAATTTGCTTTCTGGGAGAAACCCCTGAAAAAGGACAAAGAAACATTGGATGCTGAACGTTACCAGAAGGCAGGTGGTGGCTGCAGCTGTGTACTGGCATAGCTTATTCCCAGCTCCACACAGGGCTTTAGTGGAAAGGAGTTATCTCCTGTCCACAAGCCCAGAGGGGGTTGACTCTTAGAGGCTGAGAGCATTTAGTGGCAAGGAAGCAACCAGATGCTGCTGTCCATCAGACAGAACTTTCAACACTGACTGGCAAGAACAGTTTCTTTTGTATGAGAAACTGGCAGAGCTGGGAACTGGAGACCAGCACTGATGATGCTCCAGTTCTTGACTCAAATGGCCATGATCCTTTCACTGAAACATAGCAGTCATCTTTCTCATAACATAAGACTGTACAGAAGCAGCAGAGGGGGTGGAGTCCGATGCAGTCAATTTTAAAGGCTGACTGGGAAATACTACAGCCGATGCTGAGGCTCAGAATGGGTCAGCTTTGGTTTTTTTTTTTTTTTCTTAAAAAAAAAAAAAAAAGGATTGTGACACTTAAAGTCACAGAACGTCAAAGAGTTTAACATATTGTCCCCGCCTCCCCAGGAAGGAGCATTTGCTATGGACATGGTATGCTAATGTTGTATGTGTCCCAATCTTTTCTGAGTTCCTGGAAGTTGTGACTTGGGATGAAAAGGGATGTACACACAGCCTGCAGAAATGAAGGGCCTTGAGCACTGCTGCGCATATGCCACCCGAATAACTAAGGCTCTGGTTCCCTTAAAGGAAAGCACATATTTTTCTTCTAAGGTTCACTACAAAAAATCTTTTTTTCTTTTTTATTGAGACAGGGTCTCTCTTTTTAACTGTAGCTGTTCTGGAACTTGCTCTGCAGGCTGGGCTGGTTTTAAACTCATACCTGCCTCTACTTGCCGAGTGCTGGGATTAAAGGCTCTCCAGTTTTTTTAATCAGCAAAGAGCTCCACAACTGACACTTGTGCTCCTCATTTGGCACCAAACACACAGACCATTCCCCACCATGCCTTATCAGGCAGGGCCACAGCACAAACCACAGATGAGTATGGCCTTGATGATCCTTCTCCATTTGCTGCTTGCAATCCCTGGATCTTTCTCCGTTGTTCTGTTAGTTTATTACGTAATACAGAGCACAGGATTAAAACCCTTGAGCTGTTGAGCAGTCTCAGCCTTTTCTCATACAAAGGGCATTACAAAGAAAACACTGTGTTGGTGGTTGCTCTTTCCCACACACAGGAAGGAGAGGCCCCACTGCCCTGTGTCTCCTCCTAGAGTAGTGTCTCAAAGCTGGCATTCCTATCACAACCTTCCCTGAACTCTAGCAAGGGTGAGACCAGGATGGTCAGAGTGCCACTGGATGTGTACTGTGGATACAACATCAAGCCAGTGTGGTAGAACCGCTTGCATCTGAGCTGATGAACCCAGCATCTCTCTGGGCGGATCTGGTGCCTCTTCCTGAGAATCTGGGAGTGCACAGCAAGGATCTGGCAGGGGAAGCTGGACTCCACAGTTGCCTAACTGAGAATCAGAGGCACCACTCTGCCTATACTCCTCAATAGAGCAGAAAAGGGTGGAAAAGGAGGTGTGAGTCTCACTGACAGATACCAAAGGATCAGAGGAATCCTATTATTAAGGCCCGGGCCTTAGAACATGGGCTTCTGAGCAGGTAAGAAATCTACTCACCACTTGCTGAGACTGGTAAAAGAATTTTACTTATGGCTCTGGCATGCCCCATTGCTCTCACTGCGTCTCTTCTCCTAAAACTATTAAAAATTTGTAACTGTCACAATACTCAACAGAGCTCTGCTTAAAGGGTAGTGATGGTGGTTGGTGGCACTGATTTCAGGCTCAGTGAACTATGATGACAGGCTCAGAAGGCCCCAAGAGAAGCTACTAGAATGTATCTATTTCCCTGCAGGGAGTGGTCAGCCCTTCATATGGTGCTCAGGAAGCAGTGATGGTGACAGGAAGAGGAGCAGTACAAATGCCACATGAAGTTCCCAATCCAAGGGCTCCATCACCTCATCTCAACTTACTGCCACACACTGAATCAGTGTGACAGGGTCACATCCCAAAGAACTAAAAATCCACAGACATGTGACTCAAATGTTTCTGAGTCTTCAGGGGTAGCAAAGACTATTTTAGAAAACTAAAAACCCAGTTATCGTGGACAAACAGCTTTATGATGGCAACACTGAGAGAACTTTTCAAAAAGCCTTAGTTTACTATCACAGAGTTGGAAGGAGCCTCCTTCCCTTTTAAAGTTGAATGGCAAGGACTACGGTGGGCAGAGCTGATAGAGACTGAGTGGGAGAAGCACCCATATTCTCTTCATACTACATCTTTATTCCCAACAAGACCAGCCATGGGGAACGTGCCAGGATGGTTTGTCCCCAAGTGTGCTAGACAAGTACTCACTCTGGTTCCAGGTATCCACTAGAAATAAACCCCTGGCTACTTCTTTCTAAAAGGAGACCATAACACTTGCAGGTCGGGACCCAGCTAAAAGGATGATTTTCTACCAGGCTGTCTTGAGCTTACCAATGCAAACCACTTTGCTCTGGGCCTCTATACTATGCCATCTTGGTTCTTTGCTTGTGTCCACAATCCCTCTTGCTAAGCACAACTATATCTCAAGGCTTCTCTGAGGCCCCTTTTCTGCAGCCTGCCTACAGCTGAGAGCCAGGGAGAGGTGCCAGGGAGTCTTTTTCCTTTATATTACACATACTCTAATTCTTCCCGTAACTCTACAATGGGATGGCACAGTCCACCTCCAAAGTCTTTCTACTGAGAAGAATATAGGCCTAGCACTTGATAATAAAATTTTGTTCTGTTTTCTAACAATCTGCTGTAAGAAAGACCCTTACTATAATTTAAACTAGTGGTTCTCAGCCTTCCTAATGCTGTGATCCTTTGATACTGTTCTTCTTAATACAGTTGTGGTGACCACTACATAAAATCATTTTTGTTGCTACTTTATAACTAATTTGGCTACTGCTATGAGTTGTAATATAAGTATCTGACATTTGACCCTTGTGAAAGGGTTGTGACCCACAGGTTGAGAACTACTGATTTAAACTACGTTCCTTGTCATTTATGACTCTGGCCTCCCTGGTCCTGCCCACTACAGAGGGCTCTTCAGGCTCTAGGAAGTCTAAAAAACCTCTCAGCCCTTGTTAGAGTCACAGACTCAGGAAGCACATAGGGGCCTCTGAGAAACCAGAGCTTGATGGGAAGGTGGAGGCTGCTCTTCTTTTCTCCTCAGGTCTAGAGAGCAAAAAAGCCCAGGGTAAAGAGAATGATTCATGCATAGTGTGGGACTCACTGATAGAGGAAGTCAGCCCGCACTACTTCCTGTGGAAGAGAGCTACTTCGGCCGCCCAGATGCTGCCTACCACAGACAGGTATCCCTCCCAGCAGCCCTGCGACCACACACAGAAGCCAAATCGGACTCTGGCAGTTCTCCATCCTGGTAATTATACCCTGGGGAGGGGGAGTAACCCTGTTTCCTCTTGTAGAAGAGGCCTGGAGAGAGCACTCGGAGAGAGCAAGAGTGCTTATGTTCAAGCAAGAGTGGAGGCAGAGCTGCTTCCCAGATGACTGCATGAGATTCTGCATGAGATTCACCACAGAACAGCCTCACAAATACATGATGCCATTTGTTCCAACCCTTAAACTCTTGGACAGAAGCAATATAAGGAGGGCGACCAAATCGGTCTTATTATTTTTTACAAAGGCTAGCCAACAAACACTGGGTAAAACAGAGACCTGGTAAGTCAATGTTTAGAAACCCCCAAAGCAAAACAAAGCCAAACAATGTCAGGTCTAAAGTACATTTCTGGAATCACTGGTAAAATCTGAGTGTGACTCTTGACAGCACATTCTATCAATGCTCACATGTATGACAGTGGTTGAGAATTAGGTAGTTGTTTCTGTAACAAACAAATGAAGACCTCTCTATACACTAAACATATGTGTACGGATGTAGCTGAAAGCAGCCACTGCAGCCTAGGCATTTCAAAGCTGAGTCTCATTGCCCTTGGTGTTACATGGGCTTCACCAGACAAACTGCAGCACAGACAGCAGGACGCTGAGCTCTAACCAAGTTCCTTATGGCCTTTAATCTATTTTTAGAGGGGACAGGGTTTCATGGGAGCCGACTCCTTGTGAATGGAATTAATGCCCTCATAAGAGATTCCAGACGAGGTTATTTGTCCCTCCTCCTCCTCCATGTGAGGATACAACAAAATGGTTGTGAATACTGGGCCCTCACCAGATGGTTGTCCTTCAATATCTCAGCCTTGAGAACTATGGGAAACCCATTTCTGTTGTTTGTAAGCTTTCTGCTACACCCATTGAACGGTGTAAGAGATCCTTTGAGAGAGAAGAGGCAGTATGCTCTGGCAGAGCTGTGGAGAGCAACTGCCCACCTATGTGATGGGAAGATGAGCAGCCCCAGGGTCAGGCAGACAAAGGCTTCCTGATCTTGCTTCAGTGTAGCAAAGGGACCTCAGAGGCAGAGAATGTGTTTTTAATTCATAAAGGAAGGAGATGCACTATAGAGGGGAGGTTGGCTTGCAAGATTAGAAATGGGTTTTGCTGGTAAGAGGTCAGTGCTTGTAAAGAGGCGATGAACATTAATTTCCAGGGAATATAAGGGAAACTGTCGGGCACGGAGAAAGAAATAAGGCCAATGGCATGTCTGTAAACCTACAGCTCAGGGATTATAACAAGGCAGGAACTGGAGGTCTTCCCCTGACCTTTCTCAAGACACTATGTGCTGAGGCACAAGGGGAAGACTCGGCAAGGTAGATAGGATAGAAACAGAAGCAGGGTCAGCGGATAACACAAGTTCCAAGGATAAAGATGGCCTTTTTGAGAACAAAGCAAGGAAAGGAAAGGGGTAGGGAGGGAGGACACCTTTCTAATGTGACAGCTCAGGGGTTGACCAGGCCTGTCCTGAAGTAGCTGTAGCAGCAGATATAGATGAATGAAGGACGTTGTCTGTGGAGCTTCTGGGTTAGTGACAAAGCCAGTGACAACTCCTTTTTTGCAAAGAGGACTAGGGTGGGCAGTGTTTTCAGCTACAATAAGAAACCACACTAGCAATCCTACAAGGAAGCTGATGCAGGGTGAATGCTGTAGCTGCCTAAAGAGGTGCCAAGTCCAGGAGAGCTTGAATTTATAGAAAAGCTGGGGAAGAGCAAATGTCTCTACAGAAATTTCCAGAAGCTCCACTCTGGGAGGCACTGACAGATGAAATGCTCATGGTGAGTCAGGCAGTGGTGGCACATGCCTTTAATCGCAGTACTTGGGAGGCAGAGGCAGGTGGGTGTCTGTGAGTTCAAGGCCAGCCTGGTCTACAGAGCAAGTTCCAGGACAGGCTCCAAAGCAATACAGAGAAACCCTGTCTCAAAACAAAACAACAACAACAAAAAACAAAACAAAATGTTCATGGTGTGCAGTGGGTCCACTGGCAAATGTTTCTTAAGGGAAATGGCACTACCGCCCCCTAAGGTTAGGACTTTTCCATCTGTAAACTATAATTAACTCAGATTCGTTAAGACTCCAAGTATTCTACAAATGTCTTTGAAGCTGGTTCCAATCTTATGATTCTATAATAGGAAAAGGGCAGTGCTTAGAGTCAGCTGTTTTTCATTGCCAGCGCAGAAGCACTAGGAAGAAATGTCTTACTTAAATGGTCATTAAAGACTTAGGTAAAACATGCACGTTTCCATCATGGCATCTATTAAATTGGAAACAATAGACTGATGTCCAGGGCTAAGGTTCTTTTCTTTTTTATCCCTTTTGGAATGGTTTAACAAACTGTTTAGGAGGTGAAGATGAAAAACATAAGCTCAGGAGACACAGCTGCTGTGGCACTTACTGCAGCTTAAGCTCTCTGCGCTGGCCTCTTGTCCTCTGGGAAAAACGCCATCCAGCTACCCATTGCTCAGCAGGGCTTTCTCTCTAGTGTGCAAGGCATGGCATAGTCAAGATGGTCCCCTTGCTCCCACACCCAGCGCCCTCTTCCTACCCTTAGTCCTGGCTCCTTGGGGACAGAAGGAACTCTCTCTTCTCCACTCAGAGAGTTGATGTCTAATTTTCCAGGTTCTTTACAGCGTGGTCTCCTCTGCTTGGGTTTGTCTGAAAAACTCTAGGCAGTAAATGGAGAAAGACGTTATAAAACATTCTGCCACAGTCTGACATGGGTGGTGCTCTTCAGCTGGTTTTGTTCTTTTCTCCCTAGCAGTGCTTAAACAGAGCTCTACCACCAAGCCTCACCTAACCTCTCTCCTTGTGGTATCAGGACTCAGAAAGCAGGCTGGAGAACAAGTGTGCCCATGCCCTGGGGCACTGCTGAAGCAGGGCTGAGCCTTCTGACTAGCATGTTCTGGGAGTCTTGTGTGTGCATGCATCTATGATCTGTGCTCCTATCTCTGCCCATATGATCTTATGAATCACATGGGGTCAGTATGACCTGAGATTGAACACCAGTGCTCAGGAGCCCTCCTCAGGTTCCTAACTGGGAGGACACAGAGCAAAGACATCAAGGTGACTGAAATGAAAAGTCCACCAGGGCAACCATAAGAACAGAGACTCCTGCAGAAGTACCAATAAATTAACTTGGAAAAATTTCATCAAGTGGTAGAGTTTACATAACCTAAGGATTTGTCTGTGAACTTACGGACGCTGTGTGGTCACTTCTGGGGAGCTTTGGGGAGGGGGGGGAAGGGCATGACTTTGAACTTAAGTCAAATTCTGTTCTTACAACTTTTGTGTGTAAACCTGTTGGTATGCTCTTGTAATTTCTGTTATTGGAGAATTTAAACATTAAAAACTCAAACAGAAAGATAATCTTTAAAATGATGTCCTCAACAGACACATACTTATAGTCCCACACTTAGGAGGCAGAGGCAGGCAGATCTCTGAGTTCAAGGACAGCTTGGTCTACAGAGCAAATTTCAGGTCAGCCAGGGTTACACAGAGAAACCCTGGCTTCAACAACAACAACAACAACAACAACAAAACAAACAAACAAACAAACAAGCAAACAGATAAATTCTTGGTCAACATGGGTTTTTTCCAAATAGTTTCCATCTTCTAGTTTCCCTCAACAAAAACTTCCTCAAGTTTTCACTGAGCTACGGTGGTCTGGGGTAATAGCAGCCAACACTTACTGCACCAAAGCCAGGGACATCCAAAGAGTAGTCAGCCTGCTGCCGCAGCCAGTCTAGTAGGCTCTTGCTGGGAACGGCTGTCTCAGCCTGGTTGCTGGATGCTGTTGTTGGCTCAGAAGCTGGGGAAGCAGCTCCTGGCCCTTCAGGGTGTGTGGTGCTCAGGGTAGCCTGCCCTGCATCTTCATGGACTTCCTAGATTAAGAAAAAGAAATGAGTACGTATGGACATTCACAGCAGAGGAAGTGTGTCTCTGAAACACTCACCTCTGTACTAGCCATGCCAATCATGGGTCTCCTATAGAACAGTTCATGTTGTTTAACTTTTCTCCACCCCTACCATCACCAATGGGGGCTTGAGTTTTAACCCACAGAACCACTGACTCTTCACTGTTCTTACACATGCCAGTGCTCACCACTGAAATGCCTTCCACCAGGTCTACTCAGCAGGCTTGACCTCTATTCTAATGCTCCACTCCTTTGTCATCATCACTCACTGTTCTAGAAACTGCCTCCCCCGTCCAGCATTTTGCTCACAGAAAATTTGATGCTGGGGTTTGCTCAACATTATCTCCTCTGTGGTTTGAACATGTGTCTTATTCAGCTCTGAATCACCAACACCCATAATGGGTCTGATACAGGCCTACAAAGGTGCTAATAGTGTTTGCATCAACAAATTAAAAAACTGTCCAGAGAAGAAAAAGTACTTATTTTTTTCAACCAGTAACTCCTTTGGAATACTATAAGCACTACAGGAGAATCACTGCTTTGTATTTCTAGAAGAGAAGCACATGCCTTTAACGGGGGAGAGAATGCGCTCTCAGCATGTAAGTGGGTGGGGAGGTGGCATGGTAAGGGCTCTGGCATATACACTTGAGGATGTGAGTTCAGTCCCAAGAACCCATGTTTAAAAAAAATTAAAAAAAGTCAGTCTGGGTAGGAAAACGGCTCAGTGGTTAAGAACACTGGCTATTGTTCTAGCACCTACATGGCAGCCCATAACTATCTGTAACTCTAGTTCCAGGGGATTCAAAACCCTCTTCTAGGCCTCATACACATAAAATAAGAATAATGTGTATGAGTATTTTGCCTCAATGTGTATATATGTACCACTGGTATGCCCAGCCCAGAATAAATAAATCTAAACTCCTTCGCCAAAACACAAGACTTAAAAAAACAAGAAGAACAACAAAATCCTAGGTGGTGGCACATGCTTGTAATGCTAGAGCTGGAAAGGTGGAATGGGTGGATCCCCGGGGCTCACTGCCCAGCCAGTCTAGCCCAACTGACAAGCTTCCAAATGCTTTAGAGACTAGAGTCCAGCTCTGAGGTATGCCCCTTATCAGTGCCAGACACCACAGCCAGGATCAGCCTTCCATCTCTCAGGTCTCCACTCCAGGAGTTTCACCATACTGAAGGAATGCTGCCTTTCACCTGGCCTTGCTTATCTGCCTGCCTGCCAGTGGCTCTTTTTTGAAACATTGGAGGATCTGGGTTGCTCCTATTTGAAATAAGACCCTTCAGCTCACTTTTCCAGGCTATGTGCACATTAAAGAGAACCAATGGATTAGCATTATCTACTCTAGAAAAGATGGAGGTATAGCATAATGATAGAAAACAAGGACAACTTAAGAAGGGGTAAAAGATCCATAAATAAAATTGGTGTCTGAGGAATAAACTCTCTATGTAGAATGGTTTTTACCTAAGAGACTCATATACCCACCAGAATTCCAGCCTGAAGTGTTTGCTCCTTCAAAAAGATGAGGTCCATCCCTCCTTCAATATGTTTTCGCCTCCCTCTCCGTCTTCTCATGGCAGCATCATCTCTCCTGAGGCTTCCATTGACGATCTGTCCAGTTACTGGGTGGATTAGGCCAGCTTGCAGAATTCCAGACAAGTCCATACCTAGGGCTCCTTGAAGTGAACCGATAGCCCCAATCTTAGGGGTGCTGGTGCTCACTGGGAAAGGGGATGTGGCTCCTGGGGACCCCTCAGATGAGCAGGAGAGGTCTATAGCTGATTCCCCATGCCAGCCATTGAGGACAATGGGGGGACGCCCATGGGTGGCAGAGTATTGTTCTAGGCTTCGAGCTTTGGCATCCCTTTCCACCTCAAACTCATAGGGACGTCTGTGCTTTTGTTCATCTTTTGTGAATACTGGGGCTAAGAAGCTCTCCTGTGAACACACACGGCAAAAAGTTTGAATGTAACTTCTGTGGCCAAACACCAGCTCCTTCTCCAGGCCTCATTTCCTCAGGCCTTGTATTACTTCCAGTTATCTTCTCTGTGACTTCAAGGCTCCTCAAATATGAGTGCTAAACCACCAGATGGCTTATTAAATATAGAATCTACTTTGGTGGATCTATGCTTTTAACAGGCTTTGGATCACACTTGTAGTCACAAGCTTAAATCCAGAGAGTCTCAGCCTCAGCTGCACATCAGAATCATTTGGGAAGGGAAGTTGTAACAAAAGCAACCCAATATCCAAGCTGTGCCAGTAGACATAAATTAGAGCCAGTAGCTTTTCAAGGTCCCTGGGCGAGTCTAATGTGCAGTCAAATCAGACTCAGTGTGCTAACAACTCCTAAACCACTCACCTTCCTTCCATATACACACCCCTTTCTGCCTTGATTTCATTATTGGTATCTGTTGCTGCCGACCCGTGCTCTAAGGGAAGACATCTGTGCGCTACTTTTCTTTCTTGTTTCCCCTGACCTGTAGGCTCTAGTTTAGGTATAAAGCCCTGCTTTTACTTCATTCTTCTTTATACAAAAACTTTTAATAGCTCTCCACAGTCTACAGAGTAAGGTCCAGAGTCCCAATTAACACTAACTACCTGACTGAAAAACCAAACCAAAATCTCTAAATACTTGCCGAGTAAATGACTCAATGGAAAGTGGGATGTGGCTACTATTCTTTGGTAGCCCACACCAGCTGTAACCTCACCTTCTGGATCTGGGCTGCCAATGCCGCACCATTGCTGAAACCATGTTCTGCTGCTTCTGGCTCTGAGAGGCTGTTTCGAGAACCTGCACTGCTGGTTAAAATTGGCGTGGGCAGTGCACCTGAGGGCTCATACTGTTGGCTGGAGGGCCACTTCCCCTTTAACACCACATGGCAAATATTATCTAGGCGGTTAATTATCACACGATCCTGGAGGGAAAAAATAGCAGCTCTGAGTTTCAAATTACACAAGTCTGCAAAGTCCCTGAGAGCAAGGCCAAGTTTTTCACAAGGCGCTGACCAGGAACGAATGCTCAGACACACTCACTACATAACCTATAAATGTCAAGGTATGAACAATAAAGAATAAATTTGAAGTGCTACGACTGAGGACAATTTGACATTTTCCTTTTATGGTTTAATTAGTCCGGTGAATATTATCTTTTTATTTTTCTTTGTGCACATTTCAATGTTCAAATGTATACAGCTAAGTTTCTCTGGCAGAAGTATTTTATAAGGTTTAATGCAAAGGAATCAAAGCTGGGGATGTCCTGAGTGAAGGATGCAAGCTCTGGGAGATACCTTTGGCCATTCTGAGAAGGAATAGAGGGTTTTCTCCTGCAGCAGCTGAGCAATGGTGGGAGCCCGGACTTCCTGTGCCTCTTCCCCAGGGTCTCCTGCCATGCCCGATGTCGAACTCTTACTCTCTTCCTCAGAGTATTTCCCTGGGTAATCTGGAGAGATAGGTTAAAGAACAAACAAACAAACAAACAACTAGGTATTTGGGAAATACTAGTGATGTGAGGGGTCTGGACATTTAAATCTGTCTCTTCTATTTTTAATGAGTCCATTCAGTGCTAATGTATCTTAAATTAACTACAAATTGTTATGTCTTCTATTTCCAGGAGACCTAAATTAGTTAAACCATAGAGGCAAATCCTGCTTAGGATCACTAAGCATGCTGTCATCTAAGACTACCTAGATGTTCCTTGCTGGTTTAGTGGACAAGATGACATTAAACGCTGTAATAATTTGACAGTTGAAAGGATAGTCTATGAGGTATGAAATGTGATAGACCAGGAAGGCGATGCTAAGAAAGGATTAAGTCATTGATTTCCTAACAAAGGTAAGAGTCATGATTCATATAAAAATAAAGCAAATGAATTGTGAGCTTTACTGATAGCTTAAGTTGTTGTTTTGAGACAGGGTCTCACCATGTAGCCCTGGCTGGCCTGGAACTTACTGTGTAGACCACATTGGTTTTGAACTCAGAGATCTGCCTGCTTCTGTCTCCCCAGTGCTTGTACTAAACGTGTGTGCCAATATGCCAGGCAAGGTCAAAGTTAATTCTAAGTGTAGCCTGGAATCTCAAAAACTTACTAGTTAGTAATGATAGAGAATGAACAGAGACCGGTGAAATGTTCAAGGTGGAAGCTTGGACCTCATTTCCTGGTAAACGGACAAGAAATGTGTAAGTTTTACCTTACTGTGAAATGAGCCTCCCAGAGAGCTGCAGCAGCTCTTTCCTATGAGCAGCTCTGCTAGGACGAGGGGCCAGGGCCTGAGCCCTCAGGGTTCTCCCTGGCACACAAGGGAGATAGAAAACCACAGATTGTGGTGGCACTGTGCAGGGAGCAAACATAAAGAGCAGGGTGGTTCACATGAATAATCCCAGTATTGCTAAGGATGGGCAGGAAGACTGGGACTTTGAGGCCAGCTAGGACTATACAATGAGCTCCGAATCTCAAGACTAAAACATCCAGAAAGAAAACATTGTATGACGATGGGGAACAACAGGGAAGGCTTATCCTAAGTAGGTTAATACACAGGGAATAGCTGTGCAGGCGAGGAAGCAAAGGGGAGAAGGGAAGGGCATGCTAGGGAACCAAGACAGCCAGGAGTAGGGCTAAGCATGAAGCTGGAGGCAGGAACCACCTAGGTTATCCTGAGTCCTATACATTGTTGACATAAAACTGGGTTTTGCTCTGGAGTAAAAAGAAGCAGCACTGAAAGGGTTGAAGTAAGGGCAGACCCTAAAGGATCATCAGTAAGCTACTGCTCTTCCAGGACCGACAGATTTCTAGTTTCCAGAGCAGGCAACTCTCCTGCACCACCTCTGCTGGCAGTGCTGCCCAGGGCCTGCATTGGGACCAGTGCTGATCATTATCACAAAGCTACCAGCCTCACCCCTTGCAGAAAAGAACAACATCCCTGTCCCCTAAGCAACATTTACCCTGTGTTCATCTGTCTGAATTTCCTATACCTCACCTTCTTGGTGATTTTATTTATGTATTTATTTATTTATTCCTTCCTTCCCTCCCTCTCTCCCTCCCTCCCTTCCTCCCTCCCTCCCTCCCTCCCTCCTTCCTTCCACAACAACAGGGTCCAAAAAAGTGATGTGAGTCTTCTAATTTGCTAAACAGCATGATTTGTTCACCTGGGTAAAAAGGAAGCCTGGGGCATGGTCACAGACATGTCCTCCTTGGGCTACTAAGTCCATCAAGTTATTTTAAGTTCAGTTTCTAAGTCCTTACTGTAGCTACTATGTACATTTTAGCTTGGGTTTGGTACCATTAGTTACTAATCACAACGACAAAAACTTAATGTGGGAATTTAAAAAAAAAAAAAAGAGGCTATATAGGTTGGGGAGATGGCTCAGTGGGCAAACTCACCATGCAAAGTTACTATGCAATACTATGCAAGCATGAGGACCCGAATTTGGACCCCCAGACCCAACATTAAAGTTGGGCATGGTGGCCTAACCCCAGTGCTGGGAAATTTGTGGAGACAGGCTGATCCCAGGGGCTCATGGGATCTTACTAACAGCTGAGCTCCAGATTCAGTCAGAGACCCTGTCTCAAAAAACCAAAGTGGAGAGGGATCAACTTTGGCCCCCAAACAAGAATGCATAGGTGTGTGTACCTGCACACATACCTGCAGTGGCAGGCAGGAGCACACATAATCAAACACACATACACAAATAAAATGAAAAAACAAAAAGCTACACAACCCAAGATGGCCAGGCTTTTCTTTTTCCCCTTTAATAGAGGTCATGCTTGTCTCACTCCTGGAGTACCACACCCAGCACCAGACAATGGCAACAATAAATGATCTATGTCATTCACCCTCTTAGGCCCTCTTGAACCTAAGGAAACAAGTAAAATTCACTGCTATTGTTCACCAGAGTCCCTCATCACTGTATGGATGTTCCCACAAAGCATAAAGACTTTCAGTCACCCAGAATTTTTAACATCTTGAAATTCCTTTTTTGAGACAGGGTCTCACTGTATAGCCTGGCTGGTTACGAACTCAAAGATCCTCCTGCCTCTGCCTCATGAGTGCTGGGATTAAAGATGTGTCTACCACATCAGGCTTAAAACTCCTAACTTGAGTCCCCATTTAATATTTCCCTATTTAATAAGGTCAAAGCTATGTCTTCAGTTGTTTATAACTGTTACTTTTATTCGTGTTCAATTCTAGAAGAAATCTAACACAAATGCCCTGACATAAAGCACAGGGTTTTGACGATGACACGAACAACTGCTTTCTATGCTCACCTCAACAAAGGCCAACTTGACTTGTATTTTTGGAGTTCCTGCAAATTAATGGCACCTGTATTAGTTGCAGGTCTCTGAGGTCCCAAAGCTGCTCTACTTCAGCTAGCTTGATACATCTAGTGCAGGAACAAAACACTTCCCTGGGTGCCAGTTGGCATCTTGTACATACCAACACACAGTCCCTGCTGGTGAACATGGGGGATGCAGTAGAGGCACTCCCAGTTCTCTGGGGTGACCCATTTCCAGATCAAGACCATGTACCTCTTGGGTTTACCACACAGTGAGGGTGGGTAGGTCCATTTTAGGAGTTAAAACTAGCGACATGGCTCCCCCCAGCACCCCACTTCCCAGTGCTGGGAAAGATCTGTACACATGAGTACAGATCTGCATACTGTACCTTGACTATGGCAGGTTCCATCTTTCTCATAATCATCTTTATTCTCAAAATCCATGTCCTCTGGTTTGGGATCACTTCCTTCAGGAACATACATGGGAAAACTCTTTCCCCCCTCTGTTCTTTCTTTCCATGGTTCCTTTAAAAGCTCATGCTTCAGCTTAAATGGCTCTGTTGGAATAATAGCAGCCTCACCTTCCACTGTGCTATTATTGGCTTTGCTTCTGTACAGCTCTGGCTGATAAGCCTTGTGTTTGTCTACTTCAGACTCCTCACTCCCCAGAGCACGGGCCCACCTTTCCATGTGTTTGCAGTGACACCGACTGGCTGAGGGAGGAAGGGCTCTCTGTGGTTCAGGAGTCTGGCTTACCACCTCCAGGCTTCCTTTCTTGGCTTCATCCTGGTGGAAGCAGGGGTTCTTTCCCTTTGCGATGTTCGCAGTGGGCTTGGTGAAGTGCAAGCTCTCTGGCTTTTCTGCAGTGCTTGCTACTATGGCTAAGGTTTCATCATCGTTTTCTTCCTCCTCCTCATCACTCTGGTTCTGACTCAAAATCAACTGACTTCCTAAAGTCTTGTTTTCTAATAAATCAATTAATTGCTGATCTGATGAGAGTTTTCTTCTGGAGTCACAGACACTAAGGCTGCAGAGATCTACAAACCCGCTTTCATGGCCTGTGTCTAAGGCAGGGGAAGCTAAGCATTTGGCCTCTAGGTGGCCCATGCTTTCAGGTCTCCGTCCTGTCTCACTGCAGCAGGGTTCCCCTTCTTTTGAGATAGATATCAACAAATGTTTTCCATTTTTAATGTTCATTTTAGCTACTCCTGCTTCTAAGCTGCTCATGAGAGAGGAGCTTGAAGTCATTTCTGCCTCAGTGCCAGCAGACTGGTAGCTCTCATCTCTGCTGGCTGAGATGGTGACAGTATCTTTCCTGGACTGTGTGTTGGTACTTCGGGTTTCCTGAAAAGAGCGTGGCTCTCGGCTGAGCCCTGTCTTACCATACATCATGTTCTCAAAGGACTCAGGCAGCAAGCTTTCATCATGGTCAATAGAAATGACCTCCTGAACTTTGGAAATAAAATTTTCACATGTTATATCAGATAAACTGCCCTCAGGGAGACAGAGAGGATCATCTCTGCTTTCCATTTTCACCAGATTCTCTGGCTCACTTTCCAGAGACTCTGAAGTCCTACTCATTTGGGTGTAAGTAAGAGATTCATATAGTTTAGAATTAGTCTGGTAAAGGCAACAGAGACTTCCAGGAGCCTGGGTGTCAGTTCTTTTGTGTTGTGCATAGTTTCTATAGGCATCTAGGAAGGATAGCTGGGGGTCGTTCATGATGTAATAGTCAGTGCGGTTGAGCCCATGTTTGGCAGTGCCGATGAGCAGGTCTCGATCATGTTTCCCACACTCCCACCAGACTGGGAGGTACAGGCTGGGCCTGCAAAGCTGGAGGCGCTCATGCAGCTGTGGACACCTGAGCACCTGCTCACGGATTTTCCTCAACAGTTCAATGCGGTACAGAGTTTTTGCTGCCCTCTCCTCAGTAATAGGTTCAACATAGATGCTGGCCTCACAGGAACCTGGAGAGAAAGATACACAAAACTTAAAACATAGGGCTGCTATAAATACTCCCTGGACCCTCGGTATGGTGGTTTTAGGTGTGAGCACCTACTAAAACAGGAAGTTTAAAGACAAATGGGCACAGAGTAAAAAGAGAAGAAAACATCAGTCCTGCAGACAAACAATAGTTCCCACTTAATAAGCCAATGCTATATGCTCTCATTAAGCTCACACTGTATTCTCCAGTTCTCAAAAAATCCTGATCATGTCTGTTTAAAAAACAATGAAACAGGCTCAGGAAAGCCACTTGCTTAAGGCTTAAGCAGCATTCAAATCCAGGTCTCACTAATATGAACCCAAGATCTAAATTAGCTCCTTGACTTGAATGAGCAATTTTAAAACCAAGCCACACTTGGGGCAGAGGCTCAGTGCTAGTCTCTGCTTTCCTAACATGTAGCAAGCAACATGGTCTAAGACATTTGAAGCCAAGGGAAGACTGTAGGGAAACTGTGTTAAACCCCAACCAGGTGGAAACATCAAGGTCTGCCTATTGGACCAGAAGTTTAAATGACAGCCACTTATTTTATCTGCGCCAATATACAGAAAATACTTACAATTCCTAATGTCTCACTTAAAGATGGCACAAAGCGCAGAACAGACCTTGATTTATTTTTTTTAAAAAGATTTATTTATTTTATGTATATGGCTATTTTGAATGTATATAAGTATAGGCACACATGTGTGCTTGGTATCATCAGAGGTCTGAAGGTGTCAGATCTCTTGCATCTGGAGCTAAGGATGGTTGTGAGATACCGTGCAGGTGCTGCCAACTGAACTCAGGTCCTCTGCAAGAGCAGTTAGTGCTCTCAACCGTTGAGCCACTCTCCAGTCCCTAGAGCTTTATCTAAAAAACTAAATCCTATACTTTAATCTCTTAATATTTCTGTAAGGGTTTAAATAAATTTCAACTTTCACAGAAGTTATACCTTGAAGATTCGGAGATATGAATTAGAAGCTCACAGACCTCTGGCAACCTACTCATCCTTATCAGAATTCTTGAGATTTAGAAGCTCACAGACCTCTGGCAACCTACTCATCCTTATCAGAATTCTTGAGATAGAGTCCAGTTTCATAGATCAGCTATAGAATTTCTGCAATTTGAACCCTAGCATGTTCTCTTCCCAGTGACAAGTGTTTTCTCACCGTCATCTTTCCACGTGGGAAGACGACACACATTCCGGCACATGGCTACAAAACTATAAAAATAGTGCTCCAGGCTCTCATCTGACTTCTTATCCAAACGTGAAATGATGCGGAACTGTGTCCAGTCAAAGGCTTTCTTTTCTTGGTCATACACAACACCAAAGGAAGACACTGTTCTATAGAAGTCTGCTTGCTCTCTTCTAGTCCACCTGAGAATTAATCAGAGAAAAAGTAAACTGTTTTTTCTACCTTTACAAAGTCTTGTCCATGTAGAAATACATATATTAGTAATTATGGGTTAATGATTAAGCCAATAAGAAACTCTAGACATTGGCCAACAGCATTATAATAATAAAAAAAAAACCCAAACAACAGCAACCAAACAAACAGGGTCTTACTATGACAGCTGGTCTTGAATTCAAGATCTGACTGTTTCCTCTTTCTGAGTGCTGGGATTACAGGTCTATATTACAATGCTTAGCTTATCCTTTTATTTAAAAAGCCAACAACTACTTAATTAACACACCGTAGAAGTCTGTAAAATCCAAAGCACAGGTGAACTTACTTATGCATGTTACTACCTCCTTTAAGTCACTTGGGTGGAGAGCCTTACATCCCACTGCCAAAGAGGGAGCTGCTTTCAAATCTTTAGCTATTCTTTCTGGTATTGCTCTCTCTATAACAAAGTCAAGTATGTAGACCTTGCTATCTCTTTGCCATTAACTTTAGGAATTTTCTAGTTAAACTTTCACTTGTAGAAGATAAAGACTAAAATTATTAATGTACTGTATTTTGTTTTTTACTGATTCCCACATGACAGCGCAGAACATAGACTCTTGGATCTTTCTGCCCCATCTCAGTTAACCTCTCTACCTTACACTAAGGAAACTGGTGCTCTGACTCCCCATTTCCCTTTAGCTTTCTCCCTACTATGTGGGCAAGTGGCCTATGCCAGTCACCTTCTCGGGGACACCATGGTCCTCAACAGGATTCAGTGACCTAGTGAGCACATACATTCCTGTCACCAGTCTTTGTGATAGGTTCTTGGGTATGGTGTTCTGCCCTAGCCGGGAACAGAGCCGGAGATGAGAGATAGTGGAAGAATGGGAAAAGGAAGGGATTCTGCAGCAATGCTAGACAGGCCTCCAAATCTCACCACCTCAGGAGTAACTGAATTTGCTATCTTTAATTTGCTGAAAGCTGCACCAGAAGAACGATGTAAAGTTTAAGAACTGCAGCTCTGCTGTGTTCATTCCTGTACTAGCCTATGGCAGCCTTTTTAGTGTAATTCTCATTATGTCAAGTAACTACGAGTAATAAGCACCTTCTTTATGGCCTTGTATTTTATACACATTTATTGATCTCACAATCTTCATAAACACAAAGTTATAGAAGACAGCTTCACCAAACTACTACTTTTGTTGTTACAAGAGTCAGGGAATTTGAAATGGAATGACATATATCAGTATGATGTTTGAAAGCCACATTCTCAAGAACTGTGGTCTGATTTTGGGAAGAATATCAAGTTAGAAAGTCTTGTGATTAGGCATTGTGCACTGAGGGTCCTAGATCTACCAGCTTCCCCACTTAACCACTGGAGGATGTGGTCAAGAAATTCTGAAGACAATCTGTCACATGGGAACTAACACACATACCTCCAGCTATTAGCCTTCCCTTGTCACCTTTACCCAGTGACCCATTAGTTTAACATGCTTTCTCTCCTTGCTGTTACCTTTTTTGGGCTTCCTTGTTGATGAGGTCCATTTCTGAAGATCTCCTGAACACCTCCTCCTGAACCCAGTATCCTTGATTACCTGGACCTAGGATTTCAGGTCGGCAGAGCTCTTTACGATTGCAGCGCTGGTAAATAGTGACCAGACGCCGGAGTCGAGCAGTGAGAGCAGATGAAACTGGCCAGGGTGATTTGTCTGGGTTGGAGCCATCCTGGGCTTCAAACATCAGTGAGGATATTAGTACTTACAAACGCAAATACAACAAGAAGGATTTTACTTTGTTTAAATACAAAAAAACAAGAGACTTTAGTGACTTTAAAGCAGCTGCTTTAACATTAGCCAGGAGTGAGACTAGTGGGAAAGAAAGTAGTTTTGCTTTAGGAACAGCTTGTGGTCAGTGCTGTTCTCCCTCAAATACACACCCTTTCTGCATGGCAGAGTTGCTCTACAGAAAGGAAAGAGCAAAAAAAAAAAAAAAAAAAAAAAATAAAAAATCTGTTGCCTTCTTCATATAGTCATGGCTTCTGGGTAGCTGACCCTTTCAACTACCAAAGTCCCAGTTAGGTTCAACTCAGAACACCCCACATCAATGAAATGACAGTCCTTTCTTTACTATCCAGATTCTATCCTAAAAACACCTGTTGTTTAACTTTTGCACTTTTGCATTTTGATGTCAAATAGAGGAAGTCAAGAGACATGTGTCACTCTAGGGAAGCTTAACACAGGTCAACTTACTTGGAAGTCTCCTTAAAGATAGCATTGACTTCATATAAACTCCACAAGAACTATAAACTGAGATGTTACTTTTCTTTGCCTGCAGGACACAGTCTCACCTGCCTGGCTGTCATCCTTCTTTTCACCAAAAATGCCATCACTTCCATCACTGGGGCTCGCCTAGGGATAAACGAAGCCATTGCATCAGCGAAACTGCAGCCCAGAAGAAACTACCTGAGTGAGAAAGGCTCTGTTGCAAGGACTATGCATGCACAGGGGAGCCTGTGGACATCCTAAGACCCAGACAGGGCCTCTCAAACACAACTTACTTGAGCAGTTTGTCTGAAGTGCCCTCCCCCAGCACTTCTTCCCACAGAGAATCAGGGTAAGGGACAGCAAACTCAATTACATTTTATAAGTACCATTTCTGTTATAGCTGTGAACTTAAATTATCAGCTTTATCACTATCACTCACAATTTAATACAGTCATCTCACAAAGAATATGCCTGTATTTCTGTTTTTCACTGTGAAAAAGTGTCAGGCTAACTAATACTCATTATGGAAATGAACACTATTTTTATAAAACACGCCAGACTGGATCCTGGCAGTGTAACACCCAGCAACTTAAAATGAAGATCTGAAGCTCCAGACAAATCTGGAGCAAGAACAGAGGCACAAATCTGTCATGCCGGTTTGTTCACGAAGCTGCCACCAACAGGCTGCTTCACTAGCTCGTCCTGTCTCAGGGGTGAAACTTCAGAGTTTCTTCACAGAAGATGATTTGAGACTGGGAAAGGAGATGCCACTTCTTAAAATATGGAAACATTACTCACTAACAACCATCCTCTGACTCAAATGACAACACTGGATGAGCTCAGGACGCAAGGCTATCACGTCACAACACAGGGAAAAGAGAACTAGAAGCAGCGGACCACATCTGCACTCATTCTTGCACGGCCCAAGTCAAGAATGTTATGTTTTTAAGAAGGTATGAGACAGGAAGGTGACAGTGACAATGAGTAAAGTGTCTTCTTGTCCAGGATATTCCCTATCTGGTGTTTACCAAAAGCACTGGCTGCCTCCTGGATAGGAAACAGGTGCTTTGACACAACAATGAAAGTTGATAGACACAACTTCCAACAATTAAAACTCAAAATATTCTTTTAGGCTCTTGAAACTATGGATCTGAAAGAGAAAACTCTTGAGGAGACAAAGAATAGTCCATTTCCTGGACACATACATAGTTCTCCTGTGTGGAACGATAGTAACAAAACCATTTATATAGCTTGTCCGGTTATCCCAACTTTCTCTGGAGATAGAACCATCACTATCTGTGGGAAACAGCTCCAGGAAGCTCAGGTCAATTCCCAGCAACCACAAAGTGGCTCACAACCATCTGTAGTGAGATCTGGTGCCCTCTCCTGGCATGCAGGCAGAATATTGTATAGGTAATAAATAAGTAAAATCATTAAAAGATATGTACAGTTGGGAAAGAAATGAAAAAGGAAAACGTCCTTAAAAAAAGAAACAGAATAGCTGCGTGTAGTGGCACACGCCTTTAATCCCAGGACTTGGGAGGCAGAGGCAGGCAGATTTCTGTGATTTCAAGGCCAGCCTGGTCTACAGAGAGAGTTCAAGGACAGCCAAAGTTATACAGAGAAACCTTGTCTCAAAAAACAAAAAACAAACAAACAAACAAACAAAAAAAAAAAAAGAGAAAGAGTAATTTAAAAAGCCACGTAAAGATGGAAAATACACAGAGAGCCTGGGTATGGTATGTTATTGTGGTGTCTTTGAATTGACTACTGAGGTAGGAGCAACAGCTGCTAAAAGACATTTGATTCCAACCTATATATTTGGAAAATGCCTTGACTTCAAAACTTAAGTCTAAGGACATGTTATTTTGGAGAAGAGGTTCTGCTTTTGTTTCCACAGAAGATGGAAAGCTGTGGATTCCTTCCAGACTAACATGGTTTGATCAAGCAAGACCTGAAGCAGTGGCCCAGGAGATACAACATCCAAGAGCTGAGATGATGCAGCCTCCACTACTACAGCCAGGATTTGGCCAGGGTTCAGGGTTTGCTCAGGATCGCCTTGAGATTGACAGTGCCTCCAAATAGCAGGAAGCAGTTTGGAGAGAACTACACTCACATTCTCAAATATTGTTTATAATTGTTTGTTTTCATTTGAAGTTGATTATAAATGTTAATGATCACAGTCAACCTTTTTCTAAAGAACAACAACAACAACAACAACAACAAGGGAATAAGGTATAGAAAGGAATACTTTGCATTGGCATAGATTTTGGCTTAATGATACAAATTTAAGATCAATTTTATTTTCTGTATATTTCTACTCTTGTTTAGGTATTGTTTAATATTTTAAATATAGACACCTATAATAGTAAAAACTTATAGTTATGTTAGTTATGTTTTCTAAATATATACATATATATTTAGAATACTGTTCACATGAACAGTATTCTTCAAAACCTTTCAAAGACCTTAAGAATATGGCATTTATTGGGGTTTGTCATGATAATGAGACATGTTTGCTCCTGACAGCACCAATTTGCCTCAGAGAAAATGATGGGCATTGAAGAAACTCTATAAGGAGTTTACTTTCTTTGTGACAAAAGTAGCCATTGGGCAAGAAAGTGCCCTTGCCTCAACTGCTGACAGTTCTGTCCAAATTGGACAAACAGGACACAAAAGAGAGTGACTAAAAACCTTGCAAAGATAAGTGGGACAGCCCTTCAGAAAAGCCTGTTTCACAGAAAAGTCTGTCAGAGATGCTAGGCCTATAGGCCAATGATAGATGTTCCAATGTTGCAGAGGAACCTTGGATGTCTGTTCAGGCAGTGAGATGTCTCTGCTAATTCTATAATTTATATATTATCCTTCTGGGTTCTTTGATGGAGTTGAGGACAGATAGTTATGGTTATGTTTTTCCTTAGTTATGATAAAAGGTAAGTTAGACTCACAAAGATAGGATAGATGATAGAATATTTTCTTTAAATTTTGCCAAATGTTAGTGGACTAAATATTGTTAACTATAATTTTTTTGCTTGATAACTACTTTGTTATATTTAATTTTACTGTTTTAAAGTTAAAACCTTCCTTTTATATAGGCAGAAAAGAGGAGATGATGGAGGATGTCCTGTATGCTGTAAATAGATGTTTCTCTTATTGGTTGATGAATAAAGCTGTTTCAGCCAATGGACAGGCAGGACAGGTGGGGCTACCAGACTTAGAGAATGCTGGGAGGAGAAACAGAGAGAGAGTCACCAGAGAGATGTCATGTAGCCTCTGAAGGAGTAACATGCAACCGCATTATGAGTAAGCCACCGCCTTGTTGCAATACATAGTTTAATAGAAATGGGTTAATGATTGACAGTTAACCAATAAGAAGCCTGAGCCATCAGCCAAATAGTTTGTAATTAATATAAGCCTCTGTGTGTTTATTGTGACTAAACGGCTTCGGGATTGGTTGGGTCAGTCTATAGCATCATGGCAGTCAATGAGGGCATGCCCAACAGACTCCCAGTGTGGTGTGAAGTAAGTTCATAGCTTTCTCCTCCAGTCTACCCAGCAGTTTCTGTTGGGGAAGTCAATAAACACAAACAATCTTTGACCAAATGCTCAAGCAGGAAAGCTTTTGGTATTAGAAAGTGCCTTTTTCTGTAGCCTGTCTTCTGTAGCCATTGAATGTGAGTTTGATACACAGGAAGCCAACAGGCCATGGGACACAGAAGATCTCACAGCTAAGCTCACAGCCTAATACAAGCACAGTTTCTGCTTACATGAGGGAAAACATGTTCATCTTAGAAATATGAGTTGATTTCAGGTAAGGGGCCCCAGAGTGGTGACAACAAGGGGTAGAGAGAACACAATTTCTCCATCCCAAGAACAGAAGCCCTCTGCTTTTTGGCTTTGGGCAAGTTGCTTCCCTCTCTCTGAAGCGCTTTTTTTCTTTTTAAAATGAAGAAAGTTGTACTTAGCTTTTACAGGGTGGTAGGGAGTATAAATGAGTACAAGGATGTGAGGTGTTTAATCACATGCTACCAAAAGCAAATGCCTAACAGCTGGTATCTGGGAGAGAGGTAGTACTACAAACAGTCTGACCACCAGAACACCTCTCACATTTCTACCTTTTAGCTGAAGCGTGTGCTCTTAAGGAGACTCCAGAGTATAACCAACAGCAGTAACAGCACTACCGAGGTCTACTGAATCTAGGGAAACTGCCAGAGTCTAGTCAGTACTGCAAAAGCATTTTCTTTATTGTAACAACTAATTTAGACAGGAAAACACATGGAGTGGGGGGAGCTGTTAACATTATCCAATTGCAAATCGTCATTAATGGTGAAGATGAGAAAGTCAGAGGTGAGTACTGTGTAGTCACTGATACACAGCTACTACTGCACACAGGTAACTAACTGCTGTGTAGTTAACCTGTGGATGAAAGTGCACTGCCCCCGCCCCCCCAGCACTGAAGACAACAACTGAAAGGGCACAACTACATACACGACATTTTTTCACTGAGCAGTGGGACATGTAGTAGCATGTCCACTACACAATGGAATACTACTCTGCAGAAAAAAACAATGGAATCTTGAAATTCCCAGGCAAGTGGATGGAACTTGAAGAAACCATCTTTAATGAGGTAAACCAGTCACAAAAAGAGGAACAGAGAATGTACTCGCTCATATCTGGATTTTAGACCTAGAGCAAAGAATCACCAGCCTATAATTCACACTGCCAGAGGAACTAGGATACAAGGTGGATTCTAAGAGATTCATATAAGGTCCCTCACAGAAGGGGGAAGGGACAAGTTCTCCAGAGCACAGAGGGGAGGGGGGAGGCAGTGGGAGGGGGAGGCAGTGAGTGGAGAGGGAACTAGGAGAAAGAGAAGGGGAGGAGAGGAAAGCACGTGGGACTATGAAGACTGAGTCAGGGGAGGAATAGGAGATGAGAGAGAGAGAGAGAGAGAGAGAGAGAGAGAGAGAGAGAGAGAGAGAGAGAGAGAGAGAGAGAGAGAGAGAAAATATATAAAAGAGGGAGGCATTATAGGATTAAAGAGAAAACTGAACCTAAAGAAATGTCCAAAGACCTACAAGACTGACTCCAACTAATAATTTGAGCAACAGTGGAAAGGCTACCATAAATGCCCTTCCCTGATAATGAGATCAAGGACTAACTTATCCACCATCATGGAGCCCTCATCTAGTACCTGTTGGAAACAGAAGCAAACACCCACTACTAAACACTGATCCAAACTAGAACCCAGATGCAGAGAGGGAGGACAAGACCACGCTGCAGAAACACATAAAGACAGCTGACCTGAACAAGGAGCTAACAGGCCCCCTGACTGAATCCAGCATGGGACTGACTCAGACCCCCGAACATGGGACTCAGCTAAAAGGCCTGAGCAGTCTAAGGGACCTCACACAGTGGAACCAGGATATATTCCTGGTGCACAAAAGGACCTTGTGGGCACATCCCCCATGAGGGATACTCCCTTAACCTAAAGACAGGAGAGAAGTCCTAGTCCCTCCTTCAAATGACTTGACAGATTTAGATGACCCCTCCTGGATGGCATCACCCTACATGTGGAGTGGGGGGGAGGGTGGTCAGGGTGCATGTGAGGGGGGGAGAGAGGGAAAGAAGTAGGAAGGGAGGGAGAGGGAACTGGGATTGATATATTAAAAAAAAAAAGCATGAAGTTGAGAAAAGGTGAGAAGGTAGTAGAGGAAGAGTGGGGAGGCTGAGTATGATCAAAATACATTGTATAAAATTCCCAAGGAATTAAAAAAAAAACTTTTAAAAATACTACCCTGCCCCCCCCCCCCGACTTAAGGAGATTACGACAATGTCTAGAATTCAAAATCCCATCACAAAGGAAACAAAGGTTTGTGGTCCTTGTAGAACAGAAAGAAACTATACAGGATCCACAGAATGAGGTGGGAAAGACACTGGTTCAGGGAGGCAATGTCACCTAACTAGGAAGTGGCTTTCCTTATACAGCAGGTGGCAGTCCTGTCCCCTCCACAGCAGTGATGCTGAACGGAATGACTGCTTAAGTATGAGCTAGGGATCTCACTAGGCTGAAGACTCTGCCACTCTTTTAGACAGTTCCCTTTCTTTATTCCCAGGTGTGCTAAACTGCCCTTGTCAACTGTCTCACATGACACTCTGGGCTTCTTAACTGCCTCCCAAGAAAGAAATGACGGCCTAGCCAGGAACTTCAAGGTTTCTAGAAGGTACAGGGTGAGAGGGAAGGAGGAGGGAGTTAACAGGTCTGCTTCAGATGTAGGCCTTTCCTTTCCATGTACAATGTCAGTCTGTTTAAAATTTGTCCACCTCACGTTCTCTGAGAAGCCACTGCTGGTTCTGCCTGCTCTGGATTGTATTGCACTGCTAAGGTTCTGAGGATCTGAAGATGAAGAAATAATACAACCACTAATTACTCAAATGGAGACAAAGGCAGTTTCAGGGCTGAGCTGAACTGTAGTGGAAGAAAGTTACTTCTCGTGCCTGTGCCACAATCTCTTCCTGCATTGCCCTTCCCCTATCTGACAGCTGCTCTGTGAACACTAGTCTGGATAGTGTTCAGAGTTAGGCCAGGCAGCAGCTGATCGGCAGCTGTCATTCATGTGGGCAGCTAGTGATTATGATATTACATATATAACAAAATATAAGTACCAATAAGGTCACAAAAATCAACATGTAGTTTTAGGCTACATAAGAATGTTTTAATAAAAATGGGCTACATATCAGACAGTACGACTATAAAATTATATCACATAGAAACACCTTTGTCATGTGTAATGCTTTGTGATATGTGTACAACAAAATCACTTAATGACACACTTCTTGCAACATATCCCGTTATTAAATGATGCTTCCCTAAAGATAAGTAAGAAACGAGATGATAAAAAATTTTCAAGAAGACAAGATTTATAATAAGAAATCAAGAACACAAGTAATAATAGGCCCAAGATATGTATAAATAATGACATTAGATAGAAATGGCACAAATACATCAAGGGGATATGGAAGTGAACTAAAAAGTGTGTACAATCATCCCAAAGAAGAAACACTAAAATATTATATAAAAAAACATGCACAGGGCTTACATGTTGATGAAAGAAATTAAATGGAGAGATGATGATGGGAAGTAATATAGCACAATTTCAATACAGTAAAAATTTTAATAATTAAAAACGTGTGCGCGTGCACATGTGCACACATGTGTAAGGACAGAGGTCAACTTGCAGGAGTCAGTTCTCTACTTCTACCATGTGTGTCCCAGGCACAGAACAGAACTTAGGCTTGGTGGTGAGCACCATTACTTGCTGAACCATCTTACTTGTCTAGATAATTTTATTATAAGATTACAAAGACAGGCAGGCAGAGGATAAGTAAAGTGCAAACACTTTTGAAAATTAATACAGTGGAAGGGAATCAGTAGGTTCAATTTTAAGACTTAGGACACATGGCTACAACAATTCAGATTGTGTACTACTGACAGAGAAAGAGAAAGAGATCACAGGGTAGAACCCAGAACCCGGAAGCAGAACTTCACAAATATGTCCAACAGGGTTATTTCAAAGGTGCAAACGTACTTTGATAGAGAGGAAGTATTTTAAACACTCATGGAGCAATGGGATCTGAACAAATTAAAGAAGAATCTTGATCTAATTCTCAACATTTCAATTAGAATTAACCTAAAATGGATTATAAAAAATTTTCTAGGCTCTAGGAGGAGCTCTATGACTTGGTACCATAAACACAACACACAAAAGCAAGTGAGAAACTAATTTCCTCAAATTAAAGTCTTTTGCCATGTTAAAGACAACATAGAAAGAATAAAATGGCAAAACTACAAGATGAGAGAAAATGTCTGCAAACCTCCTATCTGATAAAAGACTAGTATCTGGAACTTATCAAGAACTCTAAAACAGCAATGAAAGTAGAACACAAGCAAAGGACATGAAAGAATATTCACTGAACAAAGCACATAGAAGTAGTTAGCATCACTAGCCACTGGTGAATTTTCAAGGGTATTAATACACAAGCATCAGAATAGACTCATAAAAACCAACAATATCAAATACAGAATGCAGGGTGTGTAAAAAGCAGATCATGTATTTACTACCAGTAGGGGGAAAAATGGTACAGCTACTGAAAAAAATGTGGCAGTTTCTTAAACAACTGTACATTATATAAACAGTGCCATGTCCATGTTATAGACCCCTGCCCCCCAACCAAAACCAAAAAAGGAATTAAGTATGGTTGGAACAGACAACAACTTATATAAATTTTCAGATTATGACAAGTGAAAAAAACCAACTGCCTTTTAAAGGTTCACACTGCACGATTCTGTCTAAAATGGACAAAGTTATGAAAATGATCAATAATGGTTATCAGGGACTAAAGTGTGGTCGAAGGGGAAGACAAATGGTTAGGAGATGGTGACAAGACTTTTGTAGTCATGGAAATGTCCTGTACCTTGAACCTATCAATATCACCATTCTGAACATTAAAATAAACATGATCTTACAGGTTGTTATTATGGGGGACACTAGATACAGGGCACACAGGGTTTCTCTGTACTCTATTTTACATCTCTACCTTAAATTTGCAGCTATCTAAAAAAAAATTTAGAATGCAAATGCAGTCAAGTCTGTGTGCTTGGAATTTCCATAATAAAGCTGGGGTGACACAAGGCAAGTGTGGCAATGCAATCCAACTCCCCAAACCATGAGGTACTCTCTCTCAGCATGAAAGAGCATGCAGTACCAGTGCGACAAATCTGACTCACCGTTTGCTTCTGGAGACCATCTAACTTGTCCTCAGCACTGTCTTCTTTATCTATGTTGCCTCTAAATAAAAGTAATTATATACCACTTAGGAGTTACATTACTACCGGGATGCTTGTAAGAAAGCCCTCCAAATCACAGGGGAGGTTAGCAGATATGTTTCTCATAGGCATTCAAAATCATAAGATTTCCCTTTCTTTTCAGGGAAACCTAGAGACACTAAGGATAGAAACTACCTACAAAGAATGTTATCATGTAGGTGAGCAAGGATTTACATTCAACTAAGACCTTATATGAGGATGTGAAGCCTCATGAGCTACCAGGCACTGTGAGGCTGACTGTTCAACAATGATACCATTACTGAAGAAGTGATCAGAGTCCACCTAGAGCTCTCTGCACATAAAGCTCTGAGAAAGAGAACAGACTCTAGTCTAGATCAATAGTTGTGCCAAGCAAGTGCCCATCCCTAAGCACAGTGGGGTGGCCACTTCCACAAGGCACTTTTTGGGAAGACAACTCTCTATTGCTGAGAAGGAAGGGCAGTTCATCCTCCCTGGTATCACACTTGTGACTTGGTCAGCTGGTTCATGTCTCCTGTGAGCGTAACTACTGCTGATGCCTGTTTCCTTGATTCTTCCATGCTCAACCTGGAAAGTAGTCAGCTGCCTTGCTCCTTTAGGTGCTTCCCTGGAGCCACCAAATGGAAAAGCTCTGAGCTACACACAGGTACCTCACCCATGGAGTGTTTGTCCTGAAGCAGTTAATTTAACTAACACCAGGATGACCAGCTACACTAGGCTTTTTATTATCCTGTGCACAGAAAATGCCTTTGGGGCAGAGAACATCAGACAGCTAAGTGTTCACTGGGGTTACTAGCAGTGCCACACTCTCATGGCTAGGTCTAACCATAGCTCTGGGAATTCAAAGCATCTCATCCTTAGCAGAGGAGAGATCTGGCCAAGGCTGATGGCACACATCTAAAAGAGAAATGCTGCTTTCTAAACCTTTGTGTATCCTGGAGATCTATAGGATTTAGCTGTTACTTCCATTTTCCTGAGAACTTACACAATTTGGAAATTATGCTAACAATAAACAGAACTCAGCCAAAGAGAACGCGTCTATATTTTGTGTCCATCCATTCACTAAGCTGAATAGCTACAAGCTCAAATGGTGACTTGTGAGTCTGCCTAACTCAGGGCTATATGATTCTTGAATAAGACCAGCAATCAGCTGAGGACCTTTATGCTCATAAGTCTGTACTTGCTGTGCCTGTGTAGCTTTTTGTCAGCCAGAAGAGATATGAATTCTCCCCTGAGAGAGGAGAATTAACAAGCCAGGCAAGACAATCAGCCTGGGAAATCCATGAAGGACAGGAATAGGAATCTGGTTCAAAGAATAAGTAAAAGGCATAAGATGAACTGAAAGAAGCAATTTGAAGGACATGGTCACAGTACAACAAAGCTTGAGAGAGATGTCAGACACTGAAAGAACCCTGCAGTGGTTTGAATGAGAAATGGGCCATCCAAGTTCATGTCTCTGGATACTTGGTCCCCAGTTTGGGAAGCTTATGAAACCTTTAAGAGGTAAAGCCCTGCTGTGGATGAAGTGTATCACTGGGATAGGCTTTGGGGATTTACAGCCTGGCTCCACTTCCTGTACCCATAAAATGTGATCAATCAGCTTCCTGCTCCTGCTGCCCTATGCCTTCCCTCTACATTATGGACTCTCTCTCTCTCTCGCTGAATAAAAAAAAACCAAAAAACAAAAAAACGCTTTATTCTGTAATGTTCTTGGTCACATATCTCATCACAGTAACAGAGAAGTAATGAATACATAAAGATACAGAGTCCTGGATGTATGTGGAATAGGACACAAGTTGGTGACAAGGAATGTGACATCAGAGTGGGCCTATGTGGCTTCTCACCTTTCAGGAATGTCTGAGGTTCCATCTGTAACACCCTGCTCTGCAGACAGGGATTTCTCATCAGGCATCCCGACTTTCTCTAGGAAGCAGAGTGCTGGGTCAGCCCGCATGGCATTGTACCTCTCATAACCTGAGCAGGCAATGAGAAGTGTGAGAAGGCAGGTCAGAACCCACAGATCTGCCCCTGACTTAGACATTCATTTTGTCTCCTTTTTTCAGTAAAAACCAAGACAAAACAAATTAAACAATGCTTACTTAGGAGTAATGCTAGCTTATGAGACCTCCTAACTTGGGAAGACTCTGGAGCTACTACAGCCTTCTAGGTGTTTCTTATTAAAGCTGAAGCTTGTGTAAACATTGTGTCTGTAAGCAGTGCAGGGTTGGGAGGTTCTCACTCGTTTGCTGCCCTCAGCTCTGACACCCTTTATGTCCTAAATGGGCTTATTTTCACAGTCTAACTCTATGCACGAGTTAGAAAAGGAAATGGAACAAAATGGTGCTGTAAGTGCTGAATTATAAACTGGACCACAATAACTGTTTACTGGGTTAACAGACCTGGCCCAATGTTACAAACCCAGTACAACAAAATGCTAATACACACTTGCTAGGGCTCTGGAATCACTTGTCATATATTTGAAGTAAACAAAAGAGGCATTCTGACCCAGAAGATGGACTATAATGATGAAACAGTAAAAGGAAAGGTTTTATGTGTTTACTCGTGGGAGCTAGAAGCTGACGCTGAGTGTCACCCTCTATTGCTCTCCTTGTTTTTAGTGACGGGGTCTCACTGAACTTGAGCTCACTGGCTAGCTAGGGTGACCAGTGAGCTCAGGTCATCTTTTTGTCCCTGCACTTTCCTCAACCCCCAATGCCAAGGCTCCAGGTGAGCATCACTATGCCCGGCTTTAATGTGGGTGCTGATGATCCAAATTTAAGTCCCTGTGCTTGCATGCCAGGCACTTTACCCAATAAATCATCTCTTCAGCCCTCCTCTCTGACAATTGTACTTTTGGAGAAAACCCAAGCAGAAGGATGTGTGGTATTGTACTGAATCTAACATAATCTTTTTTAGGGGATGTGGGTTCTTTCTCCTGAAGGTGGTATAGAATAAAATGTAATCTTATAAAAGACCCAAATCTATTGTCATATCAAACTATTTTGGGAGAAACTCTTTCAGGAAAGGGAAGACTCTTAGAATGTTTCTCCTCACAGACAAGATCAGTCACTGGTTCTATGGCATGTACCGAAACCCTGTCACCAGTGCTGGAAATGCAGAATGCTAATAAGTACAGCTTGGTTGTTAAGAATAGACTTAACTTTGTTGGATGGGCCATTCTGCCCTGGTCTGGTAATGTACTGTATCCTTCATTAGCATGCAACACCTAGTACTTCCCTACACGAGTTACAGGAATTAGGAATTTCACCTTTTCATTCTTTCTTTGTTTTTTAAATTTTGTAGACTTATGACCACTGCAAGTCTCTCTGAGGAGACTTAGGGTTTCTAGGAATAGAATGTTGGTCTTCCTAATCATACTGAGTCTAGTTCAGGGCCTAACATTATACTCACTCAATAAGCAACAAGACTAGATAACCTCATTTTTTGAGATCCTTCTTCTAATTACTGGTGTAGGAAGAATAATTTTTTTGCCCTATCTCTGTTGAAGCTTTTATCAAAACTAATCTTTCTCCAATATGTCTGTCTTAAAGACTATGGTCTGATCCCCATGAAGAGGTGACTTATCAGACAGTGAGTGGTGAGAGCCTTCCTTTACTTACTGTCCAGTTACTATTGAGGGAGGTTTAACTGCCCAAAGCATTCTGCCTCCTTGATCTCTGCGTGGCACAATGGCTATAAGCAGGCTGGGCTCTTGTATGTACCCAACCTGGGTAAGTTTCTATAATGTATATATTTGGTCATGTCATGTGTGGGCTTGTCATCTAGAGCTGGGCCCTGTATTTCTATTTCTTCATTAGCTACAAAGCTGGAGGTGAGGAAGAGACTGATTCAGTTTGAGAGAAACCCTTAACAGTGATCCTGGAAGAGAACCAGGAGTGGTAATGACATAACAAAGACCCAAGCAGTCACATGATAGGTCCTTGAGGAGGTAGAGGCTGCCTACTGCATTTAGAGTAAGTTTCTAAGAATATGTTCTGAAATACCAAAATCCTCATCTTGAGGAAGATTTCATGTAGCCAGGCTATCCCAAAGGGGCAATTTTCATTTAGTGCATGTGTGAGAACTATTGGGAACATTACGCAGACTAGGCTTACTATAGGGCATTCTGACTGCAGGCTAGAGTCTCAACTGAAGACTCAGCCTATTCTACTAGAGGCGGCTCCAAGATAGAACCTTCTCACCTAAGTATGGCTACACAACAGGTTGTCTGGAGACATACCCACAAAACCTTAGGAGATGAAAAATTACAGTACTACAATGCACACTCAACAAAGGCATGGAGGGAAGGCATGCGGGCTTTGTGGTACATGATCTGGGAAAAGTGAATGATCTGAAATAATTACCAGCCAACTGGAAGCAAGAGCAGACTATTAACGCAGTGTTTTACAAGTGAGGATGGGTACTTGTTTCCATTTTTCCAAGCTATTAAAAACATTAGTTCTCTTTAACTCCTTAGTTAAAGAAAAGAATGAAAGATTGCCCAGCACATCTTTACACCAAGATGCTAAAATTACACACTAAGAACAAAGAGTTCTTCAAATCACCTTAGAATTCCGGGGGGTGGGGGAGATCTAAAACCTAACACTTGTCCTATTCTGTTATTCCTCAGGGGTACTTACTAAGTGCTACACACTAGGGCAGATACAAGGATGATTAAGAACAAATGAGAGGAGGTCTAGGAAGATGACTCAGTTGGTGCTGTGATTTGAAGATGAAATGCCCTCTATGGGCTTACATTTGAACACGTGGGTCTCTAGCTGGTGGCACCATTTGAGGTTACAGCACCTTTAGGAGGCAGAGCCTTGCTGGATGAAGTATGCCATTAGGAGTGGGCCTCTTTCTTTTGACTACAGCTGCCCCTTCAAGTTTCTCAATAGTGTATTCACAGTACTGTTATGAGTTACACATTCATTGGGTCAAGACTCCGGGTGGGTGGTTCCGCTTTCTAAGAATTAGACTATGGGATTGTTGGAAGTTTGCAGGAATATGTACAGCCTAGTCAAGAGTGCTTGACTTAGCTTACTGGGTAACCGATCTGGAAGGGGTCAATTTTCTAAAACACACCGTGCTTAAACACGCCAATGAGAAGGGACTTATCAGCCTCAGCATCCCACCAATCCACTGGGATTTCCACGTAGTCAATGTCCGGCAGAAGCACATCCAGCTCCCTGTGGAAAGAAGGGTGTGGTCTCAGTGTTCCTGACTGAATGCTTAAGTAAACATTAAAGGTAATCCTGAATGTGGCAGCTAAATATCTTACTGCTCACAAAGCTATTTAAGCATAAGTAGTAGGTTCCCAGGCTCCACTCGAGACTCAGGAGAATCTACCACCAGCTGACTCTGGACTCTGTGTGTAAAGCAGTTCTGTTGTGTACCTTCAGTTAAGAACCAGGGCAACAGTCTTGGATAATCTGGTCATGGAAAGGCAACATTCCCCCCAAATGACCAAATTGAGATATGACTGAGTCCTTAATGTTATCTAAACCATATTGTCTTAAAAGTTGACATTGATACAGTCTGAGGTATAAAGATGGTCTATCAGAAACTAAGTGGTCCATTAGGTCAAAACTGACCATACACTATTCTAGCCAAAAGGAAGAGCATAATGCTCAGTGCATACACCAGGATTGGCAAACAAGCCAGGATCAGCATCCTGACACCATCAGCTGCTCTGGGTTTTGATCCATGTTCTGAGGGACACGTGAACCCTGAGCTCACAGCCTTTGTTCATCTGAGAAGTTTTGGGCATAGATGGAGGAACATTGACCTGGATAGTTCATCTGTAGAATTTGACAACTGTCCATTAGGATTCTGACTGTTACTGATATAACCCTGGCTATTCCTTAACAGGCCCAACTGCCTCTATGAAATTAGTATTCGTTGGCCTCAGTTTACCGGAAACCCATTAATATACCTTCACAGTGCCAAAGGAGAAACAACCATTTTGGGATGAGTGTTCTTTATTTTGTTAAGCTTAAACAGGACCAGTGACTAACCTTTTTTCTCTATCTACCTGTTTACTATCTGGGTAGCTGTCTTGGGCAGGGTGGAAACATGGATCTCCTGAAACAACAGGCTGGATCTGGCAAGTCTATGAGTAGGCAATTTACATAAATTATTTATTTCTGAGAGCTATGTGTGATATATTACCTGGCAGGAGTTCCCTCAAATGCTTTATCAGCAGCTTCTCCCAGTATTTCAGCTTTTAGGTAGTACAGCATCCGAACTCTCAAAAGCACCCTATGAAAGATGAACACATTGATATAACACTCTGAAACCTAAGACTGAGAACACATTACCAAATCCAGATTGGAAAATTAATAAGCATTCCTGAGTAGTAGGAAGGGGTATACCAGAATATACCAAAGAACAAGATACCAGGTATCAATGCCAGACATTACTAGGATCACCCCTTCGATAACGCAGAAAACAAATCACTTTCCCAGTTTCTTGTTAGACCACCCTGTTAGTCACAGTCAAGGCAGAGATAGTCAACAACACCTCCCTTATCCCCAGTCAAGAGTGAAGGCTAGCCACTGGGAGAAAAGCTATGTACAATGGCAGTACTTATAGAGGAACTGACTTCCAGGTAACTTGTGTGACAAGAGGGATCACAACTATTATGGACAATGCCCACCATTTTAAGGAAGAAAGAGCAGGTTATATATTTACATATGCTGGTATTACAGTGTGTCCCTGAAGAAGCAGGCTAAGGGGCTGTCTCTGGGAAAAGAAATGGGAGAGCTAGAAATGGAAAGAAACTATTGTTGACCAAAAAAAAAAAAAAAAAAAAAGTTATATGTGTGATCTATTCAAAAGAATGCAACTTAGAGGCTTTTTTTAAAAAAAAAAAGCATACTCTCTATTAGATCTGAGTAAAAAATGGCACAGTGGCCTGGCTCAGAAGCAGAGAGAGGGTGTCCTGACTAGTTCTTGAAAGCTGGGTTAGGAGCCTCTGGGCACAGAATGTAGGAGTGAAGACTTCTGAAGGAGGTGGGTGAGGGGTGTGAAGAGAGTGCAGGCACAGTTTAGACCCACAGTCTCCTCTCCTCTTTCCAGAGCTTTCACGGGGTGTGAAAGGATGTCCCTGTAGGTATCCCCGAAATCTGAGCTGTTTGAGCAGGGCTAACTTTGGGAAAGAGGAGGGGCTAACTCACTTGTTGCAATGCTGTTTGAGGTGTTTCTTGTATCCGTCATCATGTAAGACCACCTCAGGGTTGCAGGTGGCTAGCCAGTCTGCATTCTTCAGTTCTGGGAGCAAGAGCTGGTTTTTTGTCTTTTTTCCCTTCCTCCCTCTGGGGACTGGGGCAGACAACCCTGAAATGGAGAGACAATGACACAGGGTGAGCCAAAAGGGCTTCAGCATGGGCATTAAATCTGGGCTGTGTGCAGAAAAAGCATGGTAGGCCCTGGTGACAGACTTCTCAAGTCCACAGAAAGCAAAGCCGTCAGAAGATTTAATGAATGCCCTGTAAGACTCAGGGAGGAATAACCCAGCTTGTCCCTTTTGGGCTCGTGGTCTAGTAGGAAGGGGGAGGAGACTTGAAGGGAAGCTTTGGTTAAGGACAGAGAAATACAAGACAAACCGTGCCAGAAGTGACAAGTACAGAATAGTGAAAGACGAGGAGAGGCCCCAGTTTTAGGGGACCCTGATGGACCCGGGTAAGTGAGCAAGGTCACACATGGAAATGGCAAGCGTCCAAGTGTCCTTATAATACTACAGCAACAACGACCCAAGAGAACACACAGCAGAGCTATTTCACCTCTTACCTGAGTGGTTCTGGAGAGTCTGAGCTTGTCCGTCTTTGGAAGGTGTGATTAGTTCCCAAATAAAACTCTTAATCTTCTCATCTCCTTTGTAATGCTTGACACAGTACACCAACAGGGCCCGGCAAATCATTTCCATGTCCTTCTCATTCAGGTGCCACTTGAATCGTCCATGAGTCAGGATGTCCTTCCACCGGCCCCAGCTTATGGTAAGAATACAGAAGGTGTTGGAGGAAGGCCCACAGACACACCCTCCACACAGCGGGAGTTAGAGACAAAATACTCCTCACCCTCTTACAGGTGTATTAGTTACCCCAACAGCTTTGTCCTGAAAGGCCTGTGACTTTGACTGCATGCTCTACTTGTCTCTAAGGTGTCCTACATGCTGGGTCATGTGCCCGCTAGACTGTTAAATCGTGATGGTTCAAATTACCGGGGGCAGAGAATACATTTGGAATTGAAAAAGTACAGCTGTAGTAACTACTGCATAACTATGTCTTAACTGCAGCATTTTTTTTCTTTTCTTTTTGCACTGATTCCTTATAATACATTCCTGGGTGGGAGAGGAAATTAGTACCAGGCAGCAAATTAGTATCAGAGGTTTGCTGTGGCATTCATTTATTTGAGAAGAACACAGTAGGTCCACACCACAGCGACACGGCATACTGATGAGGGGAATTCTGGCATGGAGCACAGCTTTCTTTTGCTCCTACAGATCTCATTAGCTGGCACCCAGAGGGAGCTAGAAGTTCACTCCTCAAATATTAGGGACTTAAAAAAAAGTGGGAAAATAACCCTCCCTTCCCCCTAAGCAGAGCCAGTACCTACCCAAAGATGAGCAGGTTCTTCTCTACCCGGAAGCACTCAGCACGGAGGTAGCGCCTGGCTTTGTCATTGAGGCGCCTGGATCTTGTGGGCCTTTCGTCTGAGTCACTGTCTAACTCTGAGAACTCCATAAGCTCGTCCTCCTCAAAGGAGTTGTAGTGTTTGGTCTGCTTCCTCACACGGGGCCGGTCAATCACTAAGCTTTCCTGAAATGGAGAAGACTGTAGGGAGGAGGCCCCTCTTCTCTTTACTCCCTACCACAGTACAGGGCACCCTGCTGTCATTCCTTAGGGGACATCAGAGGAAGAACCACCCCAGCTCAGCCCCTGGCAGCTGTCTCTACGACCACAGATAGGACAAGCACAGGGGATTCTCAGGGGCTTCACGTTATTGTTTCTTGGTCCCCAGTGCTGTCCACCACCATCTGCTGCTTTTGCTGTCACTCTTGCAAGCAGAGACCCCATGTGCCCAAAGTGGCAGTCTGTTATTTCCAAGAAAGACTGGAGTGGGAAGCCCCATCTGTTCTGCACAGCATGGAGACAGCAGTCTGAGCTCTGGAGACAGGACAGGTAAAAGGATTCCATCTGCTCAGCAACTTCCTGAAGAAAACACATCCTGCAGCTTTCATTATCCACCTCCTTTAGTTTATCTACTAATCTTTTGCTAAAAGATAAAACACCTAGTTCAGGAATCTTATTTCAGTCGCTCCTCTGGCCATAGCAATTGCTTCTTCTCTAGTTCCACTATTTCTGCTCCTTATCCTGTCTTTCTACACATCTGCCCAAGGCCAGATGTAACTCTAACACTCTTCCAGGCAGCCAAGACAGTGAATTACTAGCATCATCTTGCTTGTTACTATGGAATGCTCCCATTGTTTTTTGCTGCCTACAGGACAGGAGCTTATCCACCCCCACCACTGTTTTTTCCACATGGTGGCTCCTTGATTCAGAAACTCTTTATGGCACTACAAGCAGGTAACTATAAGAGCTCAGAATCTTCTTAAAGGAGGAGAAACAACATTTCCAGTTGAAGAAAAGAAGCCAGGATAAGCAACCATCCACAGTTATAATAGCTACAATTATTATAAGAAGAAACAGCCTCCCAGATGTGTGGGCCACAGAACACAACCTACCCTTCAAGAAGACAGGAAGAAAGGCTACGGTCTCATCTTGAAGTGAGGCAACAGGGTAAGAGACAGGGTAAGAGGAACATTTTATGGGTATCTCATAGCTGGTCAGGCATCAGTGTCAGTCATAGGCATGATGTGACTATGACTCTGCCACTAGGGCTTCAACATTTCCTTTCCCACTTATCTGGGTAAGGTCAAGAGTGTTGCATAAAGGAACAGTCTAGTTTTATTCTGATGCCACGGTCTCTCTCATATACAAAATGGAAAAACCCGAGACACTGAAAGAAAAAAATGGAGATAAAGCCAGCAGGTATTTTCTTCCCTTCTTCCTTTGGATTGCTAATAGGCAAGGTTGCTTTTGGAGAAGTACTGAGCCTGAGATCAACTTATTTACAAGTTATATCTCCAACTGCATTTTTCTAACTTCTTGGGCGCCCCGCAGACTGTGTATTCTTAGTCACTGTAAAGGTCTACCAGTTAATATTAATCAAGGGCTGTCTATGTGCCACCATTTTAAAAGTGCATTGCAACAGTATTTCATTTAAGAATCAAGACTCAGGAGTAAATAATGACCTGAGCAATGTAGGTACGGTCCCATCCAATCCCAGTTAACTGTTCAGTGGAACAGAATAAACCATACCTTTTCATTATTTGCTTCAGTGTCTAATTCAGCTATTTTAGCCCATTTCTGCCAAAAATTAGGATCATCCAAGGAAATATCTGTTCTGTTCCCTGAAGCGACAAAACTAGCCTGTGAAGGAGACAAAAGTTAACAAATTGGGTTTGAACAGAATACAAACAAAACTAATTCCAAATGCCCTAAAAACACAAAAGCCATCCATGTTAAAACTAAAAACCCTAACAGCTCTTCCAAAATTGCAAACCGATTCAATTTTCCCTCCTTTTAAAGACTGAGTAAGGAAATCAAAATTTCCACCTACCGGCTCATTTTCCTAAAACTTAAAAGTTTCAAAGTAAAAGACAACCCCTTTAGACAATAGCAATGTATTACCTGGTGTGTAGTTATCTTTAAGAGCAGTATTTATTTGCTCATTTTCTTTTTTGATACAAAGTATAACCAAGAACATTCTAGGGTGACCTTAACTTGCAACCCCCCTGCTTTATCAGCATACTGAAAGATGGAATTACATGTATATACTTAAAACACACACACACACACACACACACACACACACACACACACACACTGAACATGCATGCACATCACACCCATGTTAAAAGAATGGTAGGTATAGTTGAGGTCCACTTCCTGACAATGTTCACAGAAAACTTTGATCCCTTCCCTCCCACACAAATGACTACGGGGAAGAGGTCCTGTACCTTGGCAAAAGTGGATCCTTTCCCCTCTGACTGGATGGTGATGGTGTGGGTTCTTCTTTGCAGAATCTGGTCTATGTCTTCTTCACAAAACTTGGAGCCTTCATCTTCCTCATCCATTAAGGCCCCATAAGCACCTTTCCGGAGCAAGTCCTCCACTTCCATTTTTGAGAGCTGCTGTACCTGAAAAGATCACCAAAGTGGAAATGCACAGGAGAAAATCAGCCTCAAATGTGGCTCTCATGATTCAAGATACATCTCCTTTAGTAACAGCACACATAAGAAAGACAACCCAGAAGTAACAGCTCAGATGAGGGTACCCTGGCTCCTTTGCAGGGGAGTCAGGCAGGCAACTGTCGATAGGGAGCTCTGCAGTAAAGCCTAACACACGAGCCAAAGGCCTAACATTTTTCAGGATACTGGTTATCATCAAATGTCATAAGCCATTAAAGCTATGCACCATTGAAGAGGATATACTTGACATCTTATTTTAATATTTTAGTTTGAACCTATATATCTTTAAAGCCTCCAGATGTACCATATGAGCTGAGAAAAATGATTTATTCATTATTAAATAAATACATTTGTATTGGAAATGATGTCATCCCTTAAAAAAGAAAAAAAGGATCCTGTGCCAAGTGTGATCTTTCAACTACTTGTTGAAAACAGGAAATGGAGTTCAAAACACCCTTTCCTGGTTCTAATTAACAATCTGGTTCTCTTTATTTCAATCACAAGAGGGAATTCCACAGCTTCCAGGAAGGGCAATCTGGAGTACTATGGTTAGTAATACATGCATAGCTAAGAATACAGAACATCTGCACCAAGGTTTAAACTCCATTTCCGATGCTCTTAAGTCCAGAGATGAAGGAGATATGCTGCTTTGCACTTAGGAAAATTTAAGAATTTTGGCAGTAACTCTTAACCCTCTCCAATCCAAAATTGCATTGCCTTTTTTTTTTTTTTTTTTTTTTTTTGAGACTGGGTCTTAATGTACCCAGGTTGGCCTTGAAAATTCCATGTGTAGCAGAGGTTGCCATGGTCACTGATCCGCTTGCCCAGTACCTTCCCAAGCACTGGGATTATAAGACTATGTTACTGTGTCCAACTAGAAAAAAAATGATTTTAATTGCCATTGTTCACTTATTATTTACTGACTATCTCACATTGAACACCTTTAAGCTACTGTGCATCGATTGGGGTCATGGGGATAGAGATAACACTAACCCCATTACATCATCAAGAAACTCAAAGCAAAGTAGGTTTGGAGAGATGGCTCTGTGTGGTTATAAGAGCACTTGCTGCTCTTGCAGAGGCTTGGCTCTCAGCACTCACATGACAGCTCCCAACTATGTGCAACTCCAGTTCTAAGAGATGGAACACTTTTTTCTGGACTCTGCAGCCACCAAGGGACACACATACATTCATATACAGAAAAGTAAGTAACTCCTCCCCCCCCTCCAAAGCCAGTGCAAAGCTTGGGGTGTGAGATAAGGTAGGGTAACAATATGTTATAAAAATGTTAGACCTTTGGCTCATATATACAAAGAATGTTAAACCTACCAGTTCTGATGGGTGTGGTTAAAATCTATTGCAATGTTATTATTGAGCAGCCCTACCACACAGTTACTCCCAGATTGCCTTTATCTGTTCAGAAAATGCAGGGACTGCCTCCAAACTATTTCCTACTATAGGAGATTACTCAATTATGCTGTGGAGGACTGACTCAAAATGGTAAAAAGGAAAGCAGAAATAGCTTTCGAAAGGAAAAAAAGAAAAAAAACCCTGACAAGTACTCCTTTTTTCTTTGTTTTTGACAGCCTCACATTCATCCCTGACTGGTTGGTACTCAGGGAGTCATCTGCCTGGTTCTGGGATCAAAGGCACATGCCCCTCAAGTTCCAGGACAGGCACAATGTACTCACTCCATTGGTGCTGCCCTTTCTGTTGATGTCCTGAAGGATAGCCTTGTCCAGGCCTAGCTTCAGGCTGGCCTTGTCAAACATTTCCCGCTCATAGGAGTTTCGAGTGATTAGGCGATACACCTTCACAGCTTTGCTCTGGCCTATACGATGACATCGGGCCTGAGCCTGGGAAGAAGAGTCACACATTTTGTTACCATGTATACTCACATTTGCACACAAACACAAGGACAGTAGCCCCTGTGGGGTAAGTGGTCAGTTGGTGTCATTTGCCATGTTTGGAGGAGTTACTCATTTCTTTACCAGCTGGTTCACTGACTCTGGTGTGGTGAAACTAAGCAATGGGAAGTATACAGCTGCCACCCCCCCCCTTCCTGGCTTATGGTCAGTATGCAGGCATCTTGTGAGGTGAAACTCACCCCCAGGATGCTGTTCTACCCCTGGGAAATGCCTCAGAGGCAGCAGCACTGCTTTTCTTCTATTTCTAAATGTCACTGAAAAACTTCAAGCACAGACAACACCAGAGAAAAGCATAGCGGATCCTTGTGGACAGTCTTGTTTCCTTTCTACCACACTCCTACTCTCCCTAATGGGAAGGCAGCAAACCTGAGGCAGAGTGTTCCTCATCTTTACATAGTTTAATATGGATTTTAAAGGTAAGATGTATCACCCCACCACCCCTATACCTAGTAGCAATTCTGTTCCCCCCTTGGCCCCTGCCTCCCCCAGCACTGGAGACTGAACAAAGGTCTAACAAATGGCAGGCAGTGTTCTGTCTCTAAGTCTCCAAAAACAAAATATTCACCACTACCAACCAGCCTTCCCACTCAACTGTTAATGCAATATCCTGGTTTTCTGTTTTCCCAGCTTGCTTGCTACATTTGTGCTGTGTCTGAATGTGTGTATTCCTAAACTAAACTGGAGTTATACCTTGTGACCTCATTAGGTTAAGATCTAATTCTTGGCTAGGTTATCTTGCAGATGTGCTATCAAATTCCATCAAGAGGCACATGCCTGTCTTAACATGGTCTTGAAGACCATGGTATAATCCATTTCTGTCTTTCTTTCTTCTTCTTCTTCTTCTTCTTCTTCTTCTTCTTCTTCTTCTTCTTCTTCTTCTTCTTCTTCTTCTTTTTTTTTTTTTTGGTTTTTTAAGACAGGGGTTCTCTGTGTAGCTTTGGAGCCTATCTTAGCACTTGCTCTGCAGACAAGGCTGGCCTTTAACTGACAGAGATCTGCCTGCCTCTGCCTCCTGGGTGCTCGGATTAAAGGCATGCACCACCACCACCCGGTTACATCCATTTCTTTATTGCCTTCACTAATACTTTGGTTGTCCTAATACACCATTATTAAAGGAAAGTTCCACATTTGATTCTTTCTCTTCGTTTACTCAATTTCCAAAACAAATCCTCTAAAGTGACTAATAAGGTTTTAAGTACTAGTTTTTTAAGGAACACAATGAAGCCATATGGCCTACAGGAGCCTCTGCAGACTGATGCCTGAGCTTTTACGACACTGTCTAGTAGACTATGGCGATAAGACTCTACAGACTGACTCTGTGGTATTAGGCTGGAGATATCAGTATGAATCAATGGTTGGGGTGTGTGTTTGTACACACATATTTTAAAAGAACACAAATAGCTGTGTATTTATGCCTACATAGTGTACCAGAGACTAACAGTCTTTAATAGTTCCCTTGCTTTTAACATGTTCCACAGTTCTTTGTGGTATTCCCTGTATACAACTGGATTCACTTATTCTTTAAAAAGGAATCCTGTTGTTTTTTTTGCCCTTCAACAAGAAATGTCCACTCCTGCAATCAAGCAGAGAAGAGTGCCATTGACCGTGATCAGGTGGGATGGTCATGCCACATGTGGGAAGCTTGCGGGTACTCTGCATACCTGAGTGCTTCTTTGCTTTGGCAGAGGGGAACCTGAGCAATGAGGATGTGCCCTGGCTCTCAAGTGAATAAAGCCAGTGGCAGCCTCAGAAAACGACAGAGTTCTGTTCCTGTCTCATGGCCTTATTGTGACCCCAACATATGGAAGAGAATAGCAAGCAGTAGGACACAGGTCAAATGCCAGGCTGTTAAAGGACGCTAGCATCCCGTTAGTTGAACTTGAGTTGGAAAGTCGGGGGGGGGAGGGGGAGGGGGACAGAAAAAGGAACAAGTCTAAGTAGAGATTCTTAAGTCTGCCTATCAGGGAATCATCCTGGTTAGAATCAGATCCTCCCCTAACTTTATGGCTAGAAAAGACACTAGAATCCTTTATGTTCAAGTGGCATAACAGGGGAAGCCCACCAAACATGCTGTGATGGCTATTATTGGTAGCAACTTGATTATATCTAGAATTAACTAAAACACAAGCTACTAGGCATGCTAGTAAAATGTTTTCTTAATTGAATCATTTGAGGTGGAAGACCTACACTAAATCTGGGCAGCTCACCACATAAAAGGACTCGGAAGAAAAGAGCTTTTGTTCATTCCTGCTGGCAAGTCAACTTCCCATGTTACTTAATATTGACTCTACTAATTCTATTTCTTTAGAGAACACTGACTAATATGCATGCCTATCTATCTATTATAGTATGGAAAAAAAACTCAAAAAACAACATCACTACTACTACTACAACACACAGACAGCACTAACTACAGAAAACAGCATAAGTATTTTCAATGGGAACTTTTTTCAGTGGTGTGTGTATGGTGTGTGTGTGTGTGTGTGTGTGTGTGTGTGTGGAGAGAGAGAGAGAGAGAGAGAGAGAGAGAGAGAGAGAGAGAGAGAGAGAGAGAGAGAGAGAGAGAGAGACTGGCAGTGGGCAGGCTGGCGGAAAACAGACATGCTACAGATGGTGCCCAACGTGACTATAAGAACTTTCACTTAAAACTAATAAAAGCTTAAGAAATGTTTTAGAAACAAAAGAACAGAGACTAGCAAGACTTCTTGGTAGCAGCATTTTCTCGGTTGGATTTGTTTTGTAGACAAGAGATTTGCGCGGCTCCTTTAAGGGAGGTTTTCAAAATTAGCATAAGCGGCAAAAAACCCGCCTTGCTTTTAAAGAGCTCTGTTACAAATTCATTGGTGTGTACGAGAGCTACAATGAAGGTTTATACTGTGTTTTAAAAATTACGCTGGCTTGGGAAAGAAAAAGAAACAGGATACAATGGTTTAAAAAAGAAAAAAGGAAGTAGAATGGATGGGTATGGTGGCGCACGCCGTTAATCCCAGCACTCGGGAGGCAGAGGCAAACAGATCTCTGTGATTTCAAAGCAAACCTGGTATGCAGTGAATTCCAGGACAGATAAAAGTTACACAGAGAAACCCTGTCTCAAAATATGTAAAAATAGAAGTAGAAGAAATAGAATAATAAAAAAGCCACGTAAAAATGGAAAGCACAAAGAAATTTTGGATACTATACGTGACTCTGTTCTCTTTAAATTGTTTGACTACTGAGAAAACAACAACTGATAAAAGAAATGCTGCTGGATTAATTCAATTTATATATTTTAAAAATGCTTTGACTCCAAAATTTAAGCCTAAGGACAAGTACTGGGGAAAAGGATTTCTATTTTTGTTTCCACAGAAAATGAAGAGCTGTGGATTCCTTCCAGACTAATGTGGTTTGATCAAGCCAGACCCCCTGAAAGAGCACCCCAGGTAATCCAACATACAAAGCAGTTGAGACAAAGCCTTGCAAACTACAGCCAAGATTTCTGGGTCTTCTTAGCATCCCCATGACAGCGCCCCCTACCAGCAGGAAGTAGTTTGGAAAGAAAGATGCTCAAATTCCCAAATATTGTTTATAAATGTTTGTTTTCATTTAAAGGGGCTTGGTTATAAATGGCTAATGACCACAAGCAATTTTTTTAAAGGTAAAAAGGGAATTATGGTATAGATATGAATACTTTGTTTTGGAATGGATTTTCATTTATTGATACAAATTTAAGGTCAATTTTGTGATATGTATTTTTCTCCTCTTGTTTAGGTATTGTGTTTACATAGCTCATTGAAAAATGTAATGTATAATTTAGTACAGATTAGAGAGTTACCTATGATAGTTAAAATTCAGAGTTAAGTTAGTTAGGATTTCTAGATATACAGAGATGTATTTGAGATGAATAGGCATTCTTCAAACCTTTCAAAGACCTACAGAATATGGCATTTAAAATGGTTTAGGGATTTTCTTGACAGTGAGACATAGCTGCTCCTGGCAATACCACTTGCATCAGAAAAGAATATGGACATAGAAGAAAAACGTGATGAAGTTTGCTTCTAATATGGCAAGACTAGCCATTGGGACAAGATACTGACTGCTCTTGTCTAGACTGTTTGACTTTATGCTGTACAAACTGGATGTGCAGGACCCACAGAAAAGTGACTGCTGAAACAAGATGGACAGTGCTACAGCATTCCTGCTTCATGGAAGAGGCCGCCAAACAGTCTACAGGACACAGAGAAAATTGACTGACAAACTGCCAATACAGATGGACAGTTTCCTGCTTTGCTGAAGAGTCTGCCAGACATACTATGGCCTATGGGCTGAAGATGGAACTTTACAGAAGAACTTCAGGTGACTGACCAGGCGAGTTGTTTCTGTCATTTCTAGAGTTTATATATTATCCTTCTGTGGTCTTTGAAGGAGTTGAAGACAGATAGTTTTGGTTATAGTTTTGCTTAGGATTAAAGATAAGTTACATATAGGACTTTAGACTCACAAAGATAGGATAGATGATATTTACTTTATTGTTAACTGTGATTCTTATTTGATAACTGTTGTATGATATATTTTGCTATGTTAAGGTTAAACCCTTCTTTTTATTTTAGACAGAAAAGAGGAGATGATGGGAGATGTTATTCTGTAAATATGTTTCTCATACTGGTTAATTAATAAAGCACTGTGGCCAATAAGAAAGCAAGATAGGCGGGACTAGGAGACAAGGAGGAAGGAGGAAGTAGTTAGGAGGAGTCAGCATGTAGAGCTGAGAAAGCAAGATGCCGGCCACGGCTTTCCGATAAGATGACCACGTGAATACTTAGATAAGTAGAAATGGGTTAATAATTAAGAAGAGCTAGCCCATAAACAATATTAGGAACTGGCCAACAGGATTGTATAATATACAGAGTCTCTGTGTGTTACTGGGGGCTGGCGTGGCTGTGGGACCAGACTGGCAGCGGGCGGGTTGACGGAAAACAGACATACTACAGCTAGTGATGTAGTTAGCAGTAAATATATGCCTAGTATGCATAAGGATACGCATACACACAACCCTTATAAGAAACTCCTACTGCAATTGTAACATCACGTGAACATCAAAATGAAAATGGAGACATTAATGAATTACAACATTACAACGTCTGAATTTAGAGAGCCCATGCATGAAAAAAAAAAAAAAAAAAAAAGGAAAAGAAAAAACTCTGGAGCAGCATTTCAATTTAACAAACATGCATCAAGGCAGGGTGTCTGAATATCAGAACTTTGAAAGCAACAAGTAACAACTGGTTCAGGAAAAGATAATAAACAGAAGCTAACACCACAAGTGAAACTTTGGCAAGATCAGGCACTGACTTAGTGTATTTCTCTAAAATTACGTACACATTCCAAAGGGAAAAATACCTACTTTTGAGTAGGGAAACCAAAGGGATCAAAGTGAACATGACCAAACCGCTCTTTTGTGTTTCTGATATCTGAGAAGGATGCATCAATTCAGTAGGGGGTACCAAATCTGAACTTATTCCCGAGCAAGCAGACAATTTGAATTAGAAGCAGTCTGCAGAACAGCCAGCTTTCACTAAGTAAAACTTCAAAGAAACTTGAGGAGATGACCTAGATTAAAGGGGGCTAAACAGTAATTGTAATAATCAATTCTGGATTGGGAGACTGACAGTTACAGAAGAGCAGGAAAAAAATAAGATACATTTTAATATGGACTAGATGGATGGTTAAAGAGTAATGTTCTTATTTTCTGATTCTGAGAATTTACACTATGGTTTTGAAAAATAAGGCCCTTGTACATATGAAATAGAGACCCAAGTATTTAGAAACTAAAAGGGTCTATAGCCCTAATTTATTCTCAATTGAAATGTTTGTCTCAGAGGCAAAAGTGATAAAGTTATATGACTGCAAACCTAGTTGTGAAATCTGGATAAAAGTCTATGAGGACTGAAAATAAAAAGTATATAAAATAAAAAATGAATAAAAATGGGGGGCTACATTATCTATCAAATACACAAAATTGATTATTTTGTTTTTGGATTTTAAGAGCTGACTTTCCAGCTAGGTGTGGTACCACAAATTATGTGAACCCAGCCCTTGGGAGGCAGAGACAGGAAGATTATGAGTTCAAAGCCCATCTTTGCTTCATAGGGAAATTTGAGGCCAACCTGGGGGATGTGAGAATTTGTAACAAACAAAAACAAAAACAAAAAAAACCCCAACCAACTCATTGACCTGATGTGGAAGAATAGAATGAAACTAAGACATTTCGGAAAATAACATTTTTGTTTATGTACTGTAACATTACAGATAAAATAACTTATTTTAAATTAATGAATCTTTTTAGCAAACATTATTATGAATTTTTTACAAAATATTGGTCAGTAATCATGATACTATTTGATTTTTATGCCAGACGTGAGTGAATAAATATGTTGCTGTAATGTGACCAAGACATCCCTTTGCCACAGAAAGAAGCTAGGCCACAAAGAACTCACAAAGGGCTAGAATCAGAAAGCTCATTATGGATGGATATCTACAGTGTGTGGCATGAGTGCTTGTGCCAGTGTATGTATATCTATTTCCTAGTTTTGCCTGCCCAGAGGGTCTAGCAGTGGCTATATACAGTAGTCAGATCTAACTTTCTGTTTTTATTTATTTATTTACATAATTGAGACAGGTCTCATATAATCTAGGCTGATGTCAAACCTGCTATGAAGTTCAAGGCTGGCCATGAACTCCTGATTTTCTGTCCCCAACTCCCAAGATTATAGGTACACAGCATTAGATTTGGCTTCAGAATAGGGATTTGTGGAGAAACAGCTAATTCCAAGACCCGGTCTGGAAAAATGTTAACATGAATCTGAATATGTTGTTCAAAAAAGAAAAAAAGGGCTCAGGTGATATGAGTGGAATATAAATAGCATGAAGGAAAACAGTGAGAATAGTGAATTATAAAATAAAATAGACAAGTGTACTGACACATGCCTGTAGCCCTAGCTACCCAGGAGGATTTTCTGAGCCTAGGAGCTGTACTTCAGCTTGTCTGATGCAGCAAGACCCTACCATAAAACAAAACAAACCATCACCAACAAAAATTATCGTAATGCTGACTGTGGGCAAGTCTGTTGATGAATGTTAACATCAATAGTATGAGAAAGTATCTACTCACAAGACATACAACTAATTTTAAAACGTACAAACTAACACCCACATTCAGGAGGTCTAGGTGGGCCCTATGCCGGTTTTTCAGCTATCAGACTGGGGTGCATAAGCTCCCCCTTGTTCAGGTCAGCTGTTTCTGTGGATTTCTCCAGCCTGGTCTTGACCCCTTTGCTCATCACTCCTTCTTCTCTGTATCTGGATTCCAGGAGTTCAGAAACCAGGTGTTTAGCTGTGGGTGGGGGTTATTTAGGAGGACTGGGCAGTCTATGGGGCCTCTAGTAATGGATCAGTATTTATACCTAGTATACAAATGGATTTGGGGAGCACATCCCACATAGTGGGATACTTTCTCAGCCTAGCACATAGGGGAGGGCTTAGGTCCTGCCCCAATTATTATGACAGACTTTGAAGACTCCCCATGGAAGGCCTCACCCTCCCTGGGGAGCAGAAAGAAGATGGGCTAGAGTTTGGTGTGTGTGTGGGGGTGATAGAGGAAATGGGAGGGTGAGGGAACTGGGATTGACATGTAAAACAACCTTGTTTCAAATTTAAATAAAAAAGGAAAAAAAATTTTAAAAAGCACAAACTATTTTTTAATCCAGAGGCTTGGCAGATAGCATCTGAACCAAGTCAAAAATCATACCACAAGCAAATGGACATAGGACATCATGTTCTCCAACATGATGCAGTGATAAGGACACTATCATGCCTACAATATTTTTATCTAAAATGCATACTCTTACATCTAAGGAAAAATTGGGCAAATACAAACTGACGAAACAAGAGAAAAACTCTAAAAAGCTCTGTCAGTACCTTTTAAAGTGTCATGTTTATGGAAGTAAGGAAAGATAAAGGTGTTATCACACATTGGAGGATGCTGAGGGGGCACAACTTCTAATGGAAAGTGATTCTGGATAGAAAGTTTCTCTTTCATGGGAACTGAAGGAATACAAACAGCCTGTGCATTCATAGTAATACTGTATCTGTTAATCTCTTGGTTCCAACAATTCATTATACTATGGTTGTGTAAGATGTTAACATGCAGGAAGTTAGGTAAAAAGCAAACTGGAAGCAGCATTTTGAGACTTTGTAAAAAGTTAAAAAAAAAAAAAAACAACCTGTATAATAATGATACAAAATATTTAAAATGGTTCTAAAGTCATAAAGGCATGTTTGAGAAAACTGGCTTCTGTCACATACTCTGTTTCCTAGCTCCCTCTACAGGTAACCATTTAAAAAATTATACAAATTGTTTCATTGTGTTTTAGTTTTACCTTCCTGTGGTCAGCGAGAGGGAGAGACAGACACAAACAGCCCATTAAAAATAAACATTAACATTTAAAACCAGTCTAATCTACATACTGAGTTCCAGGTCAGGCAAAGTTAGCACAATAATAAATAAATAAATAAATAAATAAATAAATAAATAAATAAATAAATAAATGGTAACATATTCACATATATTTCTCATTTTTTTTTTAATTCAGTAATATATTGAGGTAGATGCCATAGAAGTCTTTTGATTCATCTGAGGTGAACAAAGGCCAGATGCAATGTTTTAAGAAAATAAAACAGGCACAGATTGCAGTGCTTTCAGTGCAAACAAGAGGGTTGATCTATACTACTTTTAGCACACTGTTGAATTTCCCGACCCATTTTTCAACCCTGGGTATTATTCTGAGGCACAGGCAATTTTTCCTAAGGCTCTGGGAGTCTGTACCCACAGCCTGCTTACTTGTGAAAAGAAGGAATAAGGGGCTATCTACACAGTAGGGATTCAGAAGATTAGGAAGCTGTTCTTCCTGTATCTTTGCAGGTCTACTATTGAACCTATAGCTCCAGATTTATTCCTGGGAAGGGGTGGAGGGAGGGAGAACATCACTTCTTACAAAGGAAATGTCCTCAGAAAATGGCACATGGATCCTCCCATTGCATTCTTTGTACGATTTACTCCATCACTTTTCCCCCTCCTTGGGGCCTAGCAGCGTCTCCAGCTTAATAAACATACCAGCTAAGTCAGCAGAGTGGCGGCTGAGAACAGGAAGGAGTATCACATTTTTACAATAGGAAGAGTACTTGGGGGCAGCATAAAGAGAATGAAAGAAGCAAGGAAACACTAGCAGCTTTATTTGGGACTACACGGTCATTCTGTTTGCTTTCTGTTACATGCTTCCTTAACAGCTAGGCTCAAATAACAACATCTTAAATAATTCTTCTTAGACCATTCTACCTAAATCAGAGTACCCAATTTGCACCATCCTTGTCCTCTCTATATTATCTGATTTTCTTTATAATAAATGTTACCACATGTAATTATCTTATTCTTCCTTATTTATCATTTCCCATCTCTCAGAAATAGGAATGCTGTATAGTTTAGTTCAGTGGTCTCGGGTTCAGCTAATGCCTGGCATAGCCTACAATTTGACATCTCTTCACTGATTGTTTACATAACAGTATTTGCACATGCACTTTCCATTCCACTTTTCAGTCTTAGAAAAGATAAAAGGTATAAGTCTCCCATTTCAGACATCTGCACTCTGTCAAGACACAGGAGTGTTGCCAATAGGGTGGCAGCAGAGGAAGTAAAAAGAGGGACAGTCCCCCAGCTTCACTGAGCAGTGTGGAGGGCTCCTAGAGTTCTACTGATGGCGACAGAAGGATGGGCTGTCTTCCAAGTATGAATTTCCTTTTCTCCTTTCCAGACTCCCATGGACACACACCAGTTGCATTGGTCTATGCTGTGCCCCTAGCCAGAAAGAACATCTGTTCTATGGTGTCTCGATTCTGCCTTCAGGGAACTTAAAACACAGGAAGGCCCTGGAACGGTGCTGTTTCCTCTGTTAGGTGAACTCTCTTCAAACTTGGGGGGCTCAATAGGTTGTTATGGAGTAGCAACAAAGAAGGTGCTTGTAAATCTGTGAGGGGGAGTGTGATGCCATATTGTTATTCCTAAGAGGTTCTCCACCCTGGCAAGACTTGCTACCTAAGAAGAAACCAAGTTTTCATTTCTCTGCTTCCTTCTTACGCTGTTGTTCCCACCAATGCCATTTTTTAAGCTTTTGCATTACAGGGATCCTGGACAATAGCTGCTGCTGCTGCTGCTGCTGAGGCCAAAGCCCTGGAGGCCCGCATCCCTGTATCTGAACACAGAATTCATCTCTGCTACTAGCAGGCTCACCAGGGCACCTTTCACTCGACTGATGGCTGCCAACTGATCTGGGTGGCAAGTTTAGTGAAGACATGAGGACGTGCATGTGTCTAACCCTGACTATAAGTCTAGCTACTATCTAAATGCCTCCAGACTTTTTGAAGCTAGTGTTTTGATCCAGTACTGTTCATTTATGTCTATTTTAAAACTGATTCCAATCTAGAAATGGGAGCAGGATGTGATTTACTGGGCAAAGCAGACTCCAACCAGATAAAGAAAACAACATATGATATCCAAAAACAATGTTAAAAAATATCCCTAGCCAGGCACACGGCTTGAGAAGCAGAGCAGGAAGATCTAAATTCCATGTCAGCCTAGGATATGGAGTGAGACTTTTGTCTCACAAACCAAACCCCAAACCCAAACCCAAACCAACCAAATCACCTCTCCCTCTCCAGAAAACAATCAGAAGGAAGAATGGATGCACAGGAACAATGAAAAGCCTAAAACAAAACAGGACTATTTTCTCAAGTTCAGAACTGTTCTCCAGCCACAGAAGCTGATTGTGTCCAGAGACCAGCCTTGAAGATGTACTTAGCACTACAGAAAATTATGGGAAATGGGTCCTAGCAGAAGAGGATTAGGGTAGGGTGGAGATGTCCTTGAAGAGGATACTGGAACCAACTATTGACTTTCTGCTTCCTAGTTACCATGAGTTGAACAGGCTGCAGGCCTGAAGGCAACAGCGCTTACTGACCACCAGCTGTAACCTTTGAAACCGAGTCAGAACCAATTCTTCAAGATGACTACCTTGTATTTGGTTCATAAGCAAAGCTCCCTAGCTCAGACTCAGGTGTACTTCGTCAGAGTCCAGTGTTCCTATAATCATGCCTGCTTTACTTAGAGATTCTACATGATCCATCTGGAATCATCCATCTGCAATGACAACTTCCTGGTATGTCCTAACTAGAGACAACTTTGGATTGGTCCAGATATTGCCATATTGATTGAGACCACAGTAAACTCACATTTCTTTCAAATGAACTGAGATCTCTGGGGCTCTGCTATTTCCCTATGATAGAGGTTAAAACCCAGTTCAAAGCGGGTTCTTTTCCATGCTTTGATATTTACATCAGGCAGTATAGGTGGTATGTGCTTCAACCCATTCCTAGCTAAAGGCTTATGACTAATCTATTTTCCAAAGGTAATATCTTCAAAGAGTTGTTGGTCCATCTATTAAAAATATTAATTAGTGTGTGTGTGTATATAAACAAAATATATGGAACAAGAATAACACTTGGTAAAGAGCTAGTAGTTTTTAATTAGTGTTAGGATCTATCATTTTACCCATCTTCACAGGTAATTTTAGCTGCAGTCTTAGCAATCAAAAGGGGGTCTGAAGGTCTGAGTCTCCAGATTATCCCCCATTCCTTTACAAATCCATCAATCATTTCCAAATAATTATCCAATTCCTTGCCTTTAAAGGACCCTATATTTTTCTTCCTTTTTAGCTAGTTTGATGACATTTAAAAAGAGAATAAAGTAATTACCACCAAATTATGAAAGAAGCCAGGTGTTGGTGGTGCATGCCTTTAATCCCAGCACTCAGGAGGCAGAGGCAGAGGCAGAGGCAGAGGCAGAGGCAGAGGCAGAGGCAGGAGGATCTCTGAGTTCAAGGCCAGCCTGGTCTACAAGAGCTAGTTCCAGGACAGCCTTCAAAATCACAGAGAAACCCTGTCTTGAAAAACAAAAACAAACAAAAAACAAACCTTAATAATAACCAATCAATAAAACAGAAGTAGGTGGATCAGAAACAGAGAAGCTAGTCTGGAAGATCAAGAGCAAAACATTTAAACCTTGACCCTGACATAGGCTGTCATTATCATAGATTCCTTTACTCATGTTTTTGTGATGTTCTGGCATGCAAGCTGCCACCAGGACCTTCTGTAGTGTTGGTCTTCTTGGTGTCTTCATTTAAGTTATTAGAGGAACCTCACAAACTGAAAGCACACTAAAACTTCAAAGGCTCTAACTTCAACATGTATTTCACTAATATTCTTTACCTTTTTCCAAATCCCCAGCAGTACACATTTAAAAAAAAGCCATTTCAAAGTGCCACCTGTCTTCACATCTAATTCTGCGCAGCTCAGCCCACTTCCTGTGGCTGATGTGAGTCAGTATGATTCCACCTCTCCACTAGGCTTGGCATTCCATCTGCTTTTCTTGGTGCTTTATCTACTTAATAGTCAATAATTATACTCCATTAGGAGAGGCGAGGTGATTCCAAAACGCTTGCCTCTGGCCTTATGCTTTCAATTTACCCTCTACTTTACCCTCTAGAAATTCCAGTAGGAATATCCAAACTAGCCACTCATTTTCAGCTTCTTATATTATTATTCTCCTTGACATTTTGCCCTACAATCACTTTAATGTTGAGTAAGCACTGTAAAGGAGCCCAGAACTTCATGGCTGCCAAGGGCTCATGAAGCGATCTGTCTAGGGTTTATGAATATTGGCAGAGCGCCTGATGCTACATATTTTGTGTCTTTGGGGGTTTTTGTTGCCAACTTATTTATAGCCACCACTGTAACATGAAGTTGACCAAAGATAATACACATGGGGATGAACTACTAAATAGATGGCAGTGATAAAGGTAATACGTTCCAATTTTTGTTTGTTTGTTTGTTTTAATTCTTTATTTTTAGCTGCAGGGAATTGAACTCAGGGCTTTATATATGCTAGGCAAGTGCTCCCCCACTGACTCATGTTCCTAACCCTAAATTAGGTTCTTTTTAGATCAAATACTAGCTTTTGCCTTTTAATGTTAATGTTTAGTACATATTATTTCTTCAAAAACTATTTACCATATTTTGCAACCCACCTTTGATTTTAACATCCCTTCACCTAGACAAAGAACTGACAATGAACTATTTATAATCACCAGTTTTCTTTGAAGTCAGATATTGCACACAGTGCCACACTATTCACTTTGTGATAATTTATCACCGTATTTATCCTACATTTTAGCCAACTTTATCAATTCAATATTTAAAGCATTGGCGTCTAACTGGTAGACTGTTTCTGTCACATAAAAGATTACTTAAGAGACTCACTAAATGAAAAGGACAAAGCAGAAATGACTTTGTGGAAGTGAGTAGACAGAAAAGAAGCCCAATCCCTCAGTTTAATACCGTCTCCTGGCAACCCTTCCCTTGCAACACCATCTAAGGTCCCTCTTAAATTAAATGAAACAGTAGCCTCCAAACTTTCTTAATCAACAATCTATTACATTTTGAGCCATTTATTCATCCTTCCCACCCTGCATACTAATAATCTTAATATAAGCAAATATTCTAAAATTTAGTATACATAAGGACGAGGTTAATCTTGAATAATAACGGATGTGAGCCAATCTTTTAATAGTTTTCCTGAGAAGTAAGAATATTTTTGGCTGACTCACTACATACTCTGGTAGCTGCCACTGAGTTTATTTTGACAGAGTTGATGAACTCCAAATAGAAGCACTACTCTTTTCTTTCTTTCTTTTATTTAACTGTTCAATATGCTTGCTTTTATTACATTTATTTATTACATTATAGTGCATATGTGCACTAATGCATGGATAAAACACACATGTGGAGGTCAAAGGACAAATTGAGGGAGTTGGTTCTCCTCTTCTAACCACGTGGGTCCTACAGATCAAATTCAGGTTGTTAGATATGGTGGCAAGCACCTTCACTTGTAGAGCCATTCACTGTTTCCTACGCTTAACATGTTTTTACAGCAATCTTTGTAAAGTCACATGTGATTCAGTTTGGTTGTAGTAAGAAAAGAGAATCTAGAAAGCTACTAATCCAGACATATATAACCTCCAACATACTACATCAATGGAGAAGCAAATGGCCTAGTAGAGTGCCTGTCTGCCATACCTTTTTTTCTTGTTAGTTCATTTACTGCAAATGACACATTAGGGAAAATACCAGATACTTATGTTTGATAACAGCAGTTCTGTTCTGTGTTTGTGTATCACTGGGGGGGGGAGGGAGGGAATCACTTGATTTTGACCATTAGGAGAGATTACTCTCTGATTAGTGGGAAGGTTTGACACTTACTTTTCATTTAGTTTCTTCTTCTAGCCAAATCCCTAAAAGCTGATTCCATAGCACGACACACAGCAGATAATCTATAACTAAGCCAGACTTTGTTATGACATTCTAAGAGTCAAGGCAGCTAACATAAAGAGCAATCATCCTAATGGTTACCTGCAAGTCATTTTGAGGATTCCAGTCAGAATCAAATATGATGCAGGTATCAGCAGCTGTGAGATTGATCCCCAGGCCTCCTGCTCTGGTGCACAGAAGAAAGACAAAGCGGTCTGAGTCTGGCTTACAGAACCGGTCGATGGCTGCCTGGCGCAGGTTTCCCCGTACTCGCCCATCAATTCGCTCATACGTGTATCTGAGGGGACCCAAATGAATGAAAGCCCAGGTGTTAATCAAGGGTCAAAGAACAATCAGGAAGCTAATGCCCAAAGGCCTCAAATCCTTCACTTCTTAATGTGGACCAAATGACAACAGTCTCTAAGAAATCCCACCAACTACAGAAGAAGCAAAGCAGATTAAAATTGCACTTAGAAATGTCTTCCTTGTGAAATAATCGTTTTAAAAGCCAGTCATAAATTAAGGATGGCTACTAGACTTAAAGTCACCAAATACTGATCCCCAAAAGGTTGTCTAAATAACTTATTCTCACAAATTTCCCAGTTTATACTTGCAGAGAATCTCATCTTACAATTTCCCTGGCAGAAAAGCAGGTAGATGTGAGCCCCAACTATGAATTTCAGCGGTGCTCATAACTGGTGCTCAGAGTTCACTTCAGTTTTCAGTTGCTCAGGATAATAGGAAGTGGTAAGGAGCCTGCACTGCCAGACCTGGGTTCTGAAATGACCATTTCCACCCTGTCAGTTTCTCAAAACATTACAGGTGCAGAGCAAAACCTCCTTGTGTGCAGTCAAATCACAGAAAGGGTTTCTAAGATGTATTAGGGACAGAGACTGAAGAACAGAAGGAAGGCAATGGAGGAAGCAGAAAGACACCTGTTGGACAGCTTGGTTAGGTAAAGGTCAGAGGTAAGAACTGGAAATGAAAATGTTCAAGGGACACAATTGCTACTGACCATTCAGAAAACAGAACAAAACATAGGTACACTTATGTTGGATACCATGAAATAACAGACCAGTAAGGCTCAACAGCAATCATCTTTTTCCACTGACAACAAATGAATTTACAGTGACAAGTTACTCTGACACCAAAACTGACAAAAAAAAAAAAACAAAAACAAAAACAAAAATCAACCTTGATAGTCAAATAGAAGTACTAAGAACATTCTGAGAAAAAGACTGAGCCTGGTGGCTCAGTGGTTTGAGCACTAGTTGCTCATGCAGAGGATCCAAATTTGATTCCCAGCACCTACATGGTGGCTCACAAGCATCTATAACTCTTGATCTGAGGTATATGACATCGTCTTCTGACCTTCTTGGTACCAGGCATGCACATAGCACAGACATGCTTGTAGGTAAAACATCTGTACACATAAGTAAACCTGAAAAACTGTTTTTAAAGAAAAAGACCAGACCAGGCAGTGGTGGCATACACCTTTAATCCCAGCAATTGGGACACAGAGGCAACCGGATCTCTATGAGTTTGAGGCCAGCCTGGTCTACAGAGTGAGTTCCAGTATAGACTCTAAAGCTACACAGAGAAACCCTGCCTCAAAAATACAAAAACAATACAAAACAACAGAAAGTTATCGGAATACCAAGACCATGAGTCAATTCAGAAAAACAAATTTCTAGAACCCACTGAAATACCTGTAAGAGTAAAATGATAGACATGTGGGCTGATGGCTCTGTATAAAGATGGCTCTGAAAACAAAATTCGGTAACATAACTCTAATTTGACTGAGAAAAGGAAGAACTATATAAAGACACCAGTCAAGGAAATGAGCAGGAAGAAACCTAATTGATAAAGACTTTACACTGCAACAACAAAGCAAAAAGCAACACTAAGACACTATCTTTCCCTCATATACTCACACGGTAACCATTCCTACAAGTGCGTGCATGGTTTCTGTTATTGTTTTCTTTTAAGATTAGAATATACCCAAGAATAATATTTTATGGGAGCCACAGAAACAAATGACAGGAGAGACTGAGACTGGGTTGTCAGAAAGGCTGACCAAAGAGATTTTGTGACATAAGACGAGAAAGAGCTAGATGTATATATTTTAATCTAACATTTGTAACCACCACAACACCGAAGAAGCAATTAGGGTGTTTGTTGTGTACCAGACACTACGGCATATACTTACATGTGTATCCCTGCATTAAATTCTCACCACAATCCTATGGGGCATTCCATCACCCTCACTTCCCACTTATGGAAACTTCACAGCAAGACAACCACACAAACAAATCAGGATGCTCAGCCCCAAGCTGGTAAACAAGTTCCCATAGCAACTAACCCACATTTCAATGCTGGACAGAGAAATATGCTTAAGATAAAAAAAGCAATCAGAGACAAGTTAGGGACACTAGTACAGTTTGGGAGCTTGTAATTCTAGAAAACATACCTAAGTATCAAAACAGTGTGATAAAGCAATGCTATGATCTTTAGTGGGCTATGTGTGATGGGACAGAAACCACACAGAAAGAACTCAGAGTGAGAAGAGAGAGGGCTGGGGTTCTATTAAATGATAGCCTCCTTCCCTTCTATGTCAACAGAATGCTACAGGAACAGAGGAGAGGGTCTTATGAAAGACACCCCTGAGCATCAAAGAGGAGCTAGAGGCCTGCAAATCATAGTGAGGTTGGAATTGGCACAGCATTCAGGAAGGAAGTAATCAACAAATAGGGGTGACAAAGCTTGGACATCAACCGGGGATGGGTTATCTCCATAAAGTAGTTATAACACAACAACAGTTTTAAGAAATGGTATGTGTGCAGAATGGCAAAGACAATGATTCTCACTCTGTCACTTGTTTAATTTTGAGGGAGTGCTCTCAAGGAACAAATAACTAAAAATGGATTATCTAAACTCTTAAATCATTCCCCACTCTCCTTTTTTTCTGAGCCAGATCTCTGGCTATGCTCCTACTTCTGTATAAGTCTGGCATGAAATTAAATGAGGACAAAAGCAAACTGACAGCTGGAACAGTAAAGACACTCAAGAACAAAGAAAATCTTGAAGGAAAATAAGTTCGAATGGAAAAAGCAGATACAATACAATTTTCCATACTAAACTTCAGCAATTAACCCTCAGTGACAACTATATTTTGAATGAGATCCCTAGGAAATAACGTGGCTCATGAAGCTGTAATTCTGAGAAATTCATGGCAACAAGAAGCAGGTGGCATTCTGGGAAAACCTCTAAGGGATTGGCTAGTGGTGGGGATGACATGTTTTTGGCACAAGAGTTGTTGGCCTCAGAAAATCCGAAGGGAAATGAACAATTTTCTTGTCTGCCAGCAATAAGCAGTTGGAAAACACACACACACACACACACACACACACACACACACACACAGAGAGAGAGAGAGAGAGACAGAGAGAGAGAGAGAGAGAGAGAGAGAGAGAGAGAGAGAGAGAGAGAGAGAGAGAGAGAGAGAGAGAGAGAGAGAGAGAGGGAGAGAGAGAGAGAGAAACTGAGAGTGCTCACATTTCTAACCTCCATATGCATTTAATATTTTTAGTATAAAATGCAGTTAAGAAATAATCAGAATTGGTCAGGGAACACTAGAAGCTGTGCTGTTCTGTTCACTGTATCTACAACACAGGTTTCAACACGTTTAGACTGACTGGCTTCCTCCAAGAGAGAATAACCAGTCTCAATAGTACTTTCCTATAAATTTTGATCACGGTGCTCAGAGGACTTTCCTTATTTCCTAAATCTAACTTTGAAGAATTATCTATGCAATATTAAAAGTTAGCATATCCACAACTAAATCTGTCATTTCCTTCAGAATTCTTTTGGTGAAGTGATGTAATTTATAAGGACAAACATAGTCTTCAAAGATGGGAACATTTGCTCGGATAGCTGAGACCAACTCTGATTTAATTACTTGAGAAAATGTGTAATGTTAACAATACTAACTCCTATAATATTGCAAAGTTTTATCCTTACAAGTGCATTCTTAAGCCTCTATCATCATCTTCAGATCACTGGTGTATCACAGTGACAGAATCTAAGACACTGTGAGGACAGCAGGGGAGTCCTTGCACAGAATCTAATAATCCCCACAACACCAGACTTCTCACTTGCACAAGCATGGAAGTTAGGTGAAGCAATTACAGGGCTAGGAGCTGGGTGCCAGTTAGTGTCACAAAGCCTTAAGAGAGCCACTAAGTGGACAAACAATTCTTTCTAAGTCTTTCAGAAACTTAAGGATGTGACACCTTCAAGGGTGCATGTCTCTCATACGAGACAAGAATGTCACAGCATCAACTTCTTAGCCTTTCCTAATGCTACTGTAATTCTCTATTTCTTTCAACTGAAGTAAATATAAACAAGTATGGGATTTTTTTTTTACGCAAAACAGTAACTCCACACTATAAAAGCAATGAATCCAGACAGCTAAACTTGAAACTACCTGGTCCTAAGATAAACAATGGACTTTAGTCAATCAATCCTTAAAAAGGTAATCCTTTACTGTGATGGTGGATGTTCTGGAGTGCTGACAGAGGACAGCTCACCTCCTCTGGATGAGATAATCTTCCAAGATGTCAAGACAGCGCACCATCTGAGAGAAAATGAGCACTTTGTGACCGCCTGCGATCAGCTTGGGGAGCAGCTTGTCAATCAGCACCAGCTTTCCAGCTGCCTGGATCATGGCCTGCAGCTGGAAGTCAGAGGCCTCAGAGCTGTGGGCTTTCCGGAAATCTTCCAGAATCTTTTCCTCTGCCCCTGAAAAATAATGAGCAAAACTATTGCTGAGTAAGATGTGATTAAAAATGTTCTTTGTTTTTGAAGATTCTGGGGAAATAAAAGAAATCCTAACTCCTGGACCAGCAGTCAGATTCTGGGTCTGTATCCTTAGCAGTCACTTTGCTGGAGCAGATGGTCGTCTTGCTTTCCTGAGAATTCTCTCTAGGAATTCAAAGTCTGAAATGTCAAGTTCTAACCCAACTTACTCAGGTAAAAGAAAAAAAAAAAAAAAAAATCCAGAGTTAGCAAAAGACTTTCATACTTCTTGTTACCGCAAGATTAGCTACAAGAGTCCAAGCCACACTACTACCAGAATTCCTCAAAAGTTTCACTATTTTTTCAAAAAATTCCCAAACCAAAGCAAATTCCCAAACCCTGGTCTACAAAGATGGCTCAACGGACAAGATCTGAGTTCAATCCTCAGCACCACATAAAAAGATGGGTATGGTAGCAGATGCCTGTGATCCCATCATAGGGGAGGAGGTAGAGAAAGGAGGATACCTGGGGCTTCCTAGACAGCAAGTCTAGCTGGAATGGTGAATTCTTGATTCACTAAAAGACCTTGTCTCAAAAGTAAGGAGCAGAGTGATTAAGGAGGACACTTGTTGTTGACCTCTAGCCTATACCTACATACACACCATACACACACACACACACCCTACCTTCAACCTTCTCCAACTAGTCAGAATAACTAATATGATTGAATATATATGCACACTTCTAACTCATTGTTGCATCATCATTCATTCAAGTAAGGAATACATTTATCTATTCTCAAATGGAAAGTCTGGGTTAGATTATGGGTCATAAGGACAGCAAACTGATGGCCAATGCCCACTCTGACAGGCAGGTCTACAGAAGCCTTGCAGAAGCAGAGTTTGTAGAAGTGAGATCCCTCATCCTCTCTGATCCTCTGTTCTATACTATGTAAAAAGAAAAAAATATTAAGTTCTAGTGCAGAGTTCTCAACCTATGCCTTGCAACCTCCTTGGGGTTGCATCTCAGATATTCTCTGCACGTTAGATATTTATATTACAATTCATAAGCAACATTGGTTATAAAGTAATAGTGAAATAACTGTACGGTTGGGGGTCACCACAACGTGAGGAACAGTATAAAAGGGTCACAGCATTAGGAAGGCTGAGAAACACTGGGCTAGTATATAAGAGAGCTCTTAGCACATGCAGCCTTTGCTCATCACTGGCTTTCAGCAGAGGCCCATGCTATCCTGAGTTACTGCTCCCTATTGCCCTGACTCACCATTGATCAGGTAGGGGTGGTTACAGCATTTTCTCAGCTCCATCATAGTATTGATAAGATTGGGCATGTTGTGCTGATTTGCGCCTTTGGTCAGGAAGGAAAAGTTTTTCTCCAGGATGGCACGGTAGTACTTTTTCTGAATATTGGTCAGTTCTACTTCGATGATGGTCTCTTGCTTGGGAGCAAGGTTCTTTTCCACATCATCTTTCAGGCGCCGAAGCATCATTGGTTTTAGGATAGACTGTAATTTCTTTACCTGTTTAGGAAAAGGACAGCCATTTATTTACCTCAGTCTGAATTAAATGATCACTATGGTATCTTAACATTCACTATAATCTCTTCAATGTCATCATAATATTGAGGTCATAAAAATGACATCAAATGGGAGCTTACAATAATATCTGGAGGGAAAATGGATCTGGTTTCAATTCACAAATTATCAAGAACCTTTGTGGCAACCTCTTTACAAGATATAAAGGGAGAAGGAAGACAGGACCTATTCTCTAGGATGGAGGAAACAAAGCTTCCTTGCTCTTTTTCTACACACACACACACACACACACACACACACACACACACACACACACGCACACACGCACACACACACGCGCGCACACACACACACGCGCACACACACACACACACACACACACACACACACACACATGCACAGAAGTTATATGAAGAATACTTTGTCTTGTTAGATGGTACAAGTGATACATTAAGATGGAAGACTGAGATGCCAAAAAGGATAGAGTTAAGAACTAGAGGCAGTTTGAAATGGAGTTATCTTACGCCTTTTAAGTAACAGCAGCAGTATTTGTGTTTAGAAGTACGAGTGTGTGTCAGTGCTGTACAGTAACATCACGGGAGCTGTCATATTTGGTCCATTTCAAGCCTGGTACTCTTCTTTGCTATAATCTGGCTATGTGTATAAGAGACCACACCTATACAAAGATCCCATTTACTAGACTGAACCAACAAGGTAATCCATTCCCTCTTCCAGAAGACAATGACAGTGTAGGTGATTCAAAGTCAAAGCACTTGAGTTAACCTACATAAAGCTCAAGTGTGATACCAGTAAGATCAACCCTGATGATAATAAAATAAGGACATGAGAGCACAAAAAAAAATAAACTAAGTTCTAAAGTCAGGAAGGGCTGGCTGTGCAGTGATTCTAAAAGGGGCTGGATCTGCTGCAGCACTGCTTCCTGAAGAAACAAGCACCACTTGTGGGGTAGGTAAGGACAGATACTTACTGAAACAGGCTTTAGACGATGATGAACATGCTTTGGTTGGAAACAGACACTTTTGAGAACTTACATGTATTGTGTTTTAAAATAAAATATTTCTTCTTTATAAAATAAGTAGAATGATGATTACCAGAGAGTAGGTTTGGAAGATGTTGGTCAAAGGTCACACAATTTTAGTTAGATAAAACAAAGTCAAGAAAGCTACTGTACAACATGGCAACTATAATAACAATGTATTCTTGAGGACTGCTGTGAGAGTGGATTTTGAGTAGTCTCACCACAAAAAGATGTAATGTAATGCATAGATTAAGTAGCTTGATTCAGCTATTCTACTATGTATACCTATTTCAAAATCTATTGTATACAAAGTACATTTAAAAAGATATAATTAAAAAATACAAAATAAATCAGCTACTATATTTTTTCTAATACCAATTTTAAATCTAACTTTTTTTAGACCTTAATTTTACTATCCAAAGGCATTTAGGAGTCTTGTTCCCCCAATGGGTAAAGAATTACTATGTAAGAGCCTAAAGAGAAAAACAGTGCTAGCTAATTGTTAAAGGTTGGGACAAATGTCAATCTGCCACATGCTGGGTTCAGCTTTTGCCCTTCGCTTGGTTCATACCTGAATCATTTAGAGTATACTATATGCCAGACACTTTGCTGGTCAATACAACAAACAACTTTGGAGAAGATGTGGGCCTTGTCCTCAAGGAGATCATTGTCTAGGAAGAAGAAAAAATGCATACCACAAATTAAGTGCAATGGGAGAAGAGGATGCATTTCCAATGGTCCAAAAATGGAGAGTGGGTTGGAATTGGCTTTTGAAGGATCAACAGATATTGAAATGCAGAGGAGGAGAATTACATGTGATTTTTTTTTCACTGTTTTCAATGAACTGCATGACAAGTAAAAGCAACAGATTGGAACCAGAGTATATTTACATCAGTTAGTGGTAGTCTTAAACCTTTTTGGTCCCCAAATTCTTGCAACAACACACTTTTGCACAGTTGCTAGATCAATTAGCAGAACTAGGTCTTTCTTAAAATAAAAGCCTTGTCAGACTCTTCCGTTACCTTCTTGCTCTTCAACCTCCATTTCAAGATCTTCTCTAGTTTTACTTTGTACTTCAAACTGCTTCAGCCCAACAAGATGATCTGCCACTACTATGTGATTTCATGGCTCTGATTATTCTGAGCTCCCCTGCCTGTGTAGTCACTCTTCTTTCTTCGCCGTTGCAAACTTACCCTCAAGAGATTCTTAAATTGTACCCCCTCCCTTGTCATTCCAGATTAATAGGTATGATCTTTCCTTTTACATTCCCAACTCTTATTTGTTTCTCATACAGCATTTAAACTTGTGTGACATTTTTTTTTAAATTCCTAGTAGAGATTTCTATCAACAATAGATGAAGATTAATATTGTTTTAAATTGGGTCCAATAAACTAGACAGTACTAGATCTGCAAATGCTGGAGAATTGCAAGTAATCAGGGTAACATTAGAATTATCAGTTAGTCCACATATGTGGCTGCCTTTTTTCTCACACTGTGTAATGTATAACCAAGGAGAGTGGCCCTGGAAACATGCTGCAGATTATGGAGTAGGAAAGATGAAGGAGTGAGGGAGGCAGAAGACAACAGTGTGCTCCTGAGGCCAGAGCTACAGACAACATCACTGAATGCACAATAGCACAATAGCATTCAGTGAAGCAGGAGGCCAAATCATTCTTATTAGCAGTAAGAACTGCTAATATTTAGGTGCCTTCCTCAACATAAACAAACAAATATACAAAACAAAGGCGGCAATGCTCATTTTACAAGAAAGCAGGAACTTAAAAAAAATCCTGTCCCCATAATGACTTGTGTTTTCCGTAATGTGAAGGGGACAACTACACTGCCTCAATCCTCTAGGCCCCCAATTACCTGTTCTTCTGTTTTGAGATCACCGAACTCCTCTAAGAAAGCAGTCTCTGAAGGAAACTGCAAGGGTTCCAGAAAGTTAAGCAAACTGAAGAGCTCTTCCACAGAATTCTGCAAAGGTGTTCCTGTGAGCAGCACTTTGTGTTCCTGTAAAAATCAAAAACAGATTGTAAGCCACACTGGAGCCACAAAAACAGTGCATGTCTGTGGTGAAAAATTAAACAGGGCATTTGTGCTCAATTTGGGAGAAAATCTTTAATAAAAAGGTAGGGTGCCAATGCTGTAAAGGAGTGGTAGTCATTAACAGGTCAACTCTCCTCCAACATCAATGAATGCAGCAGAAATTTCACGGGAACCAGAGCAGCCATTCTTTTACTCAGAATCATTAGGTGACTGCCTGCTTAATCCTGTTCCGAAGCAATCATGTTAAGACTATCATCTCTAGTACCAGTTCACTCAGGGATCCATAAACAAACTGCAAACACCTCATGTTTCCAGGTTACAAATTTCAAGAAATTTTAGCACTTTCTAGGTCCCTCTGGGAATCAATCTGTGGCAAAAAGGATGCGCTGAAGGGCTGTGGCATGCTCCCTCCACTTGGAATAGAAGGAATTCATGTTTATTTATGTAAAATGCTAGCTAGTTCTCACCAGAGCCATGAGCTTTAGTCCCTCCAGAAGTTTGCAGTTCCTGTTCTTCAACCTGTGGGCCTCATCGATGATCACACAGCTCCAGTGAATCTTCTTCAGCTCTGGGCAATCTGCCAGGATCATCTCAAATGTTGTGATGACCACATGGAACTTGAAGACTCCTGAAAGGGGGTTTCCCTGAGGGTAACACAAACCAAAGCTGAGCTTTACAGATGGCAATGAATTCTACTAAGAGACTTGAGAGAGAACAGCACAGTTCAATAACAGGTGAGAAGCCACTGAGCTCTGTTTTCCCTTACAACAAAGGAGAAAACATAATAAACAAACCATTTAGATAAGAGAAGACCTCAGAACATCAAGGAAACAAATTTTGAGTCAGTGTCCTCCTAAAGGGAAGAAAGATGAAGAGCAACAAGGGAACTTTTAGTTTCTGAATCATGATGCTAAGGAAAGCATCCAAGATGACTCATGCATTATCTCTAGCCTGGAGTTTACCTAAGCCATGCATACCTTGAACACTCCAGGAAATCCTCTGCTACTTTTCAGATTTACATAATTTACCCTATAATTCAGGTTCTAGCACAGACCCTAACAGCACTATGCATGTACCTGGTGCAAGTGCTGCTACACTGGCTAACCTCCATCTGTCTGTCCAGATGCCACCATCATATCTCAAGATCAGAGCTGCCTAACGTTAAAGCAATATGAAATTTCTGCCAAACAATTCCTACATTATCTGGACCCCTGGTTTTCCTCTGATTGATCATTTGATTTTTACTTTAATTATGAAAACCAGTGCCTGGTGAAAGTACAGAACCATACTCAGTAAACTGATTACATACAACCAAAATACAGAAAATAAAGTTGTGTTTTCAACATGAAACACATTTTTTAACATTCCCTATCCAATCTGCTCATTTCATCAACAAATTCCCTGAGTTCAAATTCCAAACACCATAGATTTCTTTTTTTAAATACAGTTTTTTGAGACAGGGTCTTACTAAGTAGCCTTGGCTAGCAGGAGATGTGCTTGCCTCTGCCTCTCAAACGATGGGATTAAAGGAATGTTCCATCATGGCTGGCCCATATACTTATTTCCTTACTGGCTACACAGTAGTTAACACAAAACCTTTTGCACACATAAGCAAAGTCATAGGCTAGCCAATGAACCAGGCTTTCAGTGTCCTAAGAAAGATCTCATGAGTTCTCATAGGAATAAGAAAGCATCTCTTCAACCCGTGTTTTATCACAGTCTTACATAAAATACCACCAGAGTGAGCAGGAAAACATCCTCAGCAATACAAAAACTCTACAAACAAGCAAACAGCAGCTCTAGATGCAGCACTGAAACTCCTGAAGACAAGAAGCAGAAAGACTTGTGAAATGAGGAGTCTCTGGGTCTTGTGGTTCAGGTAAGGCTCACCTGTGCATCTCTGTACACCATTTCATACTGCTGAATCATCTGCCTGCTGATCTGGCTGCCATGGTACACAATAGCATTCATCTCCGTCCATGTCCGGAATTCTCGCTCCCAGTTAGTGATGGTAGAAAGAGGGGCAATGATGAGAAAAGGGCCATGGATTCCCCTGACGAATATTTCTGAAAGGAATGTGATGGACTGGATGGTTTTCCCTAGGCCCATTTCATCTGCCAAAATACAGTTTTTTCTGCAGAGGGTAAGAAGTATGAGTAATTCATTACCAATATAGGAAATTACAGAGGTTAGTTATAACTAAAACTCTGACCTTTGAGGTTAGTGAAGGCTTTATAATTTTGCAGTGATGAAACTAAGGCTAGTTTTATAATTATTCTTATTTTGTCTATGCCATCTTATGAGAAAATTTATAAAACAAAGATATTAGAATAGAAACTAAAAAGACTATAAAACAGTATTAGGACAAAGGGAAAATGTCTATAACCTAAGGTAGATTTTTTTTTAATTTTAATTTTTAAACTATTTTTTTTAAGTTAGCATACACACCATCCTGTTTTCTCTCATATATTATTATTACACTTGGATCCTTCTTGCCCCAGCCACACGCTGTTCTCCATTCTCCTTACAGAGTCCTTTTTTGCTTTCATGTTGTACTCTTATTCCTTCTTCCTTTCTCCCCTAAGACCTAATTCTTCCCTCCTATAGGTCCTTTTCTAAATCCAGGTTACACACACACACACACACACACACACACACACACACACACACACACACAGACACACAGACACACACACACACAATTGATCTTGAATTTACATAAAGAAATACCTGTGTTTGTCTAAGACAGTTTTTAGGACTTCAAACTTCCTAGAAACCAAGGTAAAGATGGGAATCCTGTGTAGTCTTTGCATGTTATCAAAGAACAAAATTTTAACCTATACAACCTTCTCTCAAAGAGTAAAGATATTGCTATCTGGTGCTCAGAAGCAAAAGTGGTGGTTCTGCTCGCTTATTGTTCAGATGTGTGACCCAACACCCTGTTTGTTTAGTTGGGTAAGTTATGCTCTGAGTCACAAGTAAGTAGCAGAGGCTACACTAAAACAACAGGACAACAGATCCTTCCTCAGTATACTTTGCATTACAATGCACTGACTTAAAAATACTGAATGTGGTACAATGTCCAGTCTTATGAAAATCTCAATTATATTTCTCAAATTTTCATCTGGCTCCTCTAGATTCTACCACAAACTAGAATACAAATAACTCACAGCTGAGTGTTACTGAACAAATCCAGCACATTTGTGAGCCTAGAATCTACACCTGTTCCCTTTCAGGGACTTTAAATTGAGGTGTGGCAGGTGTAAAGACCTATGGAGGTGTGGTGGCACATGACTATCACTCTAGGACTTGGGAGGAAGAAGCAGGGGCCAGGAGTTCAAGGTTTTCTTAGTCTACAACCTGAATCTGAGGCCACCTGGGCCACACAGGATCCTATATCAAAACACTAAAACCCAGATAAACAATGTCTGCCCTTATAAGATCTTAGTTTTTTATTCCTCCTATCCTTTTGATCAGACCATACCCCTTCATCAACATACATTCAATGACATTGACTTATTTCTCACTTTGTTGAGGAAATAACTGACATAAAAGTAAAAGTTTTGGCATGATTCCAAACTGGGATCAATGCTGCTCTTGCCATTCAAAGTCTACTCAACATACCTCAGGCTAAAGCAACAAAACACGGCTGTATGTGAACACAGGCTGGTTTAGGGCCCCTCACCTGTTGTACCAATTGAAAAGAAGCCAGTTCATCCCCTCCAGCTGGTACTCCCGAAGTCGGTTACTGTTCTTATACTCACGCGATGTCTCCAGCTTCTGCCAAGCATCAGAAGCAGGTCGCTCCTAGGGAGGAAGCAGAGACAACAGAGTATAGAAACATGTTAGAAATCCAACATGGAAAGCCACGGGCAAGCTAGCAAATCCCAATGCTGCTCTGAGGAGGGATCCAAATTGCCGAATTTTCTAAATTTTCCCAGATTATGAATCCTTTTGTAAAGTTTACGAACAGTAACAGACCAACTTAATATCTAGTGTCAAACATCGTTGCTAGGCTCTTAGGTGCCCACACTTTAATTTTCTAATAAGCTAGGATTAGTTGGGTTTCATTGTTTCTCTAACGCAACTTTGTTTTTGCTTATTTGTGTCTCCTGTGTTGGCTCAGGAAAGGACAATAGGTAAGACAGTGTGTCAATTAGTCTCTGAATTAGCACAATAAGAAAACCCTTTATAATCAAATTACAAATTCTTTAATTCCCCTTAAACAAACTACAGGCTTTTTTGTTTTTTTGAGAGGAGGTTTGTCTGTGTAGTCCTGGCTGTTCTGGAACTCACTCTGTAGACCAGGCTGGCCTTGAACTCACAGATTCATCTGCCTCTGCCTCCTGAGTGCTGGGATTAAAGGTGTGCACCATTACTGTCTGGCCAAGTGTTATCATTCTTTTATTTTTCCACATGAAATACCAGTTTCTAAAACTCAGTCATCTTGTACCCATTATTATAGATGAAGTTGAAAAAAAAAAAGATTTGTTGTTTTAAAATATGTATGTGTATATCTATCTGTGTGTGCTTATGTGCCCATGAGTGTGCAGATGAGGGTGTCAGATCTCCCGGAGCTGAAGTTACAGGTGATTGTGAGTTACTGGACAAATGAACTCAGGTTCTCTACAAAAGCGGTGCATATTCTTAGCCCTTCTTCCAGCCCCTTATATATTGTTTCAAGATGACCATGCACCTTTATCTAGACTGTTCATTCTTTTTCCATATACTGTTTAGTCTAGAACTGCAATAAAACCACATTTTTAATCACTGAAGGTATGTACCTGACAGATAATTATTTTTCAAACTGGCCTTTCCTGAGGTTTTTAGACATGGCTTAACAGGCGAAGTGTTTGCCATGTGAGCATCATCACCTGGATTTGCATCATAAAACACCCACAAGGCCATGCACTTACATGCCAGTGCCTGGTCAGGAGGGGTGGGACAGAGATGGGTGGACCTTTGGAGATTGTTAGTCAGCCAGTTTAGCTACGTGTTAAGCTTTTCCTTGCTCCCATTAAATGGATAAGTATCGAAGAGCAATAGAGGAAGATACAATATGTGTACATACACATAAAATGCCTTTGGGACTGTAGCTTACTATTCTGTATAATTTTAGAATCAATTTTTTTTAAATTACTGTTAGAATTTCAATTAAAATGACAGTGCTTAATTTTTTAGGACACTAAATCTTTATTGAGCTTTTATATCCACAGATTTTATTTATTTATGCTTTATTTTTCTTATTTATACAAATTCACAACTTTTTAGCTTACAGAAAATTGAATCTCTAAAGTGACATTTAAGATCTTAAAAAAAACCTCTTAGCTGTCAGGAATGAGGATACTAAATTTTTGTTTTTCCATACAATTTTAGTCTTTTGAATTTTACTTTGAATTACTACAATAAAGTTTACACCTAAAATACGTTGTTAACTAAAGCTAAGCCATTTCATGTGATATTTGAAAAAATAACTTCCATTATGCCACTTATACTTGGAGTTAAGTATAAGTTTTTCACGACCTTCCAGAAAAACAGATGTGACAGCTCACCTAGAGATTAATTCAGCTGTGTTAGACTAAGCGCTTTGAGACGGGGCTGTTGAATACTAGCAATAGCACACAGTTATAGTGTTTTTAGAAATAAAAGAGGAAAACTTAACATGCCAATGTATTTTCTTTTTATAGAAAAGGCACTGAACAAAGACATCCCTGTACTCAGCAGCTACTCTGTTCCTTTTACAGAAATCACTGTCCTAGTCACCAAAATAGGTAAGGTTTAAACTTCAGAACAAGAGCCCTTTAGCAAAAAGTCCTATTGTTTAATGTAATTTACCTTTACGTATAAAAAGACAGATTTAATTATATTTTTAGCATCTATTTCAATTTAGAATTTTTGAGAAAAAATTTCAAAATGCCCATTTTCAATGCAAACAAATAAATCAGGAAAAAGGGACACATATAAAGGATACTGTAGCTCACTGAGAGACTTGTGACACAGCCTCACACATTCAAAGTAGTGAAGGACAATGAAATCACCTGACAGCACCTGAGACTTTCTCTTTCTGCCAAAGACAAGTCAAGTTGGAAGCTATGCTGAGAGAACAGGCCTATGTTTCTGATAACCTGTAGGTGGTAAATTAGCCTCAGAATGGACCTCTACTCCCATAATGCTTTGTTTTTGTATCACTCTTCTCGCCACAATTAGTGGATGCTGTATTTCTCCATATACATGTACTCTTTTTATAGAATAGGCTCCTGGTCAGAGCCTGTACACTGTTTTATGGTACCACACACATCAACCTTTAAGATGCTTAGTATGTACCTGCAAATTAAAAGCAGACAAGGGTATATACAGAAGACTGAAAGGGAGCTAAACAACCACTTAAGACAAACACACTGTGCGCAGTGTGAGTTTCTAATCACAACTCTGCATCTTCAGATGTTTCTACATATTTTCATTTACCATTACACCAAAAACAAACACTGCCCTTAAAAGGACTATGAGAGTGAGGTATACTTAATCTAGTCTTCCTAGTTCTACCAGTGATGCAAAACTCACATACAAAATTAAGTAATTGGATATTTTTATATAAAAATGGCAATGTGTTTTAAAAACACAAAAGCTTCTTTAACAATTGGTCCCCCCAAGTTAGTTCTACCCTAACAAGGCTCTGATTCCAATTCTGTCTCCTTTTAATTATGGGTACTCCATTTACAAATGACCCAGAATCAGAAAAGCAAATGATAAACCTATCTCAAAATTCTATACATTCTCCTTGAGGTTTCAGGGATCTATTAAGGACCATTAAGAACTACTCACCTTAATATTCTAGTAGAGTAGGGGTAGAGGAGTAGGGGTAAGGGGCTACAAACAAAGACACAAAACAAAACAAAAAAACCACCAAAGGAGCAAGAGATTCAAAATAGGGAGTAGGAAAACACTGTGCCCAGGTTTCACACCCATCTCTCTTCTGCATTCACTGTTACTGGTGCCAAAGGACAGGTGCGCACCAAGAATTCTAAGCTTACACCCACGCTTCTTACACATTATACACACGGAAACAGAGTTCAGAGCCCAGTGCTGATCAGGATGCAGATGAAGTTTGTCAAGTGGAGGGAGCATCAAAGGTACGATACTTTACTTCAGAAGCAACTTGGGAACCCAGTCAAATATGCATCATAATTTCTAAGTTAAAAAATGTATATACTGCAAGAGGTGTCAGACAGATACACAGATACATTACCACGTGCTTAACTTCAGGGAGGATTTGTAGAGATTCAAATTCTTTAACTTTTGCAGGATCCACATCTTCTTCTAATTCCCATGTGCTTTCTTCATATGGCAGGGAGCACCACTTCACCAAATAATGTGTTACTTCCTGGTGGAAAAACAACAAGAAAATTGGTAGTCACCATTCTTTGCCAACCCCTGAAAACCCACCCTGCAAAAGAACGCATGGAAGCCATTAGAACAAAAATCATTTCATGACAAGCAATATGTGTGTGTATAGAAAGGGACAGTGTTTTTTGAAAGGCAAATGACAACACACCTACCTCCCCTGTTTCTGCATCCTTGGTGTGGGCCACCTCTAAGATACGGTCAATTTCTATATAGTCTGGGTTGAACAAGTCTTCATCAGGCTGAGGCAACACAGAATACAGTTAATATGTGTAGCTTTCTCCCCTCAACTCTTGACAACCAGATTTTATTTTTAAGTTGTCTCTATTCTGGACTCTTATCAGAACTCACAGGCAGAAGAGGAATATTTGAGAATAAGTTATTTCACAGGCATTTTTAGAAGACTATCCAAGGATCCAAACACTGTAGAGGTTGAACCATGGCCAAGTATGGTTCTACAGCAATATTCAAAAGTTAGCTGAAGGGCTCCCTTGGTCTTATATAGAGCTCATTGTTCTCTTGGTGAGCTGTATGGAATGGCAATTTCTTAACATCATTAAAGTTCTATTTCCTGATGTTAGTGACAATTACAGGTTTTATTTGTAAAAGCCCACTGAGACATATACTTTGACTTTATTTACTCATATTTATGCACATTATGCTTCCAAAAAGGCTAGATTAGATCACATTTAAGACTAGTTAATGTGTCACAAGCTCTACAAACCACTTTCAGTTTACCCTTACAGAACAGCTGTGATACTTTATGCCTCCATGAGTAGAGATGTTGGGCAAAGGCTATGTATGTATGTACATGCATACATACATACATACATACATACATACAAATATGTAATTATCAGATATCTATAATGAATCTTCTGAGATCAAAATATAAAATAACAGCAGCTAAAAATACTGTTTTGGACGCCATCTTAAATAGCTTAACTATTTGTGTATGCTCATTAAAGCACTGAGTTGGACCCCTAAAATTCTCCAAATATCTCTGTCAATTTGAAGTGTTCTTCAAGGCAGGTATTAAGAGTCCCTCTATATACATATGAGCACAATGAATCAGCAGTGGCTTATTCAAGTGGCCCAAGGCTACCTTGCCCTGTGTATACATGGTCTGAGACCTGGAAGTTTAACTTCAGAATACAAGCTCTATCTAGTACACACTCCATTTCCAAACTCTGCACTGACTCAGCCATGTTTCCATCCCTGTACCACAATCCCTAGTGCTCCCATAGCAAAGCCATCACATCACGCTGAAGGATGGAAATAACCAGGCATGCAGCCGAGGCAGAATGACTTGGCAGCAAATTTGTGGGTAATTAAACTGGCAGTCCAATCATTTTTTTGTACTTTAAAATTATAAAAATGCTGAGTCTAATGTAGGCCATTAGACTCACTTCTCTATTTTACTCACCCTAGACTGTCCAGACAAGCCTAAAATCTGACTTTCTCATTGCTCATCTGACACCAATGTGATGATAAGGAAGTCTGGCTTTCCAGAGTGGATTTCCAGTCAGAAGGCACCTACTTCTGTGGTTTATGTGAACTCTAGAATGTTGTCTGTCAGCTATGCCTTGGATATCTCATAAAGCAGCTGGAAATAATGAGCATGAAAATAATCAACTCTAAATTCAATCTCTATTTATATCACAAATTATTTATCATTTATCCAAGTTACTAATACAAACACCAAATAATTGAAGTCTTTCTGCCATTACTCATCCTTAATTCTGTGATGTACTTGAATCTTCTCAAAAGCCTATTCCTGGAACTAGAGATGGATCCATGGTTAAGAGCACTGGCTGGTCTTCCAGAGGACCTAGGCTCAATTTCTAGTACCTACTGTGCAGTTTACAATTGTAACTCTAGTTCTGGGAGATCTGATGCCCTTTTCTGGCCTCTGGTGCAAACAAACTCAGGCAAAGACAAATCTACAAAACAATAACAACAAAAAAATCCTTTTCTTTTCTACCAGTAAAACTTCTGTAATATTATTCTAAGACATACTCAACACACTTTCCCTGTCTGCAACCAAGGAAAAGTTACTCCCATGTCAGAAAGACAGAGGATTATGTAGGTTTCATCACTAAATTTAGATTTTCTTTATTTTATAAAAGGATTTTTATTTATTTATTTTTTAAAGGGTAAAAGGGTCTTAAGCAAGGACCTGGTGTAATGAGAACTGACCCCATGCCTAGCTCCAGTGACAGACTGTCTGTCTCACAGGGTTTAAAATGAAAGAGCCAGGCATATAAACAAGTTACTACATTGCGAATCCTTGTTAAAATAGAGGTGTGAAAGAAATGTTCCAAAAATACAGAGACTATCCAATGGGTTCACAATGGTCCTTCTCATTTAGTCATCATCTTTCCCCCAACTCTCTATTTCAGAGGAACGTGCCAAAATAGTTCTCATGGGCTTTAAACTACCACAGAGTCTGGGACAAATGGTTACTGTACTGGAGGGTATGTGACTGAACCCAGGGCATTGAGCACTCTAGGAAAGCGTGATAGCACTGAACTAAACATCCAGCACTAACTGTGAGAATACATCAGGATTCCAAACTGACATATCCTGAAGCAACTTATCAGTAGCAGAAAGGAACACAATGTGAATCACAGTTGGGCAAATGGATAAGCAATTTACCATAATTGATGGCACTTGAGTGCACTCAGGCTCTAGTAAGGCTACGTGTTTGTTTGTTTGTTTGAGACAGGGTTTCTCTATGTTGCCTTGGTTGTCCTGTAACTTGCTCTACAGACCAGACTGGACTAGAACTCAAAAACTGACCTGCTGGGATTAAAGGCATGTGCCACCACCACCTGACTGTAAGACTACATTTTTAGAATAATCTTATTGTCTCTTTCCTTAAAAAGTTATTTGTATACAACTGTATATTACACTTAAAAGGGGAAAAGGAAGGAAGGAAAGGACAGAGAAAGAAAGGAGAAAAAAAGTGTGGGGCTCAAGAGATGGCTCAGCAGTTAAGAGCACTGGTAGCTCTTCCAGACGTCCTGATTTCAATTCCCAGCAACCACATGGTGGATCAGAGCCATCAATAATGGAATCTGATGCCCTCTTCTGGCATGCAGATGTACATGCAGATAGAACACTGTATACATAAAATAAATAAATCTTTAAAAAAAAAAAACTATTAGAATTCCATCAGAGAAAGATATGATATCCATGTATTGACTCAAGTCACTTGTTATGAATTATTACGGTATTTCTTTTCTCTCGTACTCCAATATGGAATTGTCCAATGTACTGTTGGAGCCTGGCATTTTTCTTTAAAATAAAAAAAAAACTTGGTTTATAACACCAAGTATATTTCCAAAGCACTAATGATTTTCTTTAGTATTATTCACTAAAGTTATAGTATCTCATTCTATGGAATATAACTTAGCAAATGACTATTATATAACATTGTTTTGCTTTTAATTAACAGTATAAGCAACTTTTAAAATAGCCAATTCTTTGTTCAAAGACTTGATGGTTTCTTTTAAACACACAGCAGTACTAGAAGGACAGTACTAGAAGGGAAAAGGACACACAAATTTGGGGTCGTCTAATGGATCAGACATAGTCACATTCACAGTACGGACGTTACATTCATTATATTCTCACCAACAATGGCTAATACCTAGTACAGCCTTAATTGCCTTTAAAAACCTTCAAATATCTGTTAAGTAAAACCTGTAAGATTCTGTAGGGCAGTGGTGGCACATGCCTTTAATCCCAGCAACAGGGAGATAGATAGGTGGATCTCTGTGAGTTTGAAGCAAGCCTGATCTACAAAGAGAATTCCAGGACAGTCAGGGCTGTTACACAGAGAAACCCTGGGTTGAAAAACCAAACAACAACAAAAGGAACCAAAAACAAAATAAAACCCATAACTGTAAGATTCCAACCTTATTTGCACTTCTTTTGGTTTCTAGCAAAACTACACATTTTGGTATGCCTAATGACCAGCATTTCCTTTTCCCCAAATTCCTTGCATATTTGTCTACTTATATTTCAGGACTGGTACTTTTCCTATGAAATCTAGTTGGCATATGTCTGTTGGTGTAGACATATAACTTATGTGCGTGTGTAAATACAAAGATTCTTCTGCTGAACAAGAATATATGCCAGGCAAGTATGCACATGTGAGTAATTAGGGAAGATGCATTTAGAAGCAATACTCATTTTTTTATTTATGTGAGCTGTTAGTTGTGTATTCTGATACAAAGCAACCTCAGATTTAACACCGAAACTCATTAGTCTTTTCTCTTGTTTTGAAATTCTAAAGCTTAATTATTTTCTAACATTTTTGGCCTTTTGTGTTTATATTCAAACTTTAAGCATTTTTTTTTTTAATGTCCATTGTTTGGAGAAGGGCCTATAATTGTGTATATATTAGTCTCACTTGAACTGTCAGTTTATAAAGTTTAGTGAATGAATGAATATGTTGTTCTCTTTACCAGCATCCAAATCAGACTTGACCAATAGAGCCACACAGGACTTCACTGTGAACAGAAACTTCAAGCTAAGTATTTAATGCAGAAAGAAAAGCAGCAGTGAAATGAGTCAATACACATTGCTTCACCTCAGTAAAAATGTGCTTCATCTGGGCCTGTTTGTTCCTAAATCGCTTGATCTTCTGTGCAATGCGGGGATCCTTCTCCAGCTCTTCCATTGTGGCCCATTTACAATGTAAATAGGAACTATCCAAAGACATACAATTGTGAGACAAACACAGCAAAATACTATTAAGATGTCAATAAAAAGAATGGCCATCATACACAGAAGTAGCAGGTGTCTATTGTAACAATGCTAGACACTGCTTAGAAAGACCCGGTCCTGAAGGGCAATAATAAGATTTTTAATTTTAATTAAAACTTTCTCTGCAGGTTCCGCCAAAACTGGCTCAGAGCAGGGAAAGGGACAAACTATCAACTACACATCAGTGAGAGTGGGCAGGTACAGGAAGGAGAGAAATGCTCAGAGAATTTTTTAGAACACATCAGTCCTTAAGGCCCACTCTGACTATAAATCAAGTGGTCTTGGGTGAAATGAGGGCTTTAGCAGTTTTTAAAAGCCTTCTGGGTAAGTTTATGTGAAGCCAAAATGAGTAATATTGCATAAGGTAAACTTGAAGCAGTCAAAATCATGCCAAAGGGACCAGTTTCTGAAACTACGGAAGATAATGAAGTGTCATGGGAAAGAAAGTTTTATTCATATAAAATTCAAATACATGTAGAGTATCAAAGAGACGTACAAATTTCTATACTTAACGTAGAACAGCTCTAGGTCAAATGGAGGTTCTCCTGGGTGAACCTGTAACCAACAATAAACAGTTATCAGCCCATACCCCACGAAGCTCACCCATATAGGCCAAACAAAACAGGTGAACCAATACCTCTGACTCATTTCAGTAGGGATTTCTGGAAAGTATTCCTATTATCCCAGGTCTTTCTTACAAACTAACTGCTAATCCTAATCCTAACTCTAAATTTTCCAAGAACTAGATGCACAGCTACTCAATAGAGTAGAGGGGTATGAAAAGGAAACTTTGCTGGCATCTTTGCAAAGTCTACATGGAAAAAGCTTTCAGTTCAGGCTAGCCTAGGACGCAGAATGTGAGGACAACAGCATGGTACAGAAGTAAATTACATTAATCTCTGTCTGGATGGCTTCCCCTGATGTTCTCTCTACATGGAAACATTGAAGTACATATAAGATATAACTGCACTGGCACCAACACACTGCCTCACTCATGGAACTTTCTCTTAGGGATTCCTAAGACAGCCCAGGATGTGTAAAGAAAAGCTCCCACCGTTTCCCATTAGGAATTCTTATCCACTTCCTCTTGGCCCCTGACGACTTTCAATGGGCTACAACAAAGGAATAAAAATACCTTCTAAGGGAGAAATCTATCAACTGAGCACTTAAGACATTTAAGAACTTAGTGTCCTAAAACCCTCCAAAAGAACAATGTTCTTCACAAACTCTCACACTAGCTGAGGAAGAACAGAAGGCAAATCCTTCTCCACAGAGGTAGTGTCTATTAGTGACAGAAAGCATGAAACAGGAGCCACCAACCTCCTGGACAGTCTTAGATGCCAGGATCTTCTCAATGATGTTTGCATCGTCTTCTGGAGGCTCCTGAAGACAGAGATTAAAAGAAAAAGAAAAAAAAAAAATTAACACTGTCTGAGAGAATAAGTATAGAATGAGGTCAGAAGGGTTTCTGAGTTCAGGGATTTTGAATTTCGGAGAATTTATACAGACTACCAACAGAATAGCTGTAATTCAAAATCCTGAAATCTACAACTCACATAGACACTCAAAGATTTTAGATCTGAGAACACTCTGGGTCAGGGATACTCGGCTAGTCATACACAGTTACTCCTTCATTCAATATTAACAACACAAGGCTAGCAGGACAGCTCAGATGGTAAAACTTCCTGCAACACAAGCTTGCAACTGATTTGGATCTCCAGGTCCCACAGTGGAAGAAGACAACTGACTTCTGAAAGTATGCTCTGAACTCAAGTCATCCCTTCCAATTAATTAATTAATTAAAAAAAATGAAATAGTCCATAGACGTTGAGTACCAAACCCTCCCTAGGAAGTTTACAAATGATGCAAAGCTAGAATTCAAACAGTAGGACTTTATGTTCTGGGCATAGCCCTTATTGTGCAAGCTGTAAGATTGAACAACCAATAAAATTGCTCTGAAGATTTTGATGCATAACATTTTCTATAATAGAAAAGAATCAACCAATACCTATCAACTACTGACTTTAGCAAAGTTAATGACTATTTTTAAATTTCTGAAAATAGTTATAGAAGTGGTAGGAAAAAATATGTATCACCAGTTTACTAGGATAAAACTGCACATGAATCTTTTTTAAACTGTAAAACCAAGGTGTAAGTAATTTCTATTAAACTGTTTCACTGATAAACCCAAATGAAAATCAATTCATTCCTTCTTACCCTAGTCACACAACCATAATTCCTAGGCCACCAATCTCCAAGAACTCTTAAGAGCATGTGATACAAAATCATCATCGCAGTCTTAGGAAGGACACCCTCAAGTTTAGCCTCTTTCAGGACTTCATACAGTCCCCTTTCAGTGGTTTCAGATGTTCTATGACCTTTCCAGATCTACTTGAATCTAAAACTTGAAACAGTAAAGAATGCTCATCACAAGAGCCTGACTAGTTGGAACATTCCAGAAGGATGACTGTGCTGCATATCAACTTCATATTCAATTATGCCAAAGGCCACATCACTATAGAAAACATATTTTTTAAAACAATCTTAAATCAATCTTTTCCCAGAAAAGGAGTGATGACACGGCAGTAAAACTATGGAGCTCATCAGGCAGGCAGGTAGACACTCCCGGAAATCTGGTATTTCCTTTGTGGGAGTCTTTCACTGAACTTCACCCTCCAGCCTTGGCTATGCGAGATGCCAGCAAGTCCCAATAATGTGCCTGTCTGTCTCCCTTGGAACTGAAGTTATCGGTGTTTTTGAAGGGTTCCTGGCTTATTATGTGGGTGCTGGGTTCTCATGACTGCAGAGCAGATGCTCTTAACTGTAAAACCCTCTCTCCAGCCTCCTAGCAGTATATTTTATTTAACCTCCCAAATATCTGAAATTATAATTTAAATACACTGACTGAATTAATACAGAAATTAAAAAACACAACAGTTTTTAAATGTTCTTTTCCTCGTGTTTTCAAAATACAATGTGTCTTTTATACTTCCAGCACACTTCAATCCAGGCTAGTCACATTTCCAATGTTCAATAGATACACGTGGCTGGCAATGTCCCCACTGGGTGATATAGATAATGTCCATATGGAGCTATGTAGCTCTATTCTCTCACAGTAAAACTACTGTCTTTATTCAGGTAGCTTAATTACCAAGTTTTCATTGTTTTTCCTTTTTTACATTTGATAACATTTATATGCAGGGGCATCATCTTTTCCTTACAGCAGATGAGTATGTAAAATGAAAATGAATGGAAATAGAAATGAGGCAGAAGGATTGATGCAAAAAGGAGATAGGGCTATGTGTTAGCTTTAATGCTTTTTACACTAGAAATAGTAGTAGTAGCAGTAGTAGTAGTAGTAGTAGTAGTAGTAGTAGTAGTAGTAGTAGTAGTATTAGTAATAACAAAAGTGGGTTGGGAAGGAGCAGAATATTAGTGTGATGGCTGTAGATGGGATGGCCAGGGAGAGGTGGAAGCTTCTGGGGTGCAGGCTTCCACACTAGGCTTTCTTGCTGCAGGTTGATAGCAGAGTAGCCCTGTGTATGTGGCAGGGCTTCTGAGCCAGCCTACCTGTTCCCATTGTGGTTCTCCTGGGACATGTTTGCCACTTGAGCCTCCAGTCTGGGCTCTGGGCTCTTATTGTCGTCCTCTCACATCTTCCCAGAGACCAGTCATTTCTTAGTTTTCCTCAAAAGCATGTGCACTTGGTGTATTAAAACCCCAAATCTCAGATATCCATTCTGGGCTAGTGTTGGCTTCTCATTAAAGCCAAATGTAAGACTGATACTTCTGACAACAGGGAGCCCGTTGGATAGAAGGGCCTGAAGTATGACATGTGACCTTGAAAGTACTGAAGAGCAGTCTGGATGGCTGAGCAGGGAGAACACTGCAGTTGCATAGCTTCTGCAGTAATGAAGTTTATAAAGTTTCTACAGCAATGATTAAAAATACCTTCAGACATCAAATGGTGATGTATCTAGAAGGGTCATCAAAGCAGTGAGCAGAAAGGCCTAGCCAAGGGCCAAGGAACTGAAACTGTCAGAATATTCCTACATATATCTAATGTACACTTGACATACCTCTTGGTTATGTGTCAGTTTATCATTGGAAATGTCTACCATCAATTTAACCAGATATTGCCAGATTAGATGCCTAAATATTACTGACTTCATCTGATTACAAAATCTTGTTTAGAACAAGCCTTCAATTTAGGTCTTGCTTTTCAAGATTATTTCAGTCTTTGTACCTCTCTCTCTCTCTCTCTCTCTCTCTCTCTCTCTCTCTCTCTCTCTCTCTCTCTCTCTCTCTCTCTCTTCCTTTCGAGACAGGGTTTCTCTGTAGCTTTGGAGCCTATCCTGGAACTCGCTCTGTAGACCAGGTTGACCTCTAACTCACAGAGATCTGTCTGCCTCTGCCTCCCAAGTGCTGGGATTAAAGGTCTGCACCACCACCGCCTGGCCAAATTTATTAATTCTAATGGTTTCTAGATTATTTTGAATTTTCTATAGTCATTCCTCTATAACTAATGTCAGTTTTATATATTCATTTGTAATCTTTCAACTGTTTATTTCTTTGGGGTGGGTGCATCTTAGTATGTATTTGTGTGCACACACATGGAAGGTCAGATCGATTCTCTCGACCTTGGGTCTTTTGTTTTGTTTTGTTTTTGAGACAGTGTCTCTCACTGAACCCAGAGTCCACCACCAGGAAGGATGGCTAGTCAGCAAGCTTCCAGGGTCTGCTTGTCTCTGTCCCTCCCTTAGGTACTCGGGCTAAAAACCAAAAGCCACCAGTCTTTATTTCAGTGCTGGTGACCCAAACTGAGCTTTCATGCTTGTGAGCAAGTACTTGCCAACGAAACCATCTCCACAGCCCCAACATTTTATTTCTTCTCTGCCTACCTATAATGGCCAGGTCCTCCAATGTATTTGAGAATATAAATGACTATATAGAGAATCATCTTACTCCCTAATTCTGCGGGAATATGTTAAATAATAGATGTTTAATAATACTACCTATAAAAAATTTCCTAACAGCTCTTGAGATGTCATCTTTTGTTTCCAGAGTGCAAGATAAAATCTTTTTGGTAAAATTTATCTTCACATACTTTTCCAGCTTAAGGTTCACCATACTCTTGAGTCTATCGGTTCATATTTTCATTAGTTTACTGAACTTAGTTGAACATTGGTCTGCCACAACCCAGTGGGCAAAATCTTCCATTAACTTACAGTAACAAGGTACAGGAGGCTTTGTTTTAAGGTTTCTTTCCTCTTGCTCCTTTTTTTTTTTTTTAAACTACAGTAATTTCAAAGTGATCTCATCTAGCCTCATGATTTTAAATACTAGCTATATTGTGATTCCTGCCAAATTCACATATCTAAATCAAAACTTCTTTTTGGACTGCAGGCTCATATTCTTGCATCTCTACTTAGGTATCTTAAGGTATTTTAAATCAAAAATGTCTAAAAACTAACTCTTTGTCTGATACATTAACAAGTTTCCAGCCCCCAACCCAAGTCCTAATCCCAAAATCTATACATTTTTTTCTCATTTGAGTTTCTCAGGTACTCAAGCCAAAATCCTGATGTAATCTTGAATTGTTTTCTCTCCATATACCCATGTGTGGTGGTCTGAACAAAAATGGCCTCCATAGGCTCACATATATGTATGCTAGTCCCTAGTTTCAATTATTTGTAAGGATTAAGAGGTGCAGTCTTGGAATAGGCATGACCTTGTCAGAGGAAATGTGTTGCTGGGAGTGGACTCTGAGGTTTCAAAAACCCATGCCAGGTCCCCCCACCTGCCTGCAGATGAAGATGTAAAGCTCTCAGCTACTCCTGAGCCACATGTGCTGCCATGATAGTAATGGTCTAACCTCTAACACTGTAGCCGTTCAAGTCCTATTTAGTCTGTAACTAGCAGGAAGCATCCATGGACAAACATACATGCTGAAAAAATGTTTTCCTTTTCCTACCAACTGCTTCAAATATCCTTTAATTTTTACCTAACAAAAAGAACAGGTAACAGGTTTTCTAACGACAAGATTCTTAGCCGAATATTTTACTAAGATCAGAACTAAGGACATGGATGAGGAAAGCACAGCATTTTCCTCTTACAGGGCTTAAAACATCCATTTCAGAAAACTTTCAAGTTCAAAGGAGTTGGAAGTTCAATTCCAATATAATTTCTCACCATTGGGGATCAGCACCAGAAGACTTAATGTTCTGTCTTTTAAAAAAACACAGTTATAAGGAAACATTTAAGATATAACCAACACTCAGGTAACAAAACAGAAGTCCACTGGCTATGCCTTCTCTCAAGTCTTTGGCCCACCAGAATAAAATAATTATAAACTTCTCATTTATCTAAATTTCTTCAGAATTTTGCTATCCATGAGCACCTCTGAATGGCAAATTTTTCTAAGAAGTTACATAAATGGACTTGAATTATACAATATTAAAAATTAAAAAAAGAATCAGTAGTGATTATCAAACCTCTAAGAACCAAACCAAGTATTGATGGTACACATCTATAATTCCAGCCCTCCCTCAGAGGCTGAAGCAGGACTGTGTTAGGCCTGTGTTATACAGAGACATGTTGTAGGATATTCTATCACAGTGTGAACCCAAACATGCATTTATTAAAGAAAATAGCTTGGATCAAGAGGTGGAGTCAGCAACTAGTTGGAGAAAGTAATCATAGAGAGTCAGAGGGAAGACAGACACACACAAAGGAAGTAGTAGGGAGGGACTTCAGGTGTGGTTGTCTTTTTTGGTTTGGCAGAGGGGAAGAATACACTCTTTCTGAGGCATAAGCAAAGAGGGACTATCAGTTACCTGTTCCTCAACCTTCTGAGCTAGCAGGTTTCTACCCAGCCCCTGACTGTGGAGCTTTACTGGTAAACAGAATGATATAGATTTAGTTAAAAGCTACAGTTGGTAGCAGCAGCAGGAGGCAGAGCCAATGGACTTTTGTGTCTCATCAGTCTGCTGCCTGAGAAGGAGGCTGGTAACTGCAGAGCCATAATTACAGGCTGAAGCAGCAGATTCAGGTATAGCTGCTGTGAAGGTTGGAAAAACAGAGATGCTATTGGATAACAATGAACAGGATTTTTCTTTCTCTTTTTCTTGCCCATTTTAATAAAAAGAAAAGGGAATTTTAAAATGTGCATTCCTAAAATACCAAAGAAAGAAAGCAATAGAGTATTAGCATCTTTCCCCCCAAACTTAGTTTGCATATAAGCTACATCATGTGTGTATGAACATTGATTCAGTTTACACAGATATAAACTAAATCTGCCTGCCAAACACTCCCATAATAACATCTGCTCTTAAATATTTCGTTTTCTCAAATCATCCTTCAGAAGACCATTTTAATTGATACCTTTGTGTATTAGAGACTCATATCATTTAGAATTTTTATTCTCAAAGAAAATTTCAAAATTTAAAATCTCATTTACTCTTACAACTAATCTTTAGCAAGCAATAAAGATGGGTCCAGCTAGAAGTAAAACACATTTCAAATCGTCGAGTCTTTACCAAATGCCACAGAGAGCTCAAAAGTGGTTCTGAGCTTGGTCCCAGCTCTTCAGCAATCTCATCAATGGAAGACATGATGGACAAACACACTTGTCTTTGAATAATGCCTCAGAGCAAATGCTTACTACAGCAGTAACTGCAAGTCCAGTAGGAGTTTACAATTAGGTCCCAAAAGCTGATTGGACATGATTTAAGAGGACACTAAGGACTTAGTATGTATTTCTACATGGGATCTTAACAGTCATCCTGTTATCCTCAGTTCATCATGTCTGATATTAGCACTTAGGAAGTGTGCAAGAGACACAGAATACCAGCAATTCCTCCCTCTAGTATTTTGAGAAAATCAGTGTGGCACCAGATTAGGAAGAACAGAGACCTGCAGCAGGGAACTGAGAAAGAGTGCTGCGGTGATTTGATGACATTCACCTGAGCAGAAGACGATGGCAGCGGAAACTGCCTGTAAAGAACAGTGTGGAAACTGGTTGTACTCCATGAAGAAGGGAGAAGACAGGAAACCATCAAACCTGCCTATCTTAGCTAGGGTCACTATTATTGTTGTGACAAAACACCATGACAAAAGCAGTTTGGGGGAGGAAAAGGTGTGTTTAGATTACACTTCTATCACTGTTCACCACTGAAAGACAGTCAGAACAAGAAATCAAACTGGGTAGGAACCTGGAGGCAGAAGCTGATACAGAAACCATGGAGGAATGCTGCCTCCTTGCTTGCTCCCCCATAGCTTGCATAGCCTACTTTCTTATAGAACCCAGGACCTTCAGCCCAGAGGTGGCCCCATCCATAGTGAGCTGGGCTCTCTCCTATCTATCACTAGTTAAGAAAATGTACTGCAGGCTTGCCTACACCCTGATCTACCAAAGCATTCTCAGTTGAGGCTCCCTCTCCTCTGATGACTCTAGCATGTGTCAAGTTGGCATAAAATTAGCTGGGCAGTGGTGGTGCACACCTTTAATCCCAGTACTCAGGAGGATCTCTGTGAGTTTGAGGCCAGCCTGGTCTTCAGAGTGAGTTCCAGGGCAGCCAGAGCTCTTACACAGAGAAACCCTATCTCAAGAAAACAAAACAAAACAAACAAAAGACTAGCCAGTACACTGGCTAAGAGTGAAAGTAACCCAACAGTAAAGAGCTCAAAGCAAGGCCATGGTATGGAATCAGGTACATAGGCCCAGCAACCAAACAGTAGCAAGGGACCTGGCAGAAGGAGATCTGTCTGAAGGCCCGAATGACTGCATTACAGTAAAAAGTATAAGCACCACTAGGAAAAATAAGGTATTAGGAAATGTAGAAAACATGCCTGGCATAGTAAAATAATCTTCCCCGTCTTTTAATCTAGGAGTCAAACAAAAATAAAAAGAAAATAAAATAACTGTTTGCCTAATGAGTTTGAATATATTCATTCATTAAATACATATATAAATAAAAAGAAGTACACAGATATATTAACTACTAACACAAAGCTGTACCTAAGTGAAAATTATGTTTGTAGGTTATTAATCCAATTAACAGGCCAAACAAGGTTGATATTAAAAACAGCGTAGCACAGGCAATGAAAACCCATCACAAGCTGTGAGTGGTTCAAGAGTTCCAGCTGACTCAACACTGTAAATAAACACAGCAGCAACATCACAAAAAGAAAGTGCCCTGAGAGGTTTCATCTCAAGAATGCTCCTGGGGCATAATTTAAAGACACAAACCCATCTCTGAAGCAGCTCATGGTTTAGGAGGGGAAACAACAACAAAAAGCATGTTGGTAGGTATTCAAAGGGCAGTGACAGGGCTAATTACACTAAAGTGCTTTTGTAACATAGAGCAGAGCAAGTTTTTAGTTGAGGGGAGCAAGGACATCTTCAAAAGGGAAACTAAATGCAACCTGCCATGCATAGCAAAGGCCAGAGAAGGAGATCGCAGTTTGTCAGCAGGCAGAAAAACCAGAAAAGGAGAATCCAGACTTCCATGCATGGCAAAGGCCAGAGAAGGAGACCCCAGCCTGTCATGCATGCAGAAAGGCCAGAGGTGAATGCAGACTACCATGCATAGCAAAGGCCAAAGGAAGGCACTGAAAGCACTGAAGAGGACAGCCCAGAGAGACAAGGGTAATGGTATGAGTGGATGCTTTATTCATATTAAAGCCTGTCTGCTCCAAAAGATAAAAGTCACATAAACTACACAAATAGTCGGGAGACCAAAACTGAGACAGTCTTATAAAAATCTGCACATAGTAAGATCAAGCAAACAGCTAGACAGATATCAGTGAATGGGCTTTTTTTTTCTTCCTTTAAATGTGGCCCCAGCTATTCTAAAGACAGGCTGGCTTCTCAAGTGCTAGGAGTAAACATACCCAAGGCCCAGCACTAAAAGGGTCTTACTGGAAGACCAGAAGTCCCAACTTCCTTAATGATTTGTTGTGCCCTGAGGATTACCCAGAATCCTAGAGAGAATCCATGCATTGATGATTTTTGTTAGCTTGAGAAATTAGTTTAACTCTCACCAAGAATCCAACCACATGTAAAAACAATGAAAAAGCCATTCTGCAGCAGCTAGGACTGATTTTTGAAAACATCTCAATAAGCTGCCTTCTCAAGACCCAGGAATGCTAGCTTTGGCTTTAGACTTTAGATTATATATTCATACAACTGTCACTCTGAACAGAAAACTGATAAAGCACACATCAGACCTTTTCTTGTTTAAATTTGGTAAAGTTTTGGGACATAATCAATGCAAGATCAAATTCTATCTCTGTTTCTCCTTATAAAATTCTCTTTACTAATATATTTAGAGAGAGAAGACTTCATATAATTTCTGATACTTTCAGATAGTTGAAGTCATACTCATACCTGAAATATGATAAATGATTTAGGATAAATTATTTCTAACATGAAATAAAATCCCTTGTAGTGTTTTAACTACCAATTAAACCACAAAATGTCCAAGGAAGTCCAAATAAAGCAACACATTCCATGACTCCAGGCAGTCTTGTAAGAACTGTTTTTTTTTTTGTTTTTTTTTAACAATTTATTTGAAAAGTACTGCAATGACAAACACATTAGAGAATTATTCCTATCAATTATCATGTTCATTGGTTGGATAACCTTAGCAGAGGAATAAATCAACTGAGATGTCAGTTTCTACCTGTGACCTGGATCATTCTGTGCCTCATTTCTTAATGGTTAAGTTTGGACAGTATGTGTTTGCTTCTTGCTACTTTCCTTGACAAGTGAGGTAACACGAGGATGCTTCCAGGCATCACCAGCTCCTGTAAGAACACGAGCATCCAGGAAGGATGGGGACCTGCCTTGCTGCTACTCTGCATGAGCAGTAAGTTGTGCCAGTCAGCACCAGGGTCTCCAGAGTGACAGCCTGTGTCCCAGAATGTGCTACTGGCAACTCCCATCCCATATCCATAGCATGATTCTGCATTTCCTTTTCCTATCTTCTCTAAACCAGATACTTGGCACTGACCTCCTCAATTAACCCTCCTTTTACTTGTATGTCTGCAATCAAGTCCCAATGTCATCATTCTCCTCAACAACTGCTCCCCAATGGAAGAAAATGCAACTAAAATGCAGATAAGGTCATTCTGCTCTTCTGCTTTAATCTACTAATGCCTTCTATCTCTAACTCAATCTACAGTATAAGGGCCACACATACTAGATGAGCAAGGCTCTGCTCCTTCTACCTTTTAGCCCTTACATCTCATCACTGGACAAATCACACCCCAGCAGCTAGCCATGCTTATTTCCACTGGTCATATCACAACCTATGGCTGATTGTTAGGAAATGTCTCTCAGGCCCTCAACTTCTGATGAACCCTTATCTACTCCCATTTCTGTGTGGTCATTATGTCCAGTACATACTTAAAGGCTGCATTGATTGAACAGTTAGTAAAGCTGTATGTCCTTCTACCATAAAGAGCTCTGTGACATGAACAAACATCTGGATACTAAACACCTACATTCCAGACACTGGCCTTGTAGCAGGCTTGTAATAGGCATCTTTCAAATCAGTTTCGACTACAACTACAAGTTCATTTGATTTCATTATCTGATGGGGAATGTCCTTCTGTATATATGTTTCTCTTATTGGTTGATGAATAAAACACTGATTGGCCAGTAGCCAGACAGGAAGTAGAAGAGGAGCTACCAGAAGAGGAGAATGTTGGGGAGAGGTCACAGAGAAAGGCTGCTAGGAGACGCCATATAGCCAAGGAAGGAATAACAGGTCCAGACCCTTCTCCAATAAGATAAGACCACATGGAAATACTTAAGATTAATAAAAATGGGTTAATAATTAAGAGAGCTAGCTAATAAGAAGCCTGAGCCATTGGTCAAACAGTTTATAATTAATATATCTCTGTGTGCTTATTTCAGGCTAATCTGTTGTGGGACCAGGCTGGAAAGAAACTCCAGCTACAATTATCTAGACAAAAATTTACTATGTGACTTTGCTCTAAAATTTTCTGTTATTATTTTATGTGTAAAAGCATGTCTGTGCACTATATGCATGCCTGCTACCAAAAGAGGCTATAAGATAGTGTCAAATCCTGTGGAAGTGGAGTTACAGCTGGTTGTGAGCCATCATCCAGATGCTGGAACTCAAGCTCTGGCCCTCTGGGAGAGTAACCAGTGCTCTTAACTACTGAGCCAGCTCTCCAGCCCAAGACTTCTTAAGGACTTACGTCTGTTAAATGACACCTGTGTGGAGGTCAGAAGGCAGCTTGTTCTTCTACCATGTGGGTTCTGGGGACTGAACTCAGGCTGCCAGACTCCATGGAAACTGCTTTTACCTATTGCATTCTCTGGGGATGTTTTGAGAGATAGGGTCTCAACTCTACAGCACAGGCTGGCCCAGAACTACTACATATTCCAGACAGGCCTCAAACTGATGGTGATACTCTTACTTCAGCCTCCAGAATGCCAAAGTATAGATGTGATTTAACATATCTAGCAAGAATCTTATATTCTAATGATTAAAAAAAAAAAAAACAAAACACCTTAGAGGACACACATTCCAATAAAATTACCAACTGTGCTTACAGCATGAAGGAAATAAGCAAGGAACAATCAATCACTGGAATGAGAAATGAGGAGGTATTTTAGATAAAAGAGGCAAGGGGAAAAAAACAGGCACAAGAAAGACCTTTCTACAGAGACCACATTTTGTGTGAAACTTAAAGGAAGGTGGTCCACTTGTACAGTGTTGGTAGAAAGCATGAAAACAGGCCAGCACGGCCAGGGGCTGTAGATGGGCAGATGAGGTGACTAGCTTTTTGGCTGAAGAGCAATTAGACCAGGATGACTTTTCAGCCAAGATCATGCAAAGGATGTACCTCTGCCTGCCAGGCCAGTGTAGAAGCTGAGAGTGCAGATGTTCGGCCAGCTCCCAGAACAGCAATTGTTTCCCCATCGTCATCCACCACCTTGAAGTCAAGATCCTCATTGTATTTTCTGCGCTTCACTTGCCGTCCCGAGCGCCGTTTCTGCAGGACAAACACACTTATCAGAGCAGCTGTGAGTCACAAGTAAAAAGTTTCACACAAATACCCTACACACTTAACTTCTAAAAGGAATCTTGTACTTCTTTAAGAATTAAATTCATGCAGCGTGGGATCTAGCTAAGTGAGGGAGAAAGAGATGGTACAATCTCTGAATTGCCAGATACACTAAGACTGTAGCCTCAGGGTCCAGGGAGACGTGTTTTAGTCATTAATGGGTAGTGACAGTTTTTCTTCCTTTCTGGGACTTTTGGTCCCAAGCAACAGGGATGGGAGGTGACTTCTGAATTCTGTCTTTGAGATCCACTCACATTTTCTGGTTTTTATTTACTTTTTTTTCCAAATTCACTTAGTCACCAACTCCTAAAAATGTAGTGTGAAAAATCAATACAAATTTTACTAGGACTTAGACTGAGAATCTCATATACTTAAAACAGGGAGGTATCTTAAGTGTAACAAAATAACAAGTCACATGTAGGGAGGCATCCCTAATAAGCACAACGTTAAGCATTGCCATGATGCCCATCTCCACCTGTCACTGGTTCCAAGCAGCAGGGACACTGAGGAACTAAGTCACAAGTAGCACAACCCCATTTACTTACACCTTAAATACAACAGGTCAAACAAGTAAAACCTCAGTTCCTTTAAAAAAAACAAACAAAAACCATCAGTTCCTTTTTCTACTAAAAGACATTTTATAAGCATCTTTCCATGTTGCTATCACCTCTTCACTATATCACCTCTATGATGTCCAATGTCATTTGAGGGATTCTTTAAAAACTTTCCCTTTTCTATTTAGAAATCACCATAGAAACCATCATTCCACAAACCTTTAACTCACCAACTGTGGTCAACTCAACTTTTCTGCCAGCATGGTCACCTAACAGCCACCAGTTTCAGCTTACAGACTATGAAGTGATTCTTGCTTCGACAGTAGACACTCTGACTTATGAAGGCCAGGATGTTACAAGCAATACCTACCTAGAGTTAACGTCAATGAGAAACTCATAGGGGCCCACCAGCGTGATCTTATTCTAAATGATGTCTCAGTTCAGATACACTGCTGTGGATATTGGAGGAAATGGTATTTTGGAAGGTTAGAATTCAAGCCCTAGAGAAGGTACCTCAACCTAGAAAAGAACATCCCACTCTGCATTAAAAATTGAGTTAGAGGAGCAGCTCCTTGTTTTCTTGTTTGGAAATGTCCCTATTATTCTGGTATATAATATACCTCTTACTGACAACACCAGGAACAGGGTGTCCATACTAACCTAGCATTCTGAGCACTGCATGCCAACAGGTCTCTGAACCTTACCTAGCCTGACTCATAACTTAATTTTCCACATCAACTGTCTCTAAGACGGATATGCTACTTTGTGAGATAGCAAACACTAAACTTTGGAGAATTTGTTAGTGTAACTACTAGACTTGGGAAACAGCCTGCATGTGGTCTATGTGCTCACCCACCAAGACAGTACTAGTGCAGCTCGGGTAGTAAGCTGGGGACTGACACAGAGCAGCACTGCATCAATGTAAACACTTTTCCAGCAGCTATAACCTCCAGCAGATCCCAGTCACAGCTGTACCTGGCTGTCTGCAGACTCGGTGGGCTCCTCAGGACTCCGCAGGGATGGGTTCGGCAGATTCTGATCCAGCTCTAAACTCTCCACAGTGGTTTCATTTTTCCTTTTTCCTTTCTTCTTTCTCTCCACTGGGGTTGGTCCTTGCTCCTTGCTACAACACATTCAGAATTAAAACTGTTGGGCAGTTTTGAAAACTTGTGATTAAAGCAATGAAATCATACCCTGGAATTCTAGCGCCAATGTGGACTTTAATGGGGAATCTGTACTTATTTTGCCAGAAATGTACAGAAACATGGGAAGAAACTTATCTGCATGGGCTGAGGCAGAATTCACTTTATTCACCTTGCAATGACTGCCATAGCTTGATTAATATTACAGGAAAGAATAAGAATTTCTCTAAAACCTCACTTTGAATTTAAGCCAGGATCATTAACTAGGAAGTCTGATTGTTTCACAGACATTAAGAATTATCAAATTACACTATCCCTTTAAGACAAGGAAGAGCAGCCTCCTTAATCTGTCATTATCTTCTTTTGATCATGGTTTACATAAAAGGCCCAGAATGAGCACTGGGGACTCAAAGCAGACACTACCTTTGCCTTTGTGAGCACTGTAGAGTTCCCCTATACCCAGTGTGGTGATTTGAAAGAAAATGCTCTCCATAGGGAGTTGTACTACTAGGAGGTATGGCTTTGTTGGAGAAGGTATAGCCTTGTTGAAGGAAGTGTGTCACTATGGGAGTGGGCTTTGAAGTCTCCTATGCTCAAGCTACCCCCAGTGTCACAGTTCCCTTCCTATTGCCTGAGGATCAAGACATAGAACGCTCAGATCCTTCTTCAGCACCTTGTCTGCCTGAAGGCAGCCATGTCCCACCATGATGACAATGGACTAAACCTTTGAAATATAAGCCATCCCAATTAAATGTTTTCCTTTATAAGAGTTGCCATGGTCATGGTGACTCTTCACAGCAATAGAAACACTAAGACATACAGCCCAGAGTGTTATATGGAGGATTCCTCAGAGGTAGGCAATATATCCTGCAAGGACCCACCAACACCCCAACCTGCCTGTATGGTAAATTTCTTTCTTACATTTGACAAACACATTGGCAATGCTTTAGGTACTAAAACTCTGCTATCTCACCAGTCAGTCATTAATTATGACACCACACTTAAAATTCATGTACCACATATAATGCTCAGATCCTCTGCAGATGGCTCAATAAACATTTGCTAAATAGACATTTCATCATTTTATATATCTCTGATCGCTCTTATCCTTCCTAGAGGATCTGATTAGGTTCTGTATTTCTCTAAATAATCTTATGCCTTATACAACACAGCAATCATTCAATTAATATTTAAGCAAGTCTTAAAAATTGAAAGGAATGAACAGATAGCATCATTAATAGAAGAATTTTTTGTGTGTGTGGGGGGTCGGCTGAAGAGATGGCTCAACAGTTAAGAGCACTATAGGCTCTTCCAGAAGACCCAGGCTTGTTTCCCAGAACCCACATGGAGGCTCACAGCTGCCTGGAAGACCAGTTCCAGGGGATATGAGACCCTCTGCTGGCCTCCAAAGGCACTGTTTGCATGTGGTGCACAGACAGTGGAGGCAAAGTACTCATACACATAAATGTTTTGAAAAAAAGTATTTGTAGTTGGGGAGATTTGGAAAAGTTTACTTGAACAAAGACACATATAGAAGAATTCTGAAAGACATTCAGGAGAAAAACAGCAAGAGTAACTAACAATGACTACGGCTACTTATATGCAGTACTGAAGGCACAACTCTATGTTCTCTACGTGGATTATCTCCTTCATACCCCACAAACTATCAGGCAGGTAGTCTATTCTCATTTTGTTGTGAGGAATATAAAATATATTGAGGCTAAGTGAAATTTCCAGAGTTTCAAAGCTAGAAAGCAATGGAGATAAGGGTTAAAGCCAGGAAGAATCTGCAAACTTTTGGAGAGTTACCATGGCATTCCTGAGTCAACAAACAGCTGTGCGGGTGGATGACAGTCCAAATGCACAAAAAACGCTACATGAGAGAGTTGGAAGGAAAGATTTAGAGAGCACTAAACCAGAGTTTAGACTGGACCCTGTAGGAAAAGAGCCACAATGGCAAGAGTAAGCAAGAGGATAGAAAACCTATACTAACAGCCAATGAGGGCTCAAGGCTAAGAATGACTTTAAAGACCCACAAAGAGTAGCAACAAATGACAGACAGAATGTGGGGGTCAAGGAAAGAGTATTACTGGTGTTTCCCATTAGGAGAACTAGCTGACAGTGGGAGCAATATAATCTGGAGACAGGACAGGACTGAGGTCCAGCATTCTGGGCTTACCCTTTGTAAATAAGCACCTCAGTCCTGTCTTCACAGACCCTGCAACTAGGCCAAAGCAAAATCAATCCATTTATTAAATCTCAATGCTGAAGACTGATCTGTTTACCTACTGGAAAAGTTCACAACAAAAACTATTCGAATTCAAACCAAGGATGTGAATAAAACTCAATCTTTTCAGAAGATAATAGACTTTAATAAGGTATTTGTATCTTCAAATGGTTTAAAAAGAAAAAAAAAGGAAAATGTTCTACTTCTAAATTTTTAAAATTCTAAACTTTCATAAAACTCTTATTCAGGTTACAAGGCTTCTCATTAAAAAGTGACACAACAATTCTTTTCACTGGTGAAAATACTAATGCACTGTTCAAATCAATAAAGAGAGACACAGCACACAAATCCTTATATTCCAGATTGACCTATAAAAGCAGCAAAGGTCCTAACGCCAGCTGTAGGACAAGGACTAACACTCAGGTCGCATGAGTCAAGGGTACTGCTTTTGCAAATGACATATTTACTGACTCAGTTTTATCCCTTCATAAAAATATAAAAACTTGAACTCTACTTCAATGTTACTTGAATCTTAATAACAGAATCAATAAAAACATTCTAATAAACATAATAAAGCCAACCCCACAGTTATTGGTGATTTTACTTTTGTTTTAAAGTTCTCATTCTTAATTGTTTGACACAGATTTAAAGAAGGCTGATGATATTCCCACAGTCACCATCACAAACACACACATACTCAGAGACCCATTGAATATTATGTAAAATCTTAAGTCTTTGCTCCCAACATCTTAATTTTATTTATTAAATGCAACTTCATTTAATTTAATTTTTTCCCAGATGTTTACTCTCCATTTAAAACATATATTTATGAAGAAATTGTGTATATACACTTGTACTAGAAAATTTCTATTGTGTAAAATTATAGTAAAAACTACCAGGATCAAATCATAATTATAGAATAGAATCTCTTTAAAACAGGGTATTTTACTATGAAAAATGAGTACATTTTTGGAAGCATATTGAATGACAAAAATAAAGATAACTGAGGGTGAAGTACTTCCACAGTTAAGCTTTCTTAGCTACAGGCTGGAGGAGGCAAAGCTGGAAGACTATCTCAGCAAATAGCAAACTGCCTTCTGAACCTGTGTGTTTACTTTGGGATATATAAGATACTCCATTGAGAGAATCTTCAACATGACTTTCTATGTTACCTTTGACAAAAGAATCAATTTTAAATTGCAAAAATTCTTCCCGGGGCGCTTCTGATAAAGACAAATATGAGGGAGAGATCCTTTGTAAGCCTGAAAACGGGATTTTTAAATAGCACATCAAGAAAATATCTCCTGAATTCATCTTCCAGGATGGCTATCGACAAAATGCACTTGCCCCTTTGTGGAGTTTATCAACAGAAACATTTTATTAATAATTCCCATGTTTCTATTATTTCTAGATAGATTTGGTTCATGAATACTTGCTTATTCACTATCAGGTTCCTTAAAAATAGTTACTGATAATGGCTAATAGAATTACAGTGTTTGGTTCCACAGTGTAGGAGAAACTACAGCCAGGCTACCCAAGCCGCAGTCACCTGCCCCTGGTGCCTAGGCCAGCCTGCATGAGAATACACAAGCATGGCAGGTACTTCCTGCCTGAGCCAAGCCTGCCTCTATGCCCAGAGACTGCTGGCTGAGACACCTGACCCAGAGACTCCCATGAGGAAAAGACATGCAGCAGAGTCAGCCGCCAGAGCCAACAGGACCTTGGGAGGGGTATAAAGGCAGGCCTAACTTCCTTAATAAACAGTCTGCAGCAGGCTCTGCTACTCACTGACTCCCAGTGTCTGATCCTTTGGTGCTGAGTCTTTCACCCCCTATCCCAAGGGGTGTCTGAGCAGGGTAACCTGAAACAGCATAGCATGCATATAAGACTGGAATGATAAAAGATTAGCACAGTCCCTGTGCAAGATTGAGGCACAAAGTAGTGAAACATTCCATACTTTAAAATGCTAGAGAAAGATCAAAAATATCTAGCTATACCACTTCTGGGCATGTCCCCAAAGAATTCTATGTGCTACAGAGATACTTACTTAATCCATGTTCACTGCTACTCTATTCACAATAACAAGGAAATGGAAACAGCTTAGATGTCCATCTACTAAAGAGAGGGTAATAAAGTGGGCGAGAGTTGTCTCACATTGAGTGAAGCCATCTGAGCCCAGAAAGACAAGTATCACATGTTCTATTTCCTAAGTGGACCCTAGCTTTGATTTTTGCTTGTTTAAACCAGGATACATGTAGAAGCCAGCATGCTAACAAGGAGTCATGAGGTGGGCTGCAGGGAGGGGGATTATAGAATGGAAGTAGTACAAAGGGGAAAAAAGAGGATGGTTAAGTTGAGGAAGATGAGAGAGGACAAGGGAGGTGGGAGATGAACACTAAAAGATGTTCTTAAAAGATATATGAAAACACACACACACACACACACACACACACACAGTCTCTCCACACACACACACACACACACACACACACACACACACGAATGTGATTTTTTGTTTTAAATATTTTTAATTGATAGGGTACTCTAACAGGAGGATAACATTCTTCCCAAAAGCAATAGGTTATCAAACAAAAAATTCAGTGCCAGCTGTGGGATAGGGCCCGTCTTATAATTGGTCAAGAAGGGTATCAGAGACTCCCCTCCTCAAACAATACAGACTACCGCTACTGCTCTTGGTTGCCCATCATAACTTGATGGTAAGACCAACCCTACTGCTAAAGACATCACCTAATTTGGTCACAAGACATGGAGAAACCAAATTAGTATTGCCCTGAAAGCTTTTTCCCATTTAGCTAACTTTCAGAGTTTGGAAGGTACTATGCAGGATGCTGGGAGAGAAAAGTTATTAACATTCTTACCTAGCTGTAAACTCTGTGAGCTACAATAATGACCAGCCTGGCAAGATATGCTCACAGTGGTATGGACGTTACAGGGGTAACCAATGGCTTTCTAATTGGATTTAAGGCCTGCTTCCCAGAAGGGAAATCATGCCTGTTTCTGAAAATGGCCGAGAATAGTGGCTGGTGAGGTCATAAGGCTCGAGGGAAAACCTGCTATTATTATTCTGCTAAGTAAATATTATCAACCTGTTTTCTAAATACCTATATCCTTATATTTGTACATTAGTGCAGCTCTAATCCCTCATAAAGAGAAGTATATTTTTGCAGCAGACTGCAATTAATGCAGACATGCATACTGGTCAAAGCACAGAGAGCAAGTGACTGGTGTGCTCAGCTCTAAATAAAACATCTATCCCTTCCCAAGACTCAAGAACATTGCAGAAGAGGCAACAGAAAGACTTAAGAGCTAGAGGTCAAGAAGAATAATACCATAAAATTGTGTCTTCTGGAGACTATAGGAATGTGGCACTCATGAACTCAGAAAAGCTGTGGTTGCCTGCTATTCTAGTTAGCTTTAACTGTCAATCTGATAAAGCCTAGAGTCATCTGAGAGGAAAGTCTCAATTGAGAAAGTACCTAGATCACACCAGCTTGTAGGCTTGTCTGTGGCAGACTGTCTTAATTATGAATTGATATAGGAGGGTATGGTCCTAAAACTGTGTAAGAAAGCTAGCTGAGTATAAGCCATCTTGCAAACCAGTTTGCAAGCTGTGTAACCCATGGTTCCTGCTGCACCCCTTTGGCTGTAGGTGAGTTCCTTGGTCACAGGCAATGCTGTGTGGAACAGCAAGCAAGCCTTCCTTCAAGTTATTATCTTGAGTTCCTACTTTGACTTCCACAAATGATGAGCTGTGATCTGAAATTGTGAACTCTAACAAACACTTCCCTCTCTAAGTATTTGTTAAAAAGTCATAGCAATGAAAATAGAAGACCTTTACAAGAACTGCCCAAGACAGAGCCAGAAAACATTCCAGCATGGATGGGGAGGGACTTATTTCTAGCTCAGGAGCTACTAGAGACTGATGGCTGCTGGGAAAGAAAGAGTCTGTTTTCTTCAAGGTATGGCCCATAGTAAGGTGCTCTGGCTCCAGTGGATGGCCCCACGCCCATAATCTATTGGGTGTTTGCATGTACGTGCACATGTGCCAAGGTATGAGTATGGAGGTCAGAGGACAACTCATGGGATTTGGTTGTCTCCTTCCTTCATGTGGGGCAAGGATCTAAATCATGTTACCAAGCATGGTAGCAAGTGCCTTTACCTGATAAGCCATCTTGCCGGCCCCCAAAACAAGTTAAAATAAATACCTACACTGAAATACTGTATTTCTTGTTTTTTGTGTGAAGATTAGGGGATTGTATACTCAATACTGGTCCCCAGATAGGAAGAAAAGAAACCGCTAAGGCTGTGCTATGGCATTCTATTCACTTTAAAACTGACTAGTCCATAGATGACAGCTAGGACAACTTGGGAGTTCTTTAAAAAAGAAATAATTTTTGGACTATGGGTACCTACACACAAACACACACAGTAAAATAAATCTTAAAAATAATTTTGGATAGGAGCGGATAGGACAAGTTAATGTTTTTTTCCTCTACAACAAAGCTGTGGTAGCCATAACTCTAAGAACAAGTAGAGAGCAACTAGAGACAAAAAGAAAAGCTATGGAACTCTCAATCAAACCTTCTGATTCTGTAAGCCAACACATCCCCAATGAACAGTTTTTAACTTAAGCTAGTTTAAATTGGATCTGATTGCTTGTAACCAAGAGTTCTGACTAATAAAGTCCTCATGGTCCCTGTTTAACAGCATTGGAGGCTGAGCAAAGCAACCTTATTTCTATAATCTTCCCTTCTGGTTAGGAAAAAACAAAAACAAAAACTAACTTGTAGGTCATGGGAAAAGGAAGACATAAGATTTTAATGTCAAATATCTATTTTACAATAAACAATGTATCTACTGTAAGAACATATCCACTATGCACTTAAAATATACAAGGAACTACCAACACACAAATTATACTAAATTCTAAACCTGTCTATCTTGTATTCTACATGGCTTCATGAACTAAGATTTCTAGGAATCTTTACTTGGCTATAGTTGATATTAGATAGCCTTAAGCACTGGATGAACAGGATTTCTTACTTCTCCCCCAACCCCATCTCAGTCCCAGGACTTTTTGAGAAGTGTGTATTAGAAAGTTAGTGCTGCATCTGGAGATGAGAAGACACATGATATGCCACAGCACCATAAGATTGTAGGTCTTACTACTCTGCCGATGGATCTGAGGCACATTATTTCAAAGTAGTTCCTATTTTAAGAACTAAAACCTTACAAAGAGAATTATAGCCTTAGTAGGCAAGAATGAGTTACAATCATGACACAGAGCAGTCCCTGACCCAGTCACAGCATCCCTTGATAGGCAGAGGCCACAGGAGGACTCCAGTGTGGAACCAGTATTCCACTGAAGAAACAGTTCCCAAGAGTTTCAATTCAGCATCCCTGCAGGCTTTGATATTCCCAGCAGTATCTCCTAAAACACAAATCTACCATGAAAAGGCTCATTTGCACATTTCATTCAACTTTCATAGTACCCAATTTAATTTCATCTATAAATAGAGAACAGATTTGGCACAGAAAATAAGGACACTGGTTAAAAGGCACTTGTTTTGGTACAGATGCAATCTGCTGTAGACAAAATGGAGCCAGATCCACGCTGCCTTAGAGGCTTTCACTGCTAAATCTGCAGACCCAAAACAAAGACCAACATACTCTGATGATAATAAAAACTAAAAAAGAACCACAACTTCTAAGATGAAGATGTAGTGTTACCAATGGAAAACAACTGAAGATACCAATTCAGACAGTGTAGGCAGGTTTCAAATGCACAGTGCAAGCAGTTCCATGTACCACATCCCATTCCCCAAATTGGTTTGGACAACAACCTAACATAGCCAGACCTCTTGGCAGACATTCTTAAAACAATTAAGCAAAGGCTACTGAAACTGTGGTAAGAAAGTCACTGAATTCAGAGCTTTATAAATCCTGTCTGTACTTCATTTTTTTCAAATCTTGAGTTCCCTCCCTTCTTTTTAATGCTATGTCTTATTATGCAAAACAGAATGAACTGGAATTGATAACCCTCCTGCCTTGGCCTCCCAAGTGCTGGGGTTACAGGTATAAAAGCCATAATAACTAGAGTTAGGCAATGTTTTAAATTTTCATAAATTGTTTTTTGACCATTTATTTATAAACCATTCAGAGTTGGTTTTCATTGTTTGGGGTATGTGCATATATGTTGGTGAGAAGTCAACACTGGGTGTATTCCACTATTGCTTTCCATCTTATATTCTGAGATTGGCTGGTCTCTCATTGAATCTGAGGTTCACTGATTAGGATAGGAAGGTTGCTCAGTAAGTTCCAGGGTCAACCATCAATGCTGGGGTTACAGATGTGGGTCACCACATTCAGCTTTCTACGTAGGTACAGAAGCTCTGAAGCTGGGTCCTCAGGCTTCTGCAGCAAGCACCTTACTGACTAAGCTGTCTCCCAGCCCCATCCCAGCACATCTCTTCTTGATTTGAGAGTACTAATTTAGAATCTATACAAGTTTTGGATGACACAGGAAAACAGCCTCGGACCTCCACGCATACAAGCACGATCTCTGAAGTGACTATCCCTTGTGCCACTTTTATGGTACAGGCAGGAAAACGTAGAGCTACTATGGCTCTTCTGCTCCATTCTTGCAGAGCAGAGTGAATGTCAATAATATTAACTCTTTCCTCCACTTCTGGATGCCTCCAGTCCTCCCAAGAGCTGCCAGCTCCCCATGAGAGGGAGGAACCCCCACTATAGCTGCAAACACAGGCCCTGACTATGATCTAAGCTGGGACTGGCCCCTCCACCCCACAGCCATTTATGTACCAGTATGGTAAGACAGTGCTGGCCTTTCCTGTTGAGTAACGTAGGAACATCTCTCACCTTTGAAGAGTGCATTCCCCTATGTTCTCCCAATTGTTTGAATGGGCCTTGAGAAGGGAAACTAAAGGGGAACTACTGAAGGCCCCAAAAAACAATTATTTAAATTTTTTACTTATGTCTTCTCTCATCTACTAATTCCTTTAATACCTGGTTCAATACTCACCTCTTCCAAGAGATTTTCTAGGCCAGAACTGAAACATTCCTAATCTTCTATTTTGTATACAATCAGGTACTTAAATTTATTGACACTTATGTCTGAATAGTAAGGTTATCTTTGGCTCACAGAACTTTCCAGAGACAACCTCACACATGATACTTATGTGACACTTTCTTTTCCTTTAGTCATTAATAATAATACTCAAGAAAAATGCCTATAAACCCAGCAAGATGTAGCAGGCACTAAAAATACCGTAGAATAGTAGATAAGTGGGGATTTATGAAGCAATACTTTTAGTGTTTTTTTTATACACCTGGTAAATATTGTCAATGTAACAGACCCTACCTTAGATGGCCTTGGGGATAATGATAAGTAGCATTCCAGGTGCTCTTAAAAAGAACAAATAAAAAATCAGCAATTGGCCTGGTGTGGAGACCCACAACTTGTATCTCAGCACTCAGGAGACAGAGACAGGCAGATCTCTAAGTTCTAGGGCATTCTGATCTACAGAGCAAGTTCCAGGACAGCCAGAGCTATGCAGAAAAACCCTGTCTCAAAAAACAAAAACCACCAATAAAAAATGTCCAAAGCTCCAGAAGCTATTAAATTACTTCCCTACTAACCAAAAAGCCCAAGGTTCCTACTCAGCATTCATATAATCTTTATCTTATCTTTGTATTTACCTTCTATCAAACAGAAACAGGGGAGATGGCCCAATGGGTAGAACACTTGCTTTGCCAATGTGAGGATCTGAGTGCGAATCTCCACACAGGAGCAGGAGTAACCACCTATAATCTCAGTGCTCCTACAGTGAGATAGAAGGAGACAGGAGAATCCCCTAAAGCTTATGACACAGTTAAATTTAGCATCTGCAACAACTGACTACAAGACTCTGCCTCAAACAAGATGGAAGGTAAGGACCAACACCAGACACACACTCAACAGAAATAACTTTACCAATAGAATCAATTGAGCCCAAAACTGGCTTCAGTAAGTAGATATCCTAAACAAAGAGAAAAGGCTGGTCTTTATGGAGACAGTCGGCTCTTCCTGCTCCACACTGGCAGCTGATACAGTAGTAGTCAGGCTATCACCAATGAGAAGAAGTTGGCAAAACTTTTCTTCCACAATGCTACCAAGCATACTGGATTTGGAAAAATCTGCTCTGTGTTGACAAAGCAAAACAAATTGGGGAAAAAGGTTGAAGCAGAGAATGGGGCTAATCAAACCAACCATATTTCCCCTTTTTTGGCTTTTCATAATTAGCAGATGTTAAATACATAAATTTAAATATGCCCCATCCCCACCATGATAAAATTTCATCTGGGACTACATTTCTCAAAGGACAGTTAAAACCCTGCTGTACTTTCATTTCCAGGGGACTACAGGCTTGTAATTTTCTCAGGTCTCCTCCACCTAAGAAATCATCTCTGGGATGTGGTTAGAGAATCTACATTTCTTACCAACTGTCCCAGTTTTCCCTAGATACAGCAAAGTCTGAGAACAGGAGAACCAGGTAGATAGCCCTCCACTTGGGCCAGCATACTGATTGATTTCTTGCCTTTCAAAGAATACAGAGGAGAGGCAGCTTGTTTTGCAAACATGAGGATCTGGGTTTGAATTCCCAGAACCCACATAAAAAGTGGAAAATGTTTGCATACACCTTACCTACTGCATTGGGGGAAGGGAGGCAGAGAAACATGACTAGCCTTGCCTAAAAGGCCAGTGAGGGTTCCGCCTCAAAGCAATAAAGCAGAAAGTGAGAAAGACGTGTCAGTTCCGCTGTGGTCTCTACATGTGTGCATAGATAACTGTACTTGCATACTCAAAGGCATGCACAACATGTACACACCTACACACAGACACACAGACCCACACACAGACCCACACACACACACACACACACACACAGACATACACACACACACACACACACACACACACACACACACACACACACACACACACAGAGAGAGAGAGAGAGAGAGAGAGAGAGAGAGAGAGAGAGAGAGAGAGAGAGAGAGAGAGAGAGAGAGAGAGAAGCCATTCCGACAGGTAGAAATTTCAAACCTAGGCTCTCCTCGTAACTAACAACAGAGTTCAACACCAAAGCGTCTAATAGTAACCTCCAGCTCAGTCCTAATACCTGACCCTCCTGTTCAGGAGCAGATGATCTAAGAGCCTCACACAAATTCCTCAGGTACTCACTTACACTATACTGAGTAAAAATGCCAGAAAACGACATACACAATCAGAATGCTAGTCAGGCTGTGCTTTACAAAGGAAAGCAGACTTCTACAAAAGAAAGGCTGTAAGGAAAAAGGAAGTTCATAGGCACATAGAAACATAAGATGTAAAAGATGCCATTGAGAACAGCAACTGTTGTACCATGTACTGTAACTGAGAGAAAATCTAGCATCCCCAGAGAACTGAGGATCTCTATCAATTTCATGACTCCACAGGATCCAACAACTATTGCCCTATATGTCAACACATGTATAGTAAATTTACACACACACTGTGTATGCTTTCTTACAAAAGTGATCCTAACCCCTATGGAATAAATGTTTCATAAGAACAATACCAGAAAATTATATTAAGTGAAACTTTAATTTCAGAACCAAGGAAATAACAAGGCCTAACTCAGCTTCCTGGAGGTGTTTTCTTGCTTAAGCTTTATATACTTAAGGGGTCAACAAGACATTCAAAAATCATCTGGAGAAAGGAAGAAAATATTGTCCAAATAAAGGAAGCTTTTCCTACTTTGGAGTTTTGGATTTGTGTCCTGTGAGTCCTAAACACTAATCACTATTAATGTTAAACTTACAAAGGAAAGTGTGTTAGACACTACAATCACTGCTTAGGTCTAGGACGTGTTCAACTGTCTGCTTGTGACTACTCTTCTCAAAGCAAACGGAATCAATCAGAAATAAAGAGAAATAGTTGGCCCATTTTAGTATATTAACTAAAATAACCAACAAGAAGCCTGATTCCAGCCACAAGGCAATGGGAGTTCTTTGGTCCAGTTTATCAATACTAAAGCTGTCCATTGCATCTCCTCCTTTGTCAGTTATTTCTCAGCTGATTTAGAATCAAGACAGAGGAAAAAAGGGTTTGATTTAACACTGACATGACTGACAACATAAATAAGGCAATGGTAATGCTTCAGAAAGACTGGTTGGGTTGTAGTAGTAAGAACTGAAGGAGAAGAGGCGGAAAGTCTATAAATCAGGGGCCATGCTCCTGCAGTAATCCAGGCAACTAATGAATCATTTATAACCACCAAGTCTTACCCGGGGTTGAAATCAATAACTACACAAATAAAAACAAGTACTTGAGCCAATTTACAAGAGCAAATTACACACAGGCATGCAAACACACATAACTGAGACTTAATTACTAACAAGTTTTTAAAAAAATCAATTAATACCCTTTTATAACTAAAAGCTGGTTATGCTGACTGGTGGAATTATGAATTAAAGGAACCGAAATAATTTTTACAAAGATACAAAGGAAAAGAAATCAAAGGCTAAACAGTTCAAAACCCTATCTGGGCTATAAAGAAGAGTATTACTACAAGTTAGTATATACAGTCCTAAAACACAAACAAAGCTACATTTCTAAAGAGATGGCCTTCCTTCTCTGTCAATCTCCATTCAAAGAACGCCTCCTAGATTTCTAAAGCTCAAGAGCTCACTCATTGTCTTTAACAGGCTGCAAAAGGACAAGTACTTCTCCAACTCATTCTTTTATTTGGTTTAATTAGATCAAAATGACACTCCTTTAATCTAATACTGTAAGGTCTTCATTAGTCAAAATCTTGATTTTGTCTTTACATTTGATTTCAACTTTATTTCATGAAACAACTCCCTATTTTCCTAAAATGGAATTTATAACAATATCTACTTATTAACTTGCTTTTGAATATTATACAATGTCAGTATGAATTTCTTTAAGTAAAAAAAAAAAAACCACACAGAAAACAAAACTTTAAACATGAGTGTTCAAAAACAAAGAACATGGATGAGTCCAGATACACATCTTTTCCTCAGTCCTCTAAAGCACAAAGGACACTAGTCACCCCAATTCTCAAATATTTATGACTCATTACAGTTTTTGGTACCTCCACTAGTCTGACTTTCCTTCTTCAAACATCCCTTTACCTTAAAAAAAAAACAAAACAAAAAACAAAACAAAAAACAAAACAAACAAAAAAACAAAACATGTAAGCTCTCCAAAGCAATGTACAAGTGACTGATTAGCAGAAGCCGAAATTACTATGCCACCCCACCCACATATTGGAGATCAGAGTATCTTTCCAAATAGTTTCCCTTCGTTTGAATACCAACCTTACCTGCTCTTTTGGCCTTTCAAGGTAGACAGTATTTTATGGCTACTCTCTGCCAGCTACATCCCTAGGACCCATCGATCTTCAAGAAATGAAATCCCCGTGGGAGTGAATATTATGGAGCAACATTTAAACTTGGATTAGAATCATCTGGTTCTGACAAACCATCCTACTGAAAAGTAAGCCAGCCACAAAGCAAACTTGAAGTTGCTTGCAGTACTCGGCACTTAACACTTTCTAAACACACCTGTCTTTGTGCTCTAACCCAACACAGGTGTTTGGTGGCCTCATTACGTTGTTCTCAACATTCACACCAACCTCTAAGATTTCATGGTCTGATGAGACAAACACCTTGCCTCTATATTTAGACTTCAGAAACTTAAGTTCTTTGAGTTATGGATGTATTTGTTTTGTTTTGTTGTATATTTTTCTCAGAAAGTCTGAATACGATGCCATACATTTGTATGAAGACAGCAAACACTGATTTCTCTGTATGCAACTGCTGCATGTTCTCGCCTGCTACACATTATACGGCTTCTGATCTATACAGGTCATTATGTTCTTCTCTGGCTTCATTTATTCAGCACTGTCTGAGCAGCTACGGAAGGGTCACTACAGAACTCTGCACTATAGAACAAGATCAAAAACGATCCTGCAATAGAGCATGGAGCCTGGGGAGGAAAGTCAGTTCTCTTGTGCATAGAGTTCCGTCTGCCCATGGCTCTGCCACACAGCCATACATTGACTCCTGCAGCTGTGCATCCTCTGCCTCTGTACCACGAGACCGGGATGTCCTAGGCAGTATACTTTAGACAAGTTAACATTTGAATTTTTTTTTAATAGGGTTTTTCTGGCTATCCTAAAACTTGCTCTGTAGACCAGGCTGGCCTCAAACTCAGAGATCCACCTGTCTCTGCCTCCTACGTGCTGGGACTAACAGTGTGGACCACCACCACCCAGCTTAAATTCTCTTTTAGTACAAATTGAGTATTAAATCAAGAAACTACATGACTAGGAGGTGAGAAGAAGTTCATTTTTGGTTAAAAGCTAATAGGACATAAAGAACACATCCACAAGGTATGTAAAGAGCACATCTGCATCTCAGGTAAGACACCAGCCACCATGCTAAGAATGGTAAATACTAGGTACACAGACTAAAAGGATGGTTGGATTCTGAAGGTTAGCTATTCTTGGAGTTTCCTAAAAGCAAAATGTTTTAAGTATAATTTCAGATATTAAATTAGAAAACAACACCTTCCATTAATGCCAGGAGTTATCCCCCTCACTGTGTCATGTAAGTGAGGTACAAAGCTTGGACCAGCAGAGGCACAGTCAAGTCAGGCCCAGGAGCTTGGGCTAATGGCAAAGAGACAAGGCAAGGGCAAGGAGGAAAGAACACACCTGGCCTTCTTGGACTTCGTCCTGGATACATAGTCCGTGCAGCTCCTCTTCTCTTTAGCCTCCTTGATACCAGAGGCCTCCCGGGGCTTCCGGGGTTTCTTCACACCATCTTTCTGCTTTGCCTCCTTAGGCTCCTTGGCTCTCTTCGGCTCCTTGGCCCTCCTGGGTTCTTTTGGCTCTTTCGGTTCTCGTTTCCTCTTTGGCTTGGGCTCTCTGTCCTTGCTTCCCTTTGTTCCCTCTTGCTCCCCTGGATCCTTTTTCTTTCGTTTCTTCTTCACCCCAGTACCTCTGCCTCCACTATCCTCCATCCCATTATGGGATATCAATTTCCTAGAGAAAAAGGAATCAGCTTCCTCTTCAGTAGTATAAAGGTCTTTCTGGGTCAGACAGTGATTGGCAACATCTTCGATTTTCTCTTCCTGATCAGTGCTGCAGTCAAATGGTGATGACGGTGATTTGTAATCAAAATTAACAGAGGCATCCGACATTGGGGAGTGATTCAAAGCTTTTAACTTGGCCAGCTGTGAAAGAGAAAACAAGCACATTACTCCTTCACTGCTCCATATAAAAAGTGCTATTAGGTTTGAATACATGGATTTAGTCAAAATGAAGTACCTGAGTTCCTACTATGTGTTAGTTCCAGCACACTAGGCCTTGAGATACAGTAGCAAGCAGGACACAGCTGCCTGTGGCCTTACGCAGAATTGGCATGGTGTTTGTATGTCACAAGTTAGTATATGAGCCACTGAGATGGCTTAATAGGTAAAGGTGCTTGTGTTCAACGTGGGACCCATGTTCAATTCCCAGAACCCTTGTAAAAGTGAAGAGAACCAATTGCCCTTTACCTCTTTATGTGCAACATGGCATGAAGATCCACAAACATATCACACAAATTCTTAATTTAGTATATAATTAGCACATAAAAATTTGAAGGACTTTTCTCAATGAGGAAATCTGAGATTATTTTTACTATTTTATCTAAAACAGGCATGTATATAATAATTTTCTACAAAAAAACATTCAGATGCCACCAAATCCTAGGCATATTGCAAAGATCTACAATGGGATTTATGCTACTCACAGATAACGCTATTGTTCAAGTATGTTGAGACCTCCTGGGGTGAGAAGGCAAAATGTACTCCTTTATCACTCGAAACCCATTCTCATTAAGTCATCAAGAAGCATCAACACTAAGCTGAGCTGATTTGGAACAAGAAAAGTAGAATCATTCCAAGTTTTCCATTTTAAGATTTACTTATTTGTGTATGCATGCACATTCCAGTACACAGATCAGAGTGCAACTTATGGGAATTGGTTCTCTCCTTTATTATGTGGGTCTTGGGAACTGAACCCAGACTGTCTGGGTTGGTGGCAAGTGCTTTTATCCACTGAGGCATCTTGCTGGCCCACACGTTTTACTTTTGATAATAACTAAAACTAGGCTTCATCTGTATTTCATTGAAATACAGAAAAACTCATTAAATTGAAATACCTTGAAATTTCATTAGCTATGAGACTCAATCAAGTACCTTTGGCCACTTGCAAAAAACCAAACTACCCAAATAGGAGTTTTACTGTGACAAATGCCAACAGAAGTATGTCACAGGTGCTAAGGTAGCACTAAAAAAGAAATTTCAAAGCCACTTTTGAGTGCCATTAAGCATAGTGTCACACCATGAACAATTTTGAAGAAACAATACTTTGGAGATGGATATTTCATCTCGTACTTTCAGGTCTGATATTCTAAAAAGCACTTGCCATTTCATAACCAAGGTAAGGTTGGCTATGGTCCAATAATAATGTGAGTGCTAGCCCTAGGGATAGCACTCTTTCCTTGATTTAAAACAAAGAAATGACCTAGAGAGAGCCCAGGAGGGACCGGCTTTCCAGGAAGATGGTAAAACTGCATTCTGGTGATAGAAATAGCACCATTTGTGAGTGGTGCTCTCCTATAAAGAGGCCTGGCATGTTATATACCACAGACATTTGCCCAGGAGGCGTGGCTTTCCTCCAGTGTGCTGGGTCCCTAAGATGTACCCACACTTCCTGGCCCACAGGGAACAAAAGCATTGCAAATTTAGCTGATTGTTACCCTGTCTCCTTTTCTAGTGCTCTTTTGCAGTCTGGGGCTCACAATGCAGCACTGAGATTACTAGGAGAAAAACACTGAAGAAATGTTTCCTTTTGGATCTTTACAATAAATAAATGAAGTCCTGCTAATAAACTAGCCTAAGTCCTATGGGTAACAGCTGTTCTTTCAAGGCTCAGCACTTTAAGAAAAAAAGGGAAGTTGCTATGTGTATCCTGGGAATATTAATGAATTCTATGCCAGGGACACCTGGCCCTTAGAGATCAAGTTTTCTTAGAGTGTGAGAGTTGGCAAACGGACACTGTGCAGTACCAAGCTCTAAACAGGACATTATATCACCTCCTGCAAGGCTTGGGGAAGAACTCAGAAGAAGGGGCAGAAACCATTCAAGTGTTGGAGGATGGTGAAGAATACTAGGAAACATCTTCTAGACAGGACACAGTTGCTGAACCCATGAACTCACAGTAGCGGTGGCTACCAGCCTGCATCACCCCCACCCCACCCCAGGAGCTGCAGGGAAGAACTGTTAATAGTTGCTGGTGGGAAGCGGAGCCCTATTTCTGAGTGTTATAGTCACTAAAGTGTTGTCTTTATTCAAAGTAAGTAAACTCCTACCCACACTCATGCAAGCAATTCTACCTTAAAAAAGTCTTGAACACGGCTTTGGAAGAAAAGATTTGATGGAAGGGGGAAGAGATAAGAGAGAATAATGGAGGCAATTTTGATCAAAGAACATTATGTATTTGTGAAACTGAAAATAATTTTTTTTTTAAAGTGAGGGGACAAGGTGAAACAGTTATTTGGTTACTAAAGAGGCTTTCAAAGCCTAAAGCCTGAATTCCACCAAAGTAGTCTGCTCTAGGTTAGAGTGACACTGTCTCTTTGCTTGCCTCATGACAAGGTCTCTTTACTCATGGACAAGGATTTCCAAAGAAGATGGAGGTGGGCAGTAGCAGAGAGAATTAATACAGAGAAAATAACTACAGCAGCTGCCGAAATTCACTGCACATGTCACACGGAGATACTAGATAACATGAGGCCTCTACCCTGTACAACTACCTAACAAGGTCAGAATAAAGATGCCAGTCTGAACCGAGACTTACAAATTAGTGATGTTTAGGGATATGGCCTACACAAGCAGCTGTGAGGGAAGAACTGTGGATTCAAATTCTGGCAAAAGGCTAATGTGATATATTATTCATGATTTATTAAAGCTTGTCTAAGGATTCAGAAAGCAAAGTCAGTCTTAAGCTATAGCAATCAGGTTGATACACACTTTTACTCCCAGCAGCCAGAAGCTAGGAGGTGGTGGTTTACACCTTTAGTCCTAGGACTCAGGATTAAGAGATAGAGGGATCTCTGTGAGTCCTAGGCCACCTAGATCTACACAAGTTTGATCCAGTCCTAAAGAGAAACAGCTCACACAAAGATCCTGGGATCACATGCCTTTAATCCCAGCACTCGAGGGGAATAAAAGATAGGAGCAGCGTCTTCAGTAGTCAGTATCAGGCATTCATTCTCCAGCCACATTGAGGATAGGAAGACATTGAAGTCTCAAGATTCTCCAGCCAAACTGAGGAGAGGCAGCAATCTGAGGTTTGGTTGAGCTAGGATCGCCTGTTCAGTTTGAGGTAGAGTGAGAGCTAGTGCCTGGCTGCTTTGCTTTTCTGAGCTGGAAGCTTAAACCCCAGTATCTGTCCCTAGGTTTTTTATTTTTCGTGCTACAAATTGTTATTTCACCAGACCAGCCAGATGAGACTTGGTTAAACATGTTAAACTGCTTTGGGAAAAGTCAGGTAATTCTTTACTAAACAAATACCTATCTACTACCTGTGAAATTCTACTACCAGGGATCATAGATAATTGTCAAGGGACAGCCCCCTCAACCTCTACCCATTTTACAGATAAGAGATGAAACAACTTGCCAAAGCTAAATTCCAACAGTGACAGAGCTGGCACTTTCTCAAAGGGGAAGAGCACAAGTGTTTGATGTTTAAAAGGGGGAAAGGCAAATATTAGTAATAAAAATATAACATGCAAATTTGGGGGTCAGTAATCCAGAGAAGTATTTTTATGTTGGAAACTTGGAAAAGACTCCAGAGGAGAAAAAAACCCTAAGATAAAAACATTTCTTTCATGCACTGCTAAATTGGGGGAAGCAAAAAGCCTGAGTGCTAAATCCAATGTCCGTGTCTTCACCCTGAAATGGCTCTAAAGGAACAGGCTGAAGACGGTATACCACAAGGGACTAACAACAATAACTTGCTTTAACTTAAACAGCTTAAATAATGAGAGTCTGGGAACAGAGCAAAAAATGAAAGAGAAAGGGATACTATTAAAAAACAAAAACCAGTGATGTTCCTCTGATCCAAGCTCATTGACCCTCAATAGACCTGGAAAACAACTAAATCTAGAAGAACTAGATTCATCCGAATGAAAAGAGTTTAAGAACAAATGAACAGATTATAGTTCAAGGTAACAGTTCTCAAATTAAGACAGCCCATTTTAGTCCATTATCACAGGTAAAAGCCTAAGTTACAAAAATTTACTCACACACACGTACATGTATACACATGTGTACTACTTAAGAGGAAGCTGATAACCTTTGTCTAGGACACGGATATCCCATAATGAGAAGGACAGAGGAGGCAGAGAGGTACTGGAGTGAAGAAGTCGAAGAAACAGAAGCCAGGGGAGTAAGAGGGAACAAAGACCCAGCCAAAGAGCCAGGGGCCAAGGAGCATTCATTGATGCCACTCTTGTGCATGGGCCCACCAACAAAGACACTTCACCCCCCTACTGACAGGACCTTAAGTCTTCACTTGGAGCTACAGTGCCCTACTTCATTCATGTACTTCACAGGTAATGAGTAATCCTTCTCTTAATGTGCAGGCCTCCTGCAGTTTCAGAATACAAAACCAATTAGAATGATGGGGGAAGGGGGACACACACACAGGGGTCCTGTGAAGGTACACGAAGAGACAAAGGAAGAATTCAATATCCAATGTTCATGTTTCTCTCCCTCCCTCTACCTTCCTTCCTCCCCCTCTCCCCTCTCTCTCCCTCCCTCCCTCCTTCTCTCTGGAGGAAGAGGTTGAAGAAAGTCCATTTTAAATCCTTTGGACTCATGAAGACAATGTTTTAAACTGGTCAGTTTACTGTCACTCTTGAATATGCTGAGAGGGGCTTCCAATGCTGAACAAGCTCAAGCTCTGATCAGTGCTAGCCCTGCTGAAGTCTCAAAAACCAATTTTTTCCCCTGTTGGAAAGCATATGCTTCCTTTTTTAAAATTTAAATTAGAAACAATCTGATTTTATGTATCAATCCCAGTTCCCTCCCATGCCCCCCACCCACCCCCATTAATCCCTCTTCTGCTCCTTAGAAAGGGTGAGGCCTTCCATGGGGAGTCTTCAAAATCTGTCATATCATTTGGAGCAGGGCCTAGGCCCCCGTGTGTCTAGGCTGAGAGAATATCCCTCTATGTGGAATGGGCTCCCAAAGTCCATTCGTATACTAGGGATCAATACAGATCCACTAACAGAGGCCTCATAGACTGCCCAGGCCTCCTAATCATCCACATTATTGTCAATGTTCTTATTCTTCCTCACCCACTATTTTAACCAAGACTAGTGATTCAGCAATCGCTCTGGTTGTAAACACCTTCCTAGAGATCTGAGCTCACCTCCCCCAGAAGACACAGACAGACTGCACCAGGAACATGTCAGCTGGCTAATTCCATGCTTATTCTAGTTTACCTTTTGCCACCCCAAAACTGAGCACTCCACCCTAGGCTTTCCCTTTCTCCCTAACTACCAAGCACTTCCTGAATCTACCTACAATTACTCTCTTCCTTCCCTGGTCAGTTCTTTGAAGCAAACTGTCTGACCCCACAGAGCTCATTGTTTCTAAAATACTCAAACTCTTTGGTGGGGCTGATATTACCTGTGTCCCTGTATTCCAATACCAGACCACCACCCTTCCATCCACAATGTAAAATCCTGGTTCTTCTGGGGCATGCACTATGACCTACTTTAACTGCCTTTCTACAATCAGACTATATACATTAATTTAGAAAACATTTAAGTCACTGTTGAACTTGGCCTGAGGTAGAACTTAAATTTTTTTTGCATAAAAAAATGTGGAAAACTCAGCAATATTTGCTTAGTGAATAATTCATTTTCATATTCATTCCAAGGAAGAAAGTATGTCTAACTCTCTCAAGGTCTGAGATTCCCACCAATTATCTGAATTTCTCTTCCCAATCCACCAACTTTGTGTCTTCCCGAGGGCCTAAAAAATGAAGACGATGCCTGCTCAGCTCTTGTTCATGGGAAGCAAGGTTCTCACAAAGTCACCATTTTACATTACTTCCTGGCTAGACCTCCTTGTTTAAATATTACATTTTTAAAAACTAGATTAATTGATCTAGATTACTAAACCTTTTACCCTTACTATTTGTATATCACATCTCATATTTGTTATATTTAAAAAAGATTAAAAAAAAAAAAGAATCAAGTCTGTTATCCCTCAGGTGAGGTTGTGTCCCCTTAAAAGTATATTCAGTTGTAAAAGCTGGGCTTTAGTCATTACAATTCACACCTTATTTCCCTAGTTAACTTCTGCCTGGCTAGTACTGTTTGGTAATCTTAGTAATTAAACTCCACACAATTCTTAGAGGCATTTTAGTTTGTTTTCATCAACACAGATAAAAAGACTGCAAGAGATTCATTTTTCACAGTCCTTTTTTTTTTTTTTTTTTTTTTGCAACATTTCCTTTGGCAATACAAAGTCAATTTCTAAAGCCTTTGTTCTTGACATGCCACCTGTTATGCCCTTCTAGTTAATAAGAAGCATGATTGTTTATTGCTGAATTTGATTAACTTGTAAAAATCTGTCATCTCATTTTAATTTTCCCTGATAAAATTTTGAACAAGGAAATGAAAATTTTTAAAGATCAGAATGCATTTACATGCCATTTTTCTTCAAAGGAGTGGAAAAAATAATTAGAAGAAATGAGGTTTATTTGTTTTTTTTTAAAGAATGAATGTTTTTAAAACAGATGTTCCCCCTCCCCTTGCTTCTTTCTCCCAAAGACCTTGTACATGCTGAGCAAATGCTCCACCACTGAGCTGTAGCCTAAGCCTTTTTGGTGTTACTTCTAACACTTCACAATCATAGTTAAAGTAAACGTGATGGGTATTTACACTGTTAGACACTAAAGATTTGCTTGCTTCTGACATTTCACATACTAAGTACTTGCCTATCTCATTTAATCACTTTCAACACTGAATAATGAGACTAAACTTGTTCCAAGAGCCTAACTGATACAGTGGGAATTTCAATACCAGTCTATGAAAACCGAAGCTCTTTCCATTCAGCCCTAAACTGTGTGATACATACTAAGTCCTAGAGCCTATAGACTATTTTGGCTCCAGTATCCCATTTTCATGCTCTGAATTTCTTGCTGTTTAATAGTCCCTATGACCCACTGTCAACTACTGACAAAAGGAAGACGATCAGTTCCTATTTATTTAACCTGATCCCAACACAGCTAACAGTAATTTTCAAGTACAATTCACACTCTGCAGCAAGGCATAGTAAACTCTATAGTCCCAGCACTCACGAGGCTGGTGCACAATGATCTCAAGTTCAACACTAGCCTAGACTACACACAAACTATACTTCTTTATCAAGACTACCTCAAATACAAACACAGAAAACAAACTAACCCAAAACAGAAAATACAACAAACAACAAAACAACAAAAATTCCATTCTGCACACTAATTGCTACTATTAAGTTTAAAATAAAAATCCCTCTAAGGATACATAATAACTCACCTTAAAAAATGTTTAAAAATTATACATGAGAACAGCCTTAATAACTATAAGCCTGCCTGCATGTCATAAATAACAATTTTGAGGGTTTGGGGTATATTCTATAATACATGTTAATAGTCCTTTTATTTTGATGGATGTGTAATTCTTTCCCATCTTCCTGATTATAAATGCTGCAGTAATAAAAGATCTTGTATACCGCTTCAGGTCAGAGTGTACCCTAGGATAAATGTCCAGCAGATGAAACTTTGCTTTGGTGCTTACCTACAACTTCCAGCTCATTGTAGCACCAGGGAAGAGAAATTCAATGTTTAGATAGAAGTACTGCCTTTCTTGTGAATAACTAACACCAATGAGAGTAACTTCTCCAAATCAGCTCCCCAACAAGGACCTTCCACAGGGTAGTCTTGTGATAGCCCACATTAACCTTTCTCTAACTGGGGTTCCAAAGGAGACTGGAAAGGAAATGATGGCTAGTCCTATCCAACCACTTTGCATGGGGTCCCAGTTCAAGACAAGAATTCAGATCACCATCACCCCCACTGCTAGAAAGGCCACCCATCAGACTGTATACGAACTCAAGAGATAGCTCCACATCTCACTTCTCTAAGCCACACTGACTGGTATTCTCTAGGTTCCTTCCAATATGAAGTCATCAGAGAAACAGAAGTACCAGTTGAGGAGAAGAGATTTACACTACACTGATAAGTCACACTGGCCACAGTCCTAGTATTTTACAGATAAAGAATGCTTCTAAGGCAATGAGGTGTCTCCGTGGGTAAAGGCACCTGTAGAGTAAGCCTGGAAACTTGAGCTCAAGTTTGAAGCCCCAGAGCTCCCCAGAAAGGTAGAAGAGAAGTGACTCTACAAACATATCCTTCTACACATAAACAATTACTGTGTGCCTACATAATACACTTCATGTGCATACATACACATAAAATGTGGGTAAAATTCTTTTAGCAAACTAAATATCCAAAACTGATTAATATGTTAAAAAAAAAAACAAAAAACCAAAACTATAGAGAATTGATCACATCACAAACAAAAATCTGAAAACCTGTTCCAAGAGATGAGGCATTTCTACAGGGCTAATATTTACCACTCTCATTCACAGTTTCATTACATTGCTCCTATATGGACATGACTGAAGCAAAAGGGAAAATCCATGCATTAGTCACCCAGAGCTCTTACTCTGTAGAGAATGCAAAGCAGAGGCATTAGGGAACTACCAGAGGTTAAAATGTGAGCCCACACTGCTAGCCTATCCTCTTTAGTAAGTATAAGGTACAACAAATGGACAAAATACCTAAAATGAGACAGCTTACCTGCTTCTCTTTCTTCTGTATTTTCATTTTCATCAATTAAGGGAAGGTATTTATTTCTGTAAAACATAAAAAGGCAAAGATTATGATAAATCTCACACAGAACATTTAAGACTGCCTCCAGATAACTGTTCAACAATGGCCAGACCTCTAAGTCTACACCTAACTCTCACCAGACCCAATTTATTATTCTAGATGGGATGAAGTAGAAGAGATTTGTAGATCAGGTAATTTATAAAAGGTGTTGACATATCAAGGCTACCAGGTAACTAAAAGCAGAAATAAAAATAAATGGTATAACTTTATTGATGGGAATGAGGAGGAAAGGGTAGATAGAAACAGGTAAACTTAATCCTCTGGGAGAAATAAAAGTTCAATACATAAGGTATGCCGCAGACAAATCATTCTAATAATAGAAATACAGACAATTAAAAAAGAGACCTCAAAGGTTTAAAGTAACTTTGTCTTAAGAGAGGGACAAGAGAGGGACTGGGTAGGGAATGGCACTTTTTCATCTCATTCTAAGTTTTCCCATGCTACTTGATGCTTTAAACCCATGTAAGTATATTACTTGGTAAATTGTACTACAACAGTTCATTGTTTAAAGAACTGCTTTCATTCTACTCAGGTCTTAAGCCATCATCCTCATTCCAATCACAATGGCCTTTCTGTCACAATTCGTCCTCAATAGGACTTGTGAGACCTTAAGAGTCCAGGAACTGGAATTCCAGGGCAAGAAAGACCCCTGGTCCTGCTTGCATCACTAACTACAAGTACAACCTAGCGGTCTCACACTCCTCACACACTAACCATAGAGCCAGAGGTTGCCTAATACTTTACCAGAGGCATACAATCACACCAGAATTAATCACATCCTTATTAATGTACTATGTAGGCAAATACAGACCTTAAGAGGTGGTGGATATATGTTCCTTAGCTCAACTTAATTGTTCCATATTATATTTATAAATCCTAACATTACTCCATAGTTCGTAAATATAACCACAGTTAGTCAACCTACCACAAAATTTTTTTAAAACGGAAAGTTTTCTTTGAAATCTAACTTCTTAAGCTGTGGGCTACGATGACATAGAGTTACATAACTGAATGTGGAGGTCACAAAAAATTTGACAACAGTAAAAGGTTTCTGAATTTCAACAACCAAAAATTAGTCCGAATCAAATGTATACTGAAGCTAGATGTCTTAGCAGTATTTTCCCACTTCCCTGCAGCCCTGGTTTGAAACACACATTTGCTGTTTCCACCGCACATATCATCACCATTATGTGACATCAAGTGGTACTAATGAACACAACCATGATGTTATAAAGTGCTAGACAGTTTTCTTCTTACATCAAAGCACAATGGCTTTACTTCTGAAATCCAAAACTTTAGTATTTTCCTATTATCATTTCCCATCATATAAACATCCAATTAGTATATCTTTGGATTGTCTTATATTAAAATTTGATTTTTTTAAAGTGCTGCTTGAGTTGCTGACTCAAGTTTCATTAAAAAAAAAAGTGATTTAGCAAATTTTGGCTTGTGATGAGGGTAAAGTTTCCAATTATTTCTGCAGTAGCCCTATAACATTTCTGTCAAGTGGTACTATGCATTTATATGAATATGCATTCTCCTTTTTTGACCATTATAAAATCAAACTATTACTCAGGGGCTAGGGTGATGGCTTAGTGGATGAAATGCTTGTGTGCAAACACTAGGATCTGAGTCTAAACCCCCAGAACTTTTGAAAGTTAGGTGCAGTATCATGTGCTGTATGTAATTCCAGAGCTCCTGTGACAAGATGTGAGGTAGAGAAAGGGCAAGCCTCAGAAGCTCATAGCCAGCTTGCCAGGAGAAGGCAGCACAGCAGCTAACAACAACAACAAAAAAAACCTGCATAGACACAGACACAGAACAAACAAAAAGAAAATTTGCCTCAAACAAAAAGGAAGGCCAGAACTGACACCCAAATTTGTTCTGTGACCTTGACATATGCCATGGCATGCATGTGTCTACACACACATACACATGCATACACAGAAACATGTATGCAGACAAATTAAAATCACCTCTGAAAAACATTGAAGATTCTGCCTTTCAGTCCCATATATTTAGCTAGGATTTAATTCTTTATGTAAAAATTAGCAAGTACAACTATCTCATTAGTATGTAATTTGCTTTCATCTTCGTAAGAGGTAAAATTATATGCATGACAAAATGGCTTTAAAGTAAATTTGTTATAATCTATTACCAGTAAATTTTGACTTGTGTACCTATTTTATATACTTTCAGTCTGGAGTCACGAGTGGACAAAGTTTAAGATAATCTGCTCTAGTGGCTTAGCTACCATGGTGCTGCTATTTGGCAAGAGCACCACAGACAAAGAGGTAACAAGGCAGGGAGGAGGGAAAGTCTCCCCAGATGATGCTTCTAAGTCAGTCAGTCAGCACTGAGGCAAAATTATTCATCAGAAGGCAACCATCGATCCCAGAGAAAGAGCAACAGTTGTGAATCACAGCAGGTAAAACTTAGAAAGACTATTCTTCCCTACATTTCATTATAGTTTTAGGTAAATTATGCTGTTTGGTTTTTCCCCTTTCATTTCAACTTCAAATCAATAGACTCAGGAAAGCAGCATTCTTAGCCATCATTACCATGTATTTCCTGATCATTCCAGAAAAACAGTATTTTCAACCTATCTCACAAATACCACAAATTCTAAAATTAAGTTTAGAAAGTAATTTCAGCCAAAAGGGTATCATCATTACTAGACATATATACTAAAACTTCTGCACAATAAAATAAGATTAGAAATGCAGAATAATTCTACCAGCACCAACAAAGACCACAAAATAAAGATGTTACTAACATCACACTGTTAAGTAGATACTTCAAAACATGTTCCTGAGCACTTCACAATTTAAACACCCACTCTTAAAACACCTCACATTTTAAAGGCTTTCGGATGGCACACACTAAAACACCAAACAAACAAACAAACAAACCCTACAACTAACCTTTCTGTAAAGCTGCATGCTATGCACTAGGAAAGGTTTTGCTTCTGCACACATTAGAAATGATTTATATGACCTCTGTTGCTATTTCACCACCATTCAGAATTTGTGATTAGATCGTGACTCAATAAAGAACAAATCAAACAGCAATTTCAGAATCTCAACACGTAATTAAAAAGCATAATATAATACATTTCTGAAAGCCTTGGGTATATAAACCAAGAAATCTGTCTCAGGAAAATTTAACTTCTAAATCACCTGGGATACTGTAGGACCCTCCTTACAGTATCCCAATACTTTTCAGTGTATCATGTAATTACCTTCTCTGAAAAAGATATACTGCTAATAAGTTTCCATTCTTTCCTATGCTCACCATGTAATAATGCTTCTATTCAGGAAAAAAAAAGGGGGGTGGGGGGTGCCAGGTTCCAGTAAGAACTTATTACATTACTTTCTCTAGTTCAAGAATTCTTTTCGGTAATGTCTCAGCCATTTTCAAATTCTTCAATACTATACTATGCACACTGAAAAATAAATAGAAAAACATCAGCTTCACACTATTCAGCAATTAATACATGGGTATCATTTAAATACTTTTAATTTAAAAATAAGTATCTTATTTTCAATTTAAATTATTTTGTTTTCAATTATGTTTATTTTTAAACATAAAGATAAAATTTTCAAATAAATTTATTTTGTTTTTAAAGACAGGGTCTTACCACCCCTGACACTGCCTGAAGGGACAGGATACTGTGGTAGGATAGCCCAGAGACTTGGGATAGATTCAAACACAACTAGCAAAAGAAGAAAAAGTCAATAAAATGATTCCTAATTATTTTCTCCTATACTCATATAGGTGCTTAGACCAATGGTCATCAGAAGCTTCTCACCCAGAAACTGATGGAAACAGATGCAGAGACCCACAGCCAAACATGAGGCAGAGCTCAGGAAATCCTGAGGAAGAGAGGGAGGAAGGTCTGCAGGAGCCAGAGCGGTCAAGGACACCACAAGGGAACCCACATAATCAACTAACCTGGGCTCACGGTGATTCATAGAGACTAAATCAACAACAAGGGAGCCTGCATGGGACTGACCTAGGCCCTCTGTATATATGTTACAGAAGCTTGGTCTTCTTGTAGGACCCCTAACTGTGGGAGTAAGGGCTGTCTCTGACTCTGCTGCCTGCTTTTGGGTCCCTTTACTCTTACTGGGCTGCTCTGTCCACCTTAATAGAAGAGGGGGTGCCTACTGCAACTTGATAGACCATGGCTAGTTGATATCCATGGGAGGTCTGCCCTTTTCTGAAGAGTAATGATGGAGGAGGAGGAGAAAGAGTGGATGGGAGACTGGGAGGAGAGGAGGGAAGGGAAACTTGGTATGTAAAAAAAAAAAAAAAAAAAAAAAAAGTCAACAAAAATATTTTTTAAAATGAAAGAAAAAAAAAAAAGAAAAAGAAAAACCTTAAAAGAAGAAGAAAAAAGACAAGAGTCTCACTATAATAATCTTGGTTGGTTTGGAACTCTCAGATCTCAGCCTTCTCCAGCACAGGCATTAAAGTTGTGTAGCACCACATTCAGCCCCAACAATTTAAAAATTTTTTTTTTATCAATTTATTTTCTACATTCCAACCCCAGTTCCCCCTCCCTCTTTTCCTCCCACTTCCTTCACTCCCTCCTCCTCCCATCTGCTCCACAGAGACAGTAAGGCCTCCCATAGGAGGTCTACTAAGTCTATCCCATCATCTAGTTGAGGCAGGACCAAACACCTCTCCATCTCCCACACCCCTGAGTCTAGGCCGGGCAAGGTATGTCTCCATACAGAATGGACTCCACTAAGTCAGTTTGTACATTAGTATTAGGTCTTGGACCCACTGCCAGTGTCCTCATATACTGTCCCAGTCACAACATTGCCCCCTATATTAAGGGAGTCTAGTTTGGTCTTACACAGATTCCCCATTTGTCAGACCTGAGTCAGTGATCTCTCACTAGCTCGGGTCAGCTGATTCTGTGGGTTTCCCCATCATGGTCTTGACTCCTTTACTCATATTATCACTCCTCCCTCATTTTGAGTGTACTCCAGAAGCTTGGCTCATTGGTTAGTTCTGAATTTCTGCATCTGCTTCATCTGTTTCTGGAAGAAGGTTCTAGGTTTTTGGAGTTGTTGACTGTAGGCTGGTAATCTTTTGCTTTATGTCTGGTATCCACTTATGAGTGAGTACATACTATATATGTCTTTCTGGTTTTGATTACTTAGGATGTTTTTTTGTTTTGTTTTGTTTTATTCTAGTTCTGCTCATTTACCTGCCAAATTTAGGATGTCATTGTTTATTATTGAGTAGTATTCCACTGTGTAAATACATAACATTTTCTTTATTTATTCTTCAGTTCAGGGGCATCTAGGCTGTTTCCAAAATAATGTTGCTACGAACATAGGTGAACAAATGTCCTCGTGGTGTGAATGAGCCTCCTTTGAGTATATGCCCAATAGTGATATTGCAGGGTCTTGAGTAGGTGGTACTCAAGTGATACTCAAGTGATATTGCAGGGTCTTGATTTCTGAGAAATCGTCATACTGATTTCGTCATACTGATTTCCACAGCGGCTATACAAGTCTGCACTCCCACCAGCAATTGAAGAGTATTCCCCTTTCTCCACATCCTCTCCAGCATAAGCTGTCATTAGTGTTTTTTATTTTAGCCATTCTGATCGGTGTGAGATGTATCTCAGAGTGGTTTTGATTTGCATTTCCCTGATGACTAAGGATGTTGAGCATTTCCTTAAGTGTCTTTCTGCCATTTGAGTTTGTTCTGTTGAGAATTCTCTATTTAGGTCTGTACCCCATTTCTGAAAATTGGATTATTTGGTAGTTTGATTTCTAGTTTCTTGAGTTCTTTGTATTATTTTGGAGATCAGCCCTCTGTCAGATGTGAAGATCTTTTCCCATTCTGTAGAGAGTCATTTTGTCTTGCTGACCATGTTCTTTGCTTTACAGAAGCTTCTCAGTTTCAGGAGGTTGCATTTATTAACTGTTGCTCTCAGAGTCTGTGCTACTGGTGTCCTATTTAGGAAGTTGTCTCCTGTGACTATATGTTCAAATGTATTTCCCACTTTGTCTTCTATAAGGTTCAGTGTAGATGGATTTATATGGAAGTCTTTGATCCATTTGGACTTGAGTTTTATGCAGGGCAATAGTTATGGATCTATTTGCATTCTTCTACATGTTGAGAGCTAGTTATTGATGGGAGATATTATTCTGTAAATATTTTCTTTAAGTCTTACTAAATGTTAATGGACTAAATAGTTTTAACTGTGATTCTTATTTGATAAATGTTGTGTGATATATTTTTCTGTTAAGGTTAAAACCCTTCTTTTTATTTTAGGCAGAAAAAAGGAGATGATGGGAGATGTTATTCTGTAAATATGTTTCTCATACTGGTTAATGAATAAAGCCCTGTTGGCCAATGGGAAAGCAAGATAGGCGGGGCTAGGAGACAAGGAGGAAAGAGGAGGTAGGGAGGAGGAGTCAACATGGAGAGCCCGGAGAGGTAGCACACCAGCCACTTTGGCTGGTAAGATGAGCCACGTGGAAATACTTAGATTAATAGAAATGGGTTAATCATTAAGACAGAGCTAGCCAGTAAACAATGATAGTAACTGGCCAACAGCATTGTATCAAATAGTCTCTGCGTGTTATTGGGGGCTGGCATGGCTGCAGGACCAGACCGGCGGGGGCGGGGGCGGGGGCGGGGGGGGGGGGGAGGGAAGGTCCTACTCCTAACAAGTTATACCAGCACCATTTGTTGAATATTTTTTGCTTTTTTCCATTTTATATTTTTAGCGTCTTTGTCAAAAATTAGGTGTTCATAGGTGTGTGGGTTGATATTAGGGTCTTCAATTAGATTCCACTGGTCTACCTGTCTGGTTTTATGCCAATACCAAGCTGTATTCATTACTATACCTCTATAGTAGAGATTGAAGTCTGAGATGGTGATGCCCCCAGATGATCCTTTATTGTACAGGATAGTTTTGGCTATCCTGGGTTTTTTGTTTTTCCAACTGAGTATTGTTCTTTCAAAGTCTGTGAAGAATTGTGCTGGGATTTTGATGGGAATTGCATTGAATCTGTAGATTACTTCTGGTAGAATTCCCATTTTTACTCTGTTGATCCTACCTATTCAAGAGCATAGGAGATCTTTCCATTTTCTGATATCTTCTTTAATTTCTTTCTTGTTATACAGGTGTTTCATTTGTTTGGTTAGAGTTACCCCAAGATACTTTATGTTGTGGCTATTATGAAGGGTGATGTTTCTCTGATTTCCTTCTCAGCCCATTTCTCATCTGTATAGGAGGGCTACTTTTTTTTTTTTTTTTTTTTTGAGTTTATCTTGTATCCTGCTAGTTTGCTGAAGGTGTTTATCAGCTGTAGAAGTTCTCTGGTAGAATTTTTGGGGTCACTTATCATATCAGCAAATAGTGACAGTTTGACTTCTTCTTTTCCAAATTGTATCTCTTTGACCTCCTTTTGTTGTCTTATTGCTATGGCTAGAACTTCAAGTACTATGTTGAATAGATATGGAGAATGGACAGCCTTGTCTTGTTTCTACTTTCACTGGGACTGTTTTGAGTTTTTCTCCATTTAGTTTGATGTTGGCTGTTGGATTAATGTATATTGCCTTTATTATGTTTAGGTGTGTTCCTTATATCCCTATTCTCTCCAAGACCTTTATCATGAAGTGGTGTTGAATTTTGTCAAAGGCTTTTTCAGCATCTAGTAAAATGATCATGTGCTTTTTTGTTTTGTTTTTGTTTCAGTTTGTTTTTATGGTGGATTACATTGACAGATTTTTGTATGTTGAACCATCCTTGCATCTCTGAGATGAATCCTACCTACTTGGTCATGGTGGTTGATTTCTCTGATATGTTTTTTTATTTGGTTTGCCAGTATTTTATTAAATATTTTGCATCTATGTTCACAAGGGAAATTAGTTGGTAATTCTTTTCCATAGTTGTGTCTTTGTGTGGTTTGGGTATCAGTGTAATTATAGCTTTGTAAAAAGAGTTTGGCAACGTTCCTTCTGTTTCTGTTGTGTGAAATAATTTGAGAAGTATTAGCTTTTCTTTGAATTTCTGGTAGAATTCTGCAGTAAATTCCATCTGGGCTTGAGCTTTTTTTTTTGTGGGGGGGGGAAGACTATTGATAACTGTTTCTTTTTACTTAGGGGTTATAGGTGTATTTAAGTTGTTTATCTGTTCTTGATTTAATTTTAGTGTGTAGTACTTATCTAGAAAATTGTCCCTCTCCTTAAAGTTTTCCAATTTCGTGAAGTACAGGTTTTTGAAGTATGACCTAATGATTCTCTGGATTTCCACAGTGTCTGTTGTTATATCTCCATTTTCATTTCGATTTTGTTAATTTGGATATTCTCTTTCTGCCTTTTGGTTAGTTTGGATAAAGGTTTGTCTATTTTCCCAACAATTTTTAAAACCAAAATAATACAATTCAAAGATTAATTTGATACTTGCAAGCTGAGGAATGATAGGAAAATATTAGCATTACTTTCTCTAATTGGACCACTATACTTCTAAAAGAGCAGGAAACCATACTTACATACAGTATCATAACACAACAGTCTTGAATCTCAGCCCTGGTGTTTTGGGCAGTATTTGAAGGCATTGTGTTAAATGACTGTGTGCACAGGATAACATGTGTGTTGTGTTCAGAACCATGGCTGCAGTGAGGCTGGCAACCAAATGCGCAGGTACTTCCAGATACACCTTGGATTCATTACATATTGAACTCTAATTAAACTAACCTGTCATTATCCTATGTGGGTATGTGCATGTAGGTTCTAGATCCAGGAGACCAAAGATGATGAATCCCCTGGAGCTGGAGTTCCAAGAAGTTGTGAGTCACTTGATGTAGGTGCTTGGATCTAAACTAAAAATCCATGCAGAAGCAGTATATGTTCTTACACAATGGGCCATCTCTCCAGCCCCCACAAACTTTCTATTGCTGCAGTATTTTGGGGACCCTCCCTAACATACATTCAGTTACATTATGCCAAGTTTAAGAACTTTTTTTTCCAATCACAAAGAGGATCCAGTAGGTGAAAATTCTCTCAGCTCCCCTCCCCACCATGATCATTAGTGTTAATTGACAACTGTTGACAGAATTTAGAATCACCTGGGAAATGGGCCTCCGGGCACATCTGTGAGGAATTACCTTATTACATTAATTGATAGGTAACACCCATCTTAATTGTGGGTATCATCATTCCACAGTAAGGAATCCTGGACTGCAGAACATCAAGAAAGTGTGAACTAGTTTGCTTTCATCCTTCTGTTTCCTGATTTGTGGATGTCATGTGACCACCAGCCTTCAAGCTCCTGCTATCTTGATTTTCCTGGCATGATACACCTTGAACTATCAGCCAGAATAAAAAGTAACTAAGACATAACCTATTTACCCTCCACAATACAACCTAGACAAAGTTATTTATGTGTCACTAGCCATGAAACAATATAGAGGTGCTATTAAATATCAAGAATTTGAAGTATCAAAAAACAAGAGTTTAAATCCAACCTCTGAGAGTGATTAGGCAGGGAAACCTTGATTGTCAATGGTGACACCTGCCTCAGAGATTTTGGGAGAATTAAGAGGATGACAATCAAGATGTCTGTTACTCAATGAATAAAAACTATATGGCAGCCATTAGTGCTACCAACCCTTATGGTCATCGAGGGCGGTGACACTCCTGAGAACTAGTCCCTCAGAGTCCACCCCTGACAAAGGTGACTGAGTGAGTCTCCAAGAGGAAAATAGTTTGAAACAGGTTGCAAATAATGATAAAGGACCAAAGTACAGTGACCACAAGGAGGAAAAGCTGAATTTTTACAGAAGTTTTAAGATTTTTTTAAATGACTAATTTTTTTTTTTTTTTTTTAGCACAGATTCATTTATACTCTTTAGGCATGTATTAAACATAGATTTAATAAATTATGGTGGTAAACAACTATAGGGATGGTAACACTCCATCTTCCAGGGTGGGGGCACTTGAGCCCCTCAGTTAACATTCATTTTCTCATGGCCTTTTCAGAGATGCCTTTTCTGGTCTCTTTAGCAGGAATAGCACCTCCCCTTTCTCAGTCTCTCGTCTTACTGTAATTCTGTTTTTTGATATTTGCTTCTCCCTGGCATTTTACTTTTGGGTTTTCTTTGAATGAAATATCTGCTCATATATGAATGATGGAACTTCCAATTCCAAAGCACACTTTTAATTTCTTCTCATTTATATGCATTCTTAAATTTCTCCCTTTATCCTGCTCCATCTCTTGCTCTACTTTCTGAGAAACATCTTCAACTTTATTTTACAACTCTTCTTTGTTGTAATTTTTAAACATCTGGCTAATTTTTAAAATTCAACAATATATTTTTTTTGCTCTGGTGTTATTATCTTCTAAGCTTATTGCCAGCTAACAGCGGAAAGATGTTCAAATGACAAGTAGTCATTTTTGCCTTTCAAAGACAACCACATGATCTAGTGGGCATGTTTTTTGTGCAAAATGGTGTGAGCAAAGGCTTTTCAGTTTTTAAAACCTTTAAGGTTTCCCTGTACTTGATCTGTGGTTGAGAAGTTGTATTTTGTATTAAAGGTAGCCCAGTTACAAATATCCTGGAGGGCATAAACAATCAGTGAATATGCAGTGCTGGGAGTAACTGTCTTGTGCATGTTATCCAAGGATTCTACCAATGAGTGGCATCCCAAACCCCTTGATGTTGATATAGAATCTCTCTATGCAGCCTAGGCTGAACGGTAACTCTCCATCCTCCTGTCACTGCATCTTGAATGCTAAGATTATAAACTCTGTCCCACCACACTGGGCTTCCTCCTACCCTCCATGATTGGAAGGGACATAGGGCATTCTATAAGCTATATCAAGTAGCTCCATCTATTAGGATGTACAGTTTGTATATTAGACCTTCTTGTGTATAATTTGGGCAGATCTTCGATGTTCTCCACTATCTGCCAGAAAAGTTTGCATCTGCAGGACTAAAGGAGGACCAACAGGGTAACACATCTGTTCTCACTGCTGCTGCATATTTAGTAAATCAATAGAAACATTAACATCATACACGGATTTTTGTTTTGTTTTTTGAGACAGGGTTTCTCTGTATTGCTTTGGAGGTTGTCCTGGAACTCTATCTGCAGACCAGGCTGGCCTCAAACTCACATAGATCCACCTGCCTCTACCTCCTGCGTGCTGGAATTAAAGGCGTGAGCCACTGATGCCTGGCCTTATATGGATTTTTTTCACAAGTGGATTAAAGGGAAGATATTATTGAATGAGAAACTTCTGAGGATTAGATTTAAAATCTACCTCTTCTACTGGATTAGTACCTAATTAGGTATACTTGTCAATTATCACTCGTGAGGAACCACTAATGCTATCCCCATTTCCAAACTTTGACAGCTCTTGCAGAAAAGAATACATTATTACCACCACCATTAACTTAAAACTCCACTCTTGAGGGCTGGAGAAATGTCTGAGCACTTGAGTACTACTCATTGCTCTTGCAGAGGATCCAAGTTCAGTTCCCAAGTACCTCACTGAGTAACTGAAATTGCCTGTAACTCCAGCTCCACGGGACTTCCGTGTAGGCACCTACACTCATGTACACACACCCAAACATAGGCATGCATATGTACAAATAATTAAAATAAATCTTAAAAACTACTCTCAAAAGAAAAAGGGTTCAAAACATTCCATGTTAAAATAAAAGCCTTGCTCTCCTAAAGGCAGATAGACTAAGCACAGAGAGTCATGATTTTAATCCTTGTCTGTGAAAAGAAGTAACTAGCAGTAAAGGCAGTAACTGGAACCTACTGAGGATACCTGGAAACTCTTGGTACTGGACTAAAGTATTAGATAAGAGGTTTGCTGTAGCCCAACTGTGAACTGCAAAGTTCTTCTAACTGGATCAATGTCATCAGGCTATTTAATTACTACTGACTTTATCCAGTGTTTTCTGTTGCTAGAATTCTTTTCTATAATCCTGACATGATACAAGTGTATAGAAACATGGCACAGTGTATAGAAACTTCAGTAATGTCATGGTCACAGAATCAGAACTGAATGTGTACACATGTGTGCACACAGTCAAATTTTTCATTTTTATTTGTTATTGTGTGTATGGATATGTGCATGTGAGTGTAGGTGACTATAGAGATCAGACAGGATTTCAGATGCCCCAGAGCTGGAGTTACAGATGTAGGTGCTGGGAACTAAACTCGGGCACAGTGTGCTCTTTTAATTACTAAGCCAACTCTCCAGCTCCACAGCCAAAAGCTTTAATGAGATCATTTGCATAATATGTGGATAAAGCTCAAACTCAAATCTCAGCTCATGTTTTCAAAATAATTTCTTACTGCTAATCTAATGATAAAAATCCACATACTTGGTAGATCAATACTATAGACAGCACCAGAAATAACTAGACCCTTCCAGAGTTATCAAAAACCACACCAGGGCATTTCAAACCTGCCTTTGCTTCCTTCCTATCTTTAGACTATATACCATAATGCCAAGTGGTGACAACCAGGAATCAACACATATATACACAAAACTGAAGAAAACAGACCGCTGACAGTCAAGCCCACTCAAGATTTGGGGTCCTGAAAATCAAGTGATACCCATATTCTACAGTCAGTCTCTGAAGGACCCATCAGTAACATGGTACCTTTGTCTCCTAATACTTTGATTCCTTCAGTAGAACAGTAACATCTATAGATTTGGAAGTGAAGTTATCGAAGTTCTGAATACAAGCATAATTTGGGCAATTTATTAAATCTTCCTGGGTCTGTTTCAATTATAGAATATGTACAAAAACTATGGGCGTTTTTAAAAAGTTATTCTATTACACCAAATAGGTCACCTATGTCAAGTAACTTACGCATACGAGGGCATCAAAAATGATTTAAGATATTCCCTCTTTGTGTTTATTAAGAAAGCATATAAAAATATATAAATTTCTCAACTCCAAATATAAATTCTAAAAAGCTACTGGTGGCCCAAGATGATTCAGAGAGTAAAGACATCTGCTGCCAAGCCCAATTACCTGTGTCCAACCCCTGGAACCCTCATGATGTCTGGAAAGAGAAAACTAACTCATATAAATTGTCCTCTGGCCTTCATTTACATGGTACAGTATGCACACGCATTGCAAAAAATATAAAACAGAACTACTGATACACAGATGAACCTCAAATGTAACAATGCTGACTAAAAGAAGCAACTAATAAGTGTATACTCCGTGATTTCATTTTTATGACATCCCGAGACAAAAGCTGAAAGCCAAGACTACATGGCTGGAAATTACAAACCCTCTGAGTAATATTCAATAATCAGAAAACTACAGTTAGGATGTGTAGGTAGCACTGTGGCAGAGGGTACTTCCACTCCTTACTAGAGAGAGCAGGAAGCAATTAGGACAGCTCGAAATAATCACTGTTCAGGAGGACACTAGAACACACCTCAGACAATATGGATGGCTCTTTCCAATAACATTACACAAAAAAGAAACTATTTTATACAAATTCATGTGATACCTAAGCATGGATAAAGACTTGAGGGATGCAACTATAATTCTGTTCATTTAAATTCATAAAGTCTTCCATTATAATTTTAAATTTTAAACCGTTATAGAGCAATTTATGGAAAAAAAAATCAAACTGGTAGTGATCCAAGACAACTGGAAACAAGGCAAATGAGTTAGCAACTCATTTTCCCAAGTTGTCTTTGTTTAAAGGAAATAGATTCTGAATCTGACAATCCTCAGTTTTACAGGTGAAATTCTGAGACCTAAACATTTTCATGTCTTTGTCAAACCACCCATGCAAATCAAGGGAGATGCTTCACCCTGAAGGATTCGGACATAGCAGTTTCCCATAAGCTCTTCAACCTTGGGTCTTCGGGCCTAAGAACTGCTGTTTAATAGATGACAAGAACAATTAAACTCTAAATTTTTAAAAATGAGAAACATTTCTCAAACCTCCCCCACTTCTAATTCCTCCTTTCCTGAAACCCATGAAGAACAGAGTTCTGAGGTTAAGGGGCCAACATGACACAAGGTGTTCCATGATGTGAGCTATGACAAAGTCAATCAGGGTGGTGCATGCCTATGATCTAAGAAAAAGCAGAAGAGGTGCCAGGGATTCCAGGACAGTCTGAACTACACAGTGAGACACCCCCCCCCCCACACACACACACATAAAAGTTCTGGCAAAAGCAGATAAAGACAGCTTTGGGAGGAGGGTGAAGGAGCAGCTAAACAGAACCCACCTCCCACCCTGGCTCAGTATTAAATTTGAAAAACAGAAAAATTTGTTTCTCCAAATCTAAAAGCAGAAATTTCAGGATACTGCCTCTGTAGGTATACCTAAGCCAAAGCACTAAAATCTCCTAATTCCACCCCACATTACATGTAACTCATTTAATTTGCATGCATATTAGTACAGATTGTGTTCATTCGTTTAAAATTCACAGTAAACTTGAAAATAAAATATATTAGAACTACTGACTCCCAACACCTAAATAACAATCAACAAAGTTTCAGATTGATACAAAACACTATCTCTTGGGACAACTGGTCTGAGAATCCATGCCAAGAGAGTCACAAAGGAAACACCAGTTACACTCTTAGCAAACTCTCAAATCAAAAAACAGTTTAAAACATAAACTGAATTACAGTTCTATTACCCTCAGCAGAAGCCCCACATTTCAGGCACCTCTGACACCCTGGGATTCCCCACTGCAATCCACGTTTCACTCCCACAGCTTCATGCCACGTCTTGTCAGGGACTCCCCATGGGAATCTGACTCAGCTACATACTGCCTGGATTCTTACTTTCCTCAACAACCCTGGTGCAAGCCTCTAAGACTCAGTAACTCTTACATTCTACATGCATACAAACTGACTACCACATAGATGACACCAGGTCCTGATACCAGCTTGAGCCAAGTTCAGCCCCTTTGAACCATGGCTGTAATATGAAATAGCCTTTGATTGTCTAGTCAGCTAAACCTGGGAAAACCCTTACTTTTTTTGTTTTGTTTTGTTTTGTTTGTTTTTGTTTTTAAAGCAAAGTCTTTCAAATGCATTTTCCATCCTGGGAGTTTGGTGAGCAAGGCCATGAATGTCCTATTCCTGGAGGTTCCTCAAAGCACCCTTCCTGCAGTCCCAGTAGAGTGTGGCTTCTCTTTTAGAACACTAGTCTATTTAGCAACTACTTTTGTCAGCAACTTAAGGGTTCTGCTTTCCTGGCCATCAAGGCATTTTCATAACTTTCTGCATCAGTTTTTCTTCCAATTCTCACTGTAAACCTGGCTAAAAGCAGCCAGTAACAACCACAACAGTGCCATACTATTCTGAAATTTCCACTACCAAATTAATCCTTGAACTTGTCCTCACTCAAAATTTCAGGGCAGGGAGGGGCAAAACAAAATATACTAGAGTTTAGCAAGAATGAACTCTAGTCCAATTCTTAATAGAACCGATATAAGCTAGGCTTTCACTGGCCACAGTTCTATCAGCATTCTGATTTTCTAAACGCTCAGCAGAATCTCCCACTAAGCTCTGCTGATAGCATTCAAGAGCTTTCCTACTTTGTTTTTTGAAACTTTTAAAAATTCCTCTAAGAAAACAAACAAACAAACAAACAAACACAGTTCTGCAGGCTAAAAAACCACATGGTCAGGTTCAGTCACAATGACTGTTCATCAGAGAGAGGGGAGAAACCATGGGAACATTCAAAGGCTTGCCCCTATTTACTTACTTTACCTCCTGCAAGTTCCATTGCCTCCCCTAGCAGCACCAAGAGCTGAGAACCAAACATTCCAAATGTGAACAAGTCTGGGAACATCTGATTCAGACTGTAACAAAGATAAGTGGGTGGCTACCAAAAAAAAAAAAAATCTTCAAAGTTTCTACTCAAGAGTTGACAAGAAATACAACAGTAGGGGTTGGGGAAAAGTTTAAAGAAGGACTTGCTATGCAAATGTGAGGTTGAGAGTTCAGATGCCCAGCCTATGCCTTGAGAATAGTCTAGGCAGTCACGTCCAGTGGAGAGATGGTTTTGCTGGATATACCTGATGAGAACCTAGGAGGCACATTTATGAAGAAAAAAACTATTTTTTCATAGTTTTCAGTTTTTATAGACACACATAAAGATCTTCTGTCTTTTTTGAAATGTGGGTCTTGCTATACAGCTGGCTGACTCTGAACTTGAAATCTTCCTGCCTCAGCCTCCAGAGTATGAAGATTAAGGTATGTAACAATGTTGCCCAAATAAATATATGACTTCACTGATCATCTTTTAAAGTTTTCTCTCTTGAGTCTCACAGCTTTCTTAAGAGCTCACAAAGTAGTCAGATCATGTTAATATTTGGGGGTCATTCTTTTCAATTTGCTGTCTCACATCTCCCTTTATGCTCTCTAACAAACATAAAATGAAGAGGTCTGCTTCCTCAACTATGAAATAAAGGCTTAAAATTTCCTCATGTTCTTTTCCTGAAGACGCTGCACTCTTCTAAGCCCTATCATTCTATACCCTTGGTCCTTCAAATGTATGCAGAAAAAAACCTCTGTACACAAACCCTCCAAAGAAACAGGAACATGCCCCCCATTTAACGAAGTTCTTTCTCTGGGTAAGCAAGTAGACAGGTATGTAGATAACAGATAGAGAGAAAGAAAAAAACAAATGCATTGTTTTCTCCAACAAGATATCCTGAGAAGGCAGACTGCACAGAAGCTGGAGGATGACTCAGGAAATCCACAGCTGTCAGAAATAAAAACAGCCTTAGCAAAACATGCCAAGTACTTAAAGACAGCAGTCTCCACATTGAGGAAAATTTAACTGAAATAATTATTGTCAAATTATAGTCTAAGTACAATTAAGAAATATATTTTTAAGGCCACCCCCACACAGCATCACTACAGATCAATTCCCGCAAAGCTTTTCCTGTGAAATGTCCCCATGCACACACACTGGAACAGTAGTCAAGCCCATCTCCTTTACCATCAGACTGAGGAGGCTTCCTCATCTTTTTCTGTAGTTCGCATCCCTATCAATGACTACCATCTGTTCAAATCAACAGATTAACGTGACAGTTCAGATTTTGGATGATCTAGTAATTTTCTTATCCACCCAGCTTAACCTTTTTATCAAATCAATACAAAGCAAGCATAATTTAAACAAACCCAAATTATTCACTATTCACACCCAAATTAACACTTCATAGCAATAAAGTAAAAACAGAGTCACATCTAACAAAAGAAGGGAAAAAGACTGCTTAAGTTTGTTAAAATATGAGAACATTGCTTTGACAACTCACATAGATAAAAACAAAACAAACAACCACTAAGTCCGGGCCAGCAAGATGTCTCAGTGAGTAGGTGTTGACTTAAGGTGGATCCCTGAGGCCCACACAATAGAAGAAAACAGACATCCACTGTTGTCCTCACCCCCCCCCCACATCACAACATACATGCCTGTTGTGCAATATTTGCTTACACTGTGTGAAGATGTGCCACTGTGATTGGTTTAATAAAGAGATGAATGGCCAATGACCAGCCAGGACTTCCAGGGAGAGAAAACTATGGGAAGAAGAAAGGCAGGAACACCAGCAAGACTGAAGAAGTCCTACGCCTGGTACAGAACAGAGGTAACTGAGTCACATGGCAAAATGTAGATTAATAAAGATAGGTTAATTTAAGTTATAAGAGCTAGTTGGAGAAAAAACAGCCTAAACTAAGGCAATGTTTTCATAATTAATATTAAATGTCAATGTCATTATTTGGGGGCTGGCATTCCAAAGATAATTCAACAAGAAAGCTTACTGCATAAGCCCACCTATACATATGCTATATCTGTAGCCATAGACAACTCAGCATGGTAGCACATTGTATAATCCCAACATTAGCAATTGAATTCCAGGCTAGTGTGGCTACTTACAGGGATTCCATCTTGAAAAATTAAAACAAAAATAAAAAGACACAGCCAGGCGTTGGTGGCACACACCTTTAGTCCCAGCACTCAGGAGGCAGAGGCAGGCAAATCTCTGCGTGTTCAAGGCCAGCCTGGTCTACAGAGCTAGTTTCAGGACCAAAGCAATACAGAGAAACCCTGTCTCGAAAAACAAAAACAAACAAACTCTTCTTCCAGAAGGCTCACAGTCACTTCGAACTGCAGCTCTGGGACATCCGAGACCTCTGGCTTCTGTGGGCATCTGCACTCCTGTGCACATACTCCCATACAGACATACATAATTAAAAATAATAAAAGAAAAATATCTATCTGTAGGCCTTCTGTTACAAAGATGTGTCCTAAGATCTACCTACCTCTGTGGCTGTGTGCACAGCAACTACTTTATGAAGATAAACAGGGTTCAGAGGCTGTAGGGTACAGACTCAAGCTGTTTGCCAGGGTTCTCATGGTCCTTCCACCTTTGAATTTTAAAAATAATGAATGACTATAAAAATAATCCTACCTCCAAATCATCCTGCTTATCACTAATGTGGGGAAGAATAACACAATGTAAGACTAGGATGCACAAGCAAAAGCCCACAATGTGGGGAGAACAGCCAGTCTCCACAACAAATAAACTGCATTAGCCTCTAAAAATGAGAGACTATCATCAATTTAAAAACAAAACAAAAAAACTGAAGACATGTGCCAATCAATCAAATGCTTTCTGTGAAACTTATTTTCCTTCAAAGAATTAGCTGTAAAAAGCCATGTTTGGAAAACAAAAATGAAGAAAAAATTCAGTGTAGATAATAGTAAGAGATTAATTTTGTAGGGTGTGACAGTATGATTTTCTAAAGTCCATACCTGACAGATGTACACACTAAATAGTTAATAGGTGAATGATGGAAGCTACCATTTGAAAAGGAACAGATAAAAATAAATGGCAAAATTTACTGTATTATTCTACTGCTATGTCATTTAAATTTTCCTTAAATCAAAAATATTCTTAAGGAAATATACTTAAGGACTGAAGAAAGGATAAGAATCTAAACCCCTAAATTTGGCCACCATCCAACAGGCATGAACAACTACAGAGAGCCTAGGTATGTAAGTAAATCAACAAGAGGCTCATGCTAATGGCCTTCAACTACAGAGAGGCTCTGGTGAGCTTCTTTATGCAGAGAAGAATACAGCCACCGAAGTCTTAACAAAATCAATCTCTCCCAACCTCTATCCAGAGAAATCATTCAAGGAAACTGAACTATGGCATGTTAGTTTCAAACACCATATGTTGTTTATTTCCAAGTCTTTAGGAGTTCATCTCTGTGCTGTTCAAGTTTCTCAAACAATCATATAAATAAATATAATTGTACAAAATTGAAGGAACCACCTTTTGCACAGTAAAAATACAACCATGGCTGCTCCATGCTCTCCACTTAGCAGAGGCTTTTTAGTATGACCTCATGTTAGGTATAGGTATAGTAGGAGCATTAACTGACTGTATCACAAACTTGTATCAAATACACCTATTTTTCTATTTTCTATTTTTATAGCAGTCTGCTGCACTTATGTAATATTAGAAGGCACCACTCAAATGCTTTAACCACTAATAAAATACAGATTAGTTCAATAACCCAGGCACCAAGGAATCTCTCATCAGGCAAGGAAAATAATGAATTCAAAATACTTTACCTTGCAAAATTTATGTCTGCCACCGACTTCTATTATCTTTTACCAACCTATTGTCCCCTAATTTTGGCTCTTCTATGCTGTTTGTAACTTGAACACAATTTGGTTAGTGATGGAGGTAAAAAGAGAACCTATAAAATCAAACACATGATGCTTAAAGAATGACTATAGTGTTAACACATAACAGAAAATCAACCATACACTAATACATATTTGATTGTAGAAAAGCCATCTGGGGATCAAGTTCTCTTGGGTATCTGTTTTGCTGTTGTTGTTTGAGATGTTAGTCTTTTAGGAACAGGACAGACTATTCCATCCCAGAAACAGAAAGGAACATTACCACCAGCAAGGTAGAATTAATTAGCTCAGATTCCTCTGCTTTTAATATTACAAGCAAAGGTGTTACTTCCTTAATTAATACAGAAGTAGCTATATTTATCCACACTAAGATTTAGATGGTGTTCAGTTATTAAAAGCTCTTCTACTTAAAGAACTTGGCTTCTAAGAATCTGAGGTTGGATTTGCCTTTCTAACATTCACTGTTAACAGTAAAGATGCCAGAAGGCAGCAAACTTTACTGTACATAATAATCTCACAAAACAGTTTCTGTTTCTATTGCAAGCTTAATGAGAACCAAAGAACGAGAGGGCTGGAAGATCAAGCACCTGCTAACCCTCCCCCATCAAAGCTAGCTAGGCAAGGTGGCACACATCTCTAATTCCAGCACTAAGGTGTCAGAAGCAGGAGGATCAGGAGTTCAAGGATATTGGCTACATGAAGACCTTATCTACACACACACACACGCTGTGATGTTAATTTTGGTGGTCAAGTTGACATCTAAAGTCAACTAAGATTCAAGCAGTTAGGCATGCCTGTGAAGGATTTTCTTGATTAGATCATTATGTGGTGAAAAGAACCACTCTCAATCTAGGCTACACCTTTTGATGCAATACACACAAAAAGTCATGGAAGAAGGAAGCTTTCACTTTTTGTCTGCCTGCTCTCACCCTTGCTGGCAAGTTCATCTATCCTGCCACTGAAGCATTCATTTATAAGCATTCATTATACCCAGGACTCCAGCACCAGACTGGGACTGCTGAAATATCCAGTTGGTACAACTACTGGATCCTTGGCCTTTCTGTCAGAAGACAGCTACTGGACTACCTGGACCACATCCTGTAAGCCATTCTAATAAACTGATTCTGTTCCTTTAAAGAACCCTAATTTGATACCTAAGCTAGGATATGAATACAGGTAGTATGGCTCAGGATCCACACTGTAACATGAGCATGTGCCTTCCATAACAGCATCATCACCACTAGAAGTTTTAAGAAGGAAATTTTTTAAAAAGTAAACCATTAGCAACATACTGTGTATATATAGCAAGGAAGACTCCATAAATGTTTTTAAAGTGTTACTTACTACTACACCTAAAACATACCTAAATACTTAAACAATTCTAATCATAGCCTTAAGATTGTTATAAGCAAACTTTAATCTGTCCAGGTTCATCTATAAACCACCACAATAAGCTGACCTGTTTTTTCCCAATTCTTTGTTTTGGGAACAGATACAGAGGTTAAGAATGAGTCAGGTTTTCTTTTTTTCTAGAGGTTTCTTCTCTCAGACTTTCCTATGAAAGAGGCTGGGACTTCTTTCTAAAAGGCTGGGATCTTTGAAGAAGGAAACAACAATGGAATGCAGCCTCTGAAAATTCAAAGCATGTGAAGTTAATGCTAAAAGAAATTGCTCAGCCTAGAACCTGACTAGTTTCAGTGTCTAGGGCACACGATGCTCTTAACAATGTAGAAAAGACTGTATTACCACACCTTCTCCATATTCATGCCCTTTATTATTGAGGGAACCACTCAATAAAGACATCTCTCCTTCCAGTACACCTCTTGTTACATCTAGTTGGACAAAAAAAGCCAATCACAGAGGCCAATGCCTAAACACGCTAACAACAAGAACATGACATCACTAGAGATAAAGGTACCTGCTGGACAAAGCATTCTCTTATATTTGAAACAGAATGTACCAAGAGAACAAAACATTGAGCAGTATGAGCAGGAAGGAGAGATGCTATAAAGCTGATTTAAGTCTGAAAAGGCTATGCAGGGCCTTGTGCCTAGCATGAATAAATAAGTTAAACATATAGACCAGTAGGTAGAATGAGGTAGCCAATGAATGAGAAAAGGAGGGTGGAAAATCTTAAGAATCTTTGGCAAATGTCAAAATGCTAAAAGCCATCTAAAAAAAATTGCTTACTAAAGCACTTGGATCTGTCCTGTCCCCCACAGAATGATGGTATTAATCATCTATTTTCATAAATAATGCTGGAAAACAGACCACAACATTTCAGTTGTATACAAATAAAAACTTGACATTCACTTAGTTTCATTCAACTGAGTTAGGTTAGTGTTGCTGAAAGCTGTTAGTCATAGTCTGTGTTCTGTGGTCTCACAATGAGACCAGGGGCTGTAGCTACTGTCTTTTCATGGTAATAACCAAGGCACTGAGAACAAACCTATTGGACGAACACACCACACAACTCTGCCTTATCCTATCCACAAACATAGCTGTAGGTCACAGCAAGTCAAATGCCCAAGCCCAAAATCAAGGGACAGAATTCAATGTAGGAAACAACCCCAAAAGAATGAAGGAGAATGTGATCTACTATTTCACCCCATACCATTTTTCAAAGCTAGCCAGGTTTAATCCCTGTTCCTTGAAACCAAAAGAATCAAACTGAACTGAGTGGTTAAATACCCTGAACTAATTCCTACTTCCTGATATGACACTATCTATGGATCCTCATCCACCTTTCTCTCCTGAAAATGTAGGATATGCACTATATATACACTATCAATTTAAACAACAACAAAATAAGCTAAACCACAATAACTTCTAATTGAAATGGTGTGGAGATAGGGAAAACCAAGTAGGTATTTCGACCAGAAAGCTGTTCTGAACACTCTGCCAAGGAAGTCAATCAGTCTCCTGTGGTGCAATGAATCACAGTACCCATACATCCAAGGCTTTTTGAGAACTCTAAGCACCTTTATGATAAAAACAAGCAAGAACACTTTGAGTGGGATTTGCCATCTACTTTTTAAATGAGAAAAAGTCATGAACACTCTCCCGCCCCATACATACACCAAGACAGAAAGAGGATAAAGTCAAAGTGAGGTGCAGGGTAGAACTAAATGGTTAGAAAACAAAATAGTACAATTCAGGAAGTTAAGACAATTTTCCAGGAAGACAAGGAATGTTTACTGTCAAAAAACAGAGAGACTTTTGAGAAAGCTACTGCTTATTCAAAGAAAAAATATTTTGAGTACATTTTCAAGTATGAGATATTCCAAAAGAAGAAGAAGCAGCAGCAGCAGTAGCTGCTGCTGCTGCTGCTGCTTACTCCTTTCTAAAAGAATTAGCAAAGACTCACTGGTATCTGCTAAAGGAATCTCATTCCTCAATAAACAAGTTAATTAACGACAACACAAGTGTGCACAACAACACACACAGAATTAGACCTACCTTGAACTGTTGTTTTAAAGACTTTAAAATACATCTAAACCCAGATTGTCCTGGCAAAAAATCTAATTCAGGTTTAAAATTAGGCCACAATTAAGAGAACACAGAGGCAACAAAACAGCCTTGGCACAGGAAGGATGCAGTACTAGAATACCTGTGTGCCACAATTTCCCAAGAGTACTCAACGTGAGCCAACACATCGCAAAAACTCCCGCAAGTTCTCTTCATCAGAAGGTGTAAATTTCTAATTCCAGAAGAGTTTTCTACCAGCACCTCTAGTATAAACACCATGAGAACAACCATTCAGGAAAACAAAGATGGCTTGTGCTTGGGAACCTTAACATCTTACCTGCTACCAGGGAACTCCATGAATTACAAACCGCAACTTCTCCAAGTTCACCTCATATATACTCTCTTTATCTCCAACAGAAACAGCTTAAGAAGTGACTATGTTAAAAAAAAAAAAAAAAGAAAAGAAAAGAACAAAACCTTGCATACTCTTTATTTCTCTTCTGTTACTAAAAAGGAACTGCCTTTGTGGTGACAGAAACCCCCTCACTCCTAAACCTCTTTGTGACAAATAAAACCCAAACTCAAAATACCTTACAATCCTACAGAAATGGTTTCCTGCCCCAAGGAGTACGCAGGCTGAGATGATCTATTTTAAAAGCTGTGTCCTCACCTGTTTCGATAAGGCGACTGCTATGACTGTGTAACACTGCCCAAAGAGGGGCTTCAGGGGTAAAAGAGATGTGCTGTGCTGGCTCAAACACACTTAGCTAAGTTAGGAAATTCTCTCACTTGAGGTGCCCACTCAGCCTTCAGTCTTCATGTTCTTTTCTTCTCAGGGTAGTGAGGGTTTGTGAGAATAGTCCTGAGCCACTAGGAACTTAATCACAATCTCAGAGATGATGCTTAAGAGTGGGCCCAGCACTACAGGGGTGTAGCGTGTATGTTTCCGCCAGCCCGTCAGCCCGCCAGTCTGGGCCCACAGCCGTGCCAGCCCCCAATAACACTCAGAGACTCTGTATTTGATACAATCCTGTTGGCCAGTTACCATTACTGTTTATGGGCTAGCTCTGTCTTAATTATTAACCCATTTCTACTTATCTAAGTATTTCCACGTGGTTGTCTTATCGGGGAGCCGCGCGGCAGGCTTCCTGCTTCTTCCCGGGCTACATCTCGACTCCACCCTACTACTTCCTCTTTCCTCCTTCTGGGCGCCTAGCCCCGCCTATCTTGTTTCCTATTGGCCACAGGGCTTTATTAACCAGTATGAGAAACATATATACAGAATAACATCTCCCATCACAGGGGCACACACACTGGCCACAACACTGCTACTTTCCTGCTCTTCTCCAGTAGCCTCCAACAATCCAACTCTCTGCATGGCAGATTCTGAAAGATACATGGTATGGAGCCGATACATATCTTCTGCCAAATCCCAAAACTGATTCAGAGTGTGGCTGCATAACGATGACAAGGTCATTAAAGAGTCAATTAGGCAAAATGGGTCAGTAGGTCCATCCTAATCCAATCTAACTGGTGTTCTTACACAAAGAGGAGGAGGTCTGAACACAGACAGGAACAGCTCACTCAAATCCCAAAACTGATTCAGAGTGTGGCTGCATAACGATGACAAGGTCATTAAAGAGTCAATTAGGCAAAATGGGTCAGTAGGTCCATCCTAATCCAATCTAACTGGTGTTCTTACACAAAGAGGAGGAGGTCTGAACACAGACAGGAACAGCTCACTCAATCCAAGAGAGACTTCCTACAAAACCAACACTGCCAAAAGACACTTTGATCTTAGACTTCAGAACCACCAGAGTTGTGAGCCATCAAGCCTGTGGCATTTTGTTATGACAGCCCTGGCAAAGTGATGCAACAGAGAACATATTCTGCTATAAAATCCAGTGAATGCGAGAAGAAATGCTACACACAAATCCAATCTTAAGGGATTTTTAATGCCTTATAGAACATCAAGGTATCTCAGTTACTGGGGTGAAAGTTATTTCGTCCCTTTAGCAGCACTGCCAGACTTTGTCCTCTGCTCCAGTGACCACCCATGTCCACATCTATGTTTGCACTGTATTTCAGGGCCATATTTGAGGCTGCCCTTGGCTCGGTACGGGTGATAGACAAACTTAAATACTGATGCTTTCTTCAACATGTCTTCCTAATGTGACATTTCTGGCATTCTTATAATTCTGATCACTTCCTACAGGTCTCTGAAGACACCCTGCTACTATATACGGTCTACCTTTGCAGGAGTGATCACCTTTGGGTGCCCTGTAAAATTCTTCCTGACTCTGTGACAAGAGAGGTCTTCAGAAAACCATTTTTATGCCTATAAGTTGAGCAACATTTCATTACTGTAACTGTTTGTGAAGGGCATTATCTTCTCAGTTAACACCTGAATACATATGGTATTAAATGTATACTGAATTATCAGTATGAAACTATCAGTAACTCCACACTAACCCTCACCAGCATAAATATTACTATTTTAGTTCTCTTCCTAGCAATGTGACTGGTAAGTAATCAATGTGCCCTAAGATATCACAGACAAATCTTTGAGCAATATAAACAAAGTATACAACAGAGAGAACTAATCTTTGGTGAAAGAAGTTGGAAATGCACTAGTAGGAGATTTTTTTTTTTTTAGGAAAGAGGCACAAGAAATCCTTATAAGGCACTGGCATGTTCTCTGCTGATCCCAGGGTGGTGGTTAAACAGTGTATACACACACACACTCACACTGATGCATATACACACACTCTTACACACAAACATATACACTCACATGCATGTACTCTCTCACACACACACATGCATATACTCACACACATGCTCTCTCCCTCCCCCCTCTCTCTCTCACACACACACACACACAAACAACTACAGCTGGAATATTTTTCTTTGCTCCAGTTATACCAATCTCAAACAGTGTATGTGTAAGTATTCTTTATAGGAATGCATGTTATGCTATGAAATATAAGTCCTGCTGCATTGTCTTCACCTAGCTCACCCCAAAAAAATCAGTGTTCAATAAACATCTGTGACTAAATGCCAGATGTGGTGCCACCTCTGTGGGTAAAGGCACATGCCTTGTGGCCTGAGGACCTGAGTCCCATCTTCAGGACCCACATGGTAGAGGGAAAAAAGCGGCTTCTGCAAGTTGTTCCCCGAGCTCCTCATACATGCTGAAGCACAATCTCTCTCTCTCTCTCTCTCTCTCTCTCTCTCTCTCTCTCTCTCTCTCTCTCTCTCTCTCTGTCTGTCCGTCTGTCTCTAAAAGCTAGTTATGGAAGTACACTTGGAAGACAAGACAGAGAGTTCAAAGCCAGCATAATCTCATGGTAAGAAAAATCCAGTCCAGCAATATAATCAAAGTCAGGCTAGAGCCAAACTCTAGGAAATATTACAATCCACCAAACAAGCAAGAAATTTGTTTCACACAGATATATTGTGTCAGAAGGTTCAACATAGGCAGCATTTCCTTGTCCAAACTGGTCAGAAACACAATACCTGTGTTTAGCTCTACTACCGAGACATAAGGTCTTAATAGCATTTACAAACACTAGGGGGCAGTATGGAACTTTAACAAATATAAGCACTACCAATGCCAAGTATGGAGGTACACACCTATGATCCCAGCTAGTGGAAGGTAAGACAGTGAACTAAAGGTCAGTCTGGCAACCTGGGAAGAAGATTGTCTCAAAACACCCAGCAACAACAAAAATGATCTAAACATACTAGCAATACCACCAAAAGGAAGCCTCTGCCTACGGATTTTGGGAATCCCCATCTCATTTTTCTGAGTACATGTTAGTTTCCTATCCATCCTTCCAAACCCAAGTGAGATGTGAGTTCTTTGGGGATGTCCTTTCTAACCTCTCTCCATATTCCTCTATGTTCCTTTTACTCTTTTACTTAATGTTTCATTGCAATCTAAGTATAAGTCAAATCTACTTCCCCTTGTGACATGTGTCACCCTAGCACCAAGAACATGGCAGGAATCTCCCAGATCATGAAAGTACCTGCAGAACTGACTGAAATACGACACCAGTGGACATGCCATACCACTCAAATGTCCAACTGGAGATTCTCAAAACAAGTGATCTCCCAGATAAAGTAGTCTGTATCAAAGAAGAAGTAGTGAAAAACTTTATTCTCTAGGATGTTGTTTTGAGGTTGTAGCTACTGGCTCTCATAGTGAACTTCAGGGTGGCACCCTGAACACTAAATAACTTAAATGCCAATGATAAGATCTGCCAGGTAAATTGCAGTCCTGAAGCAGCAGCTCCCTCACCTCAAGGGGTGCTCAGAACAACCTGGTCCTAGGGGGTGTGCAAGCACAGGACTCAACATGCAGTGAGGCAGAGACAGAGAAATATGCAGACTTACAGTTGTACAGAGAACAATTATTACTAAGGACTTACTGACAGAATTGTTATCCTAGGTGGCATCAAGACCAGGTGGGCCAAAAGGGGGTTTGGAACAGAAGTGAATCCACTTTGGCTAGAATGTAGCTTAATCATCTTAAAAGAATACAGAAAGAGCATCCATGGAGTCAGTAGCTAACTGCAAAGCCCCAATTCCAAGTTTTATCTATGTATAGTACTCTGAGAAAATGCAATAAAATACACCTAGGGTTACTCAGAGGCAACTATGTCAGTTAAAACTCAAAATGGCTGCTTTTGCGGTAACTCTGCGACCAAAAGCAAGCTATGTAACCTCCTAGTGCCTAAGCTCCTTCACTGAGAAAATGAAGGTAATAACAGTGCCTTTAATCTCAGTGAGATTAATCAAGGACTAAATAAAATAATACATAATTAGTACTGGTATCCCCCAAGCACTTCAAAAACTGTTTGCTCTTTATTTCACAGCTCTGGGATGGGACACAATACCAAGGTTTTATCCACTTCGATGCCTGCCTTTCTGGCACTGGGGCCAGACCTAGACCCTGACCTTACTTCTGGACTCCTTGCTGCACATCTGAGTCCTCCCGGAATGCTCTAGGGAAGGTGTTTTTAATAAAACACCTCTTCTCTGGACCCACTTTTCTTCTATTCTCTTACGGGAAAACTTAACTATTTTCCCTCATGTCCTAGCAGCTCCTCTCTTGTCAACAGACTAATGACAACAAAATCAACCTACTACACATGTCTGTGATGGCAAATCCTGATTGCCAGTAGTCCAGAAGACTAGATATCCCAGTTAGTCTTCAGTATATACTGAAATCCTGAAGAAGTAGGCTCAATGCTAGTAGAGGAATGGACTTGCTAGCCAGTGCAAGTGTAAGCAAGAAAAAGACAAAAAAGAAAAGCAAGCTTCCTTCTTTGTGTTCTTATAACAGCTGCCAGAAGGTATGGCCCAGATTAAAGGTGGAATTTCCCATCTCGAAAAAAATCAGATTAGAAGTAGGTCTTCCTTCACACATCAAATGATTTAATTAAGTTACAAAACCAAAAACAAAAAACAAAACTTACAGGTGTACCCAGAGGCTTGTGACTTAATTAATTCCAAATACAGTCAAGCTGACAACCAAGAATAGTCATCACAGGTACTATTTTGTATATGTTGTATCTTTCCAGACACAAAAGGGGCTACATAAATGCCTTTGAATATAAAACATGTTTTTAATTCTCCATGCTCCAATTCTCCATTAGAATGGAGAAGACCAACTTGACCCAAATTGGTTATTTTAAATACTACACTACCCACATCACAATTTATTTGGTGAAGAGAATATTTCACATGTACAAACCAAATCAGCCTCTACACTACATCTGTAAACAAACCCCCAGGAACAAGATAAATTAGAACTGAGGTGATGGGAGATGTGATTCTGTATATATGTTTCTCATACTGGTTAATAAAGCACTGTGGCCAATGAGATAACAAGATAGGCGGGGCTAGGAGACCAGGAGGAGGAGAGAGGAAATAGTAGGAGTCGAGATGTAGCCCAGGGAGGAAGGAAGATGCCCACCACGGTTCCCCGATAAGACGACCACGTGGAAATACTTAGATAAGTAGAAATGGGTTAATAATTAAGACAGAGCTAGCCCATAAACAATAATGGTAACTGGCCAACAGGATTGTATCAAATACAGAGTCTCTGAGTGTTATTTGGGGCACACGTGGTTGTGGGACCATGGCGACAGAACCAGCAGCAGCCGACGGGGAAACCTGCTGTAACATAATGGTGTCAGAAGCGGGATTGAGAACTTTCACTTAAAACCTAACAAATGCTTAACAAATAGTTTTAGAAACAAGGGAACAGAGACTAGCAAGACTTCTTAGTAGCAGCATTTTCTCGGTTGGATTTGTTTTGCTGTAGACAGAGATGTGCGCGGCTCCTTTAAGGTAGGTTTCCAAAATTAGCATAAGCGGCAAAAAAGCCGCCTTGCTTTTAAAGAGCTCTGCTAACAATTCAATGGTGTGTATGAGAGCTGCAATGAAGGTTTACACTGTGTTTTAAAAACTACGCTGGCTTGGGAGAGAAAAAGAAACGGGATACAATGGTTTAAAAAAGAAAAAAGGAAGTAGAATTAATCCTAGTACTCGGCAGACAGAGGCAAGCAGATTTCTGTGATTTCAAAGTAAACCTGGTATGGAGTGAATTCCAGGACAGATAAAAGTTACACAGAGAAACCCTGTCTCAAAATATGTAAAAATAGAAATAGAATAAATAGAGTAATAAAAAAGCCACGTAAAGATGGAAAACACAGAGAAATTTTGGATACTATACGCGTTTCTGTTGTCTTTAAATTATTTGATTGCTGAGAAAATAACAACTACTAATAAAAGAAATGCTGCTGGATTAATTCAATTTATATATTTTAAGAATGCTTTGACTCCTAAATTTAAGCCTAAGGACAAGCTACTGGGGAAAAGGATTTCTATTTTTGTTTCCACAGAAAATGAAAAGCTATGGATTCTTTCCAGACTTATATGGTTTGATCAAGCCAGACCCCCTGAAACAGCTCCCCAGGTGATCCAACAGTCAAAGCAGTTGAGACAAAGCCTTGCAGACTACAGCCAAGATTTCTGCATCTTCTTTGGACCCCCATGACAGCTCCCTCTACCAGCAGGAAGTAGTTTGGAAAGAACGACGCCCAAATTCCCAAATATTGTTTATAAATGTTTGTTTTCATTTAAATGGACTTGGTTATAAATGGCTATAACCACAAACAATCTTTTTAAAGGTAAAAAGGGAATTATGGTATAGATATGAATACTTTGCTTTGGAATGGATTTTCTTTTATTGATACAATTTAAGGTCAATTTTGTGATATGTATATTTCTCCTCTTGTTTAGGTATTATGTTTATATAGCTCATTGGAAAATGTAATGTATAATTTAGTACAGATTAGAGAGTAGCCTATGATAATGAAAACTTTAGAGTTAAGTTAATTAGGATTTCTAGATATGCAGAGATGTATTTGAGATGAATAGGCATTCTTCAAACCTTTCAAAGACCTACAGAATATGGCATTTAAAATGGTTTAGGGATTTTCTTGACAGTGAGACACAACTGCTCCTGGTAACACCACCTACAGAAGAAAGGAAGATGGACATCAAAGAAACACATTATGAAGTTTGCTTCTAATATGGCAAGACTAGCCATTTGGGCAAGGTACTGCTCTTCTGGACTGTTTGACTTTATGTTGTAGAAACTGGACATGCAGGACCCACAAAAAGGTGACTGCTGATGCAAGATGGACATTGCTACAGGGTTCCTGCTTCATGGAAGAGGCTGCCAGACAGCCTACAGGACACAGAGAAAAGTTTCCTGCCTTGTTGGGGAGTCTGGACACACACTATGGCCTATGGGCTGAAGATGGAACATTACAGAAGAACTTCGGGTGACTGACCAGGCAATGAGTTGTCTCTGTCATTTCTAGAGTTTATATATTATCCTTCTGTGGTCTTTGAAGGAGTTGAAGACAGATAGTTATGCTTATAGTTTTCCTTAGTTAGGATTAAAGATAAGTTACATATAGGACTTTAGACTCACAAAGATAGGATAGATGATATTTTCTTTAAGTCTTACAAAATGTTAATGGACTAAATATTGTTAACTGTGATTTTTATTTGATAACTGTTATATGATATATTTTGCTATGTTAAGGTTAAACCCCTTCTTTTACTTTAGACAGAAAAGAGGAGATGATGGGAGATGTGATTCTGTATATATGTTTCTCATACTGGTTAATAAAGCACTGTGGCCAATGAGATAACAAGATAGGCGGGGCTAGGAGACCAGGAGGAGGAGAGAGGAAGTAGTAGGAGTCGAGATGTAGCCCAGGGAGGAAGGAAGATGCCCACCACGGTTCCCCGATAAGACGACCACGTGGAAATACTTAGATAAGTAGAAATGGGTTAATAATTAAGACAGAGCTAGCCCATAAACAATAATGGTAACTGGCCAACAGGATTGTATCAAATACAGAGTCTCTGAGTGTTATTTGGGGCTAGTGCAGCTGTGGGCCCAGACTGGCGGGCTGGCGGAAACATACATGCTACACTGAGGCACTGTTTGGAAACTATATACTCGCCACATGTTAGATACTTTATCTGGAGCCTATATTTAAAAGAGTATCAGCACTGTGAGTTTTACACAAATGTCAGGACTTAAAGAGAGACTTTCCTATCTGTGCTAATACAGAGCTAAAACTAAACCCAAACCATTTGAGACCATAGTCATGGATAACCTTCAGCTTGTGACCCTTCCACTTTAACCTTCCAAGTGCTGAAATTACAAGTTTATGCCACCCTACCCAGTTAACTAATCCATTTTGTTAAGTTTAACCAAAACTACAAGACAATAAAACTGACCAAGTTTCATTTCCACCTACTCTCATCCCACAGGCAATTCTACTTAACAGTAAAAAAGGAGAGAAATAAATTAAAATGTTCTACCTGTTCAAATAGGAGTACTTGAATAAAGGAAAATTGCTTAAAAGGCTACTATATACTCATTTCTATGAAAAATAGCCCAAGAGGGCCCCAATTTTCATTAGAGAAGTCAGGCACACAGGAAAATAAAGAATAATGGTTGGCTCTGTCTCCTCCTGTGTGGCTAGGCCAATCCTGATTCATTATTTATTGGCAGGACACTGAAAATCAGTATTCTCAAACTCAGGCGCACATTGGCATTGCCCAGGTAGTTACAAAAAAAAAAAAAAAAGCCTAAAAGCTGGGTCCCTCCACCACCAATGTGATTAGTCTATGCATTTTTAAAAGCTCTTCAAGTAATCCTCAAGTGCACAAGGTTTGAACACCACTGTCCTTCTAAACCAGCCTCTACTACCCAAGCATGGAAAAATGCCACTGGTTAAAGACTCTGTGACGTCTCCCTGCAGGCACAAGATGAAAAGTCCTCACCATGATCTTTCAGCATCTAAATTCCCTACACCTCCCACCTACATACTCCACAGTGCCCCTACTAATGTTCCAGCCACAACTCACCATGCACTTTTGATACAGGCTTTTTTCCCCAAGTGAAAGATTCTTCAAACTCATAGACACTAATCCTGGGCACTGATTATCAAACTCAAAATCAACTTTCAAAAACCTATTTAAGAGTGTCTGCCTTGCACAAGCCGTAACTAACTCCAGGTTAAGCCCCCACATTGATTGTTATTCCCTTTTACTATAATTAAACCTTGGAAAAACCCTACTTTTAGGATAGTGCTTGCAACAGCTTACCTTTCTGCTTCCTCTAACATACTAGGCATCCCACAAGGACAGAGAGACCATATGCATTTATCTTCAAACCCTTGGGACCCAGAAATGGATGAAAACCAAAAAAATATTCAATAATTGTTTACTAAGTAAATGAATAACAATATGAGAAAAGACAGAGGCAGTTCAATGGAAATCCCAAATTGGTTAACTAGGCAAAAAATTTCTCTGTGCTTGATGAAAGAGGCTGCTTTTCAGGCAGACATAGAAAAATACAGAAAGGAAACACTGAGATTTTTCTCATCTCAAATGAAAGAAAATACCTAGAGAAGCTGCAAGTGCAAGGGACAGAGAGCTACAAGTGTGGGAACCCTGACTATGCCTTGTCCCAGGAAAAGGCTGCTCAAGGATGAGGTAGGTCTCTTCAAAATTTAAAAAAGAATTGTCAGAAATTCATTGTGCTTTTTTAGTCAAATAAATCTATTCTGCCTCATTAACATGTTTCATTTTACAGTTCTATGTGTTCAGATGTCACTAGGAAGAGCAGAATTTTGTTTCCTCTACTGCTACACTCCAGGTTTGCACACCAGGCGTAGAGACATTCAGTATGTATTTACTGAATAGGTGATGGATACATTTACTACAGTACTAGGCCCTCTAATCCTAATCTTCCTGGGCAGAAAAAGACTAGAATTCCTTTCCCACCTGGGCCACACACAACAGAGATCATGATCGCAAAAAGCCCATGATAAAGGATGATGAGGCTCATGGCCAAGGTCTCTGTTTTTAAACATGCTTTTCTCTCAGCTCACTAGCCCACTCCTGTTCTCAGGAGGGTTTTTTCATTCTTTTTTGTTGGTTTCTGTTGTTTGAAACACAGGTTTCTCTATGTAGCCCTGGCTGTCCTGGAACTTGCTCTGTAGACCAGGCTGGCCTGGAACTCAAAGAGGTCCTCCTGCCTCTGCCTCTCAAGTGCTGGGATTGAAGGTGTGAGCCACCACCGTATTTCCCCATTCCTAATACACTGTCTGTATTTACATTCCTAACCATACAACCCTGGTCCAGTTATTGTCTTGGGACACAGAGCCAATCTTGGGAAACTTCAGTAGGTGCCCTAGGACTCAGATCTATACCTCTAACACTTCTACCTCCCTACCAGTCTTCATACACCCAATCTTGCCTGCCCAACCAGTCCCATTCAATGTCCTCCCCCCCCCCCCTTTTGAGCTCCCACAGCCCCTATCTTATAGTTCCCGGAAGCTATACTGCAACAGAACAATTGTCTGTATGCAAGTGTTTATGAATATGGTGTATCTTCTTTACCCTATAAATTCTTCAGAACAAGTTCTAGGATCCTTCCACCCAACATAAAAAGCCGCAGAACATCATCAGAAATTCCTGCTGGAAAAAAAAGGGAGGAGGAGTAAGTAAAACTATTAACCCTTTAGCTAGAAAGATTATTAGTGATTTCCCCCTAAATCTTTATAATATCTAACATATATCATGATTGCAATGCCAGACACTGCTCCCAGGCTCTTCATATAAATTAACTCACGTAATTTTCAAGCCCACCATAGGACACAAATATTATTTCCACATTAGATGAGAAAACTGAAGCAAAGGAGGCCACACAGGAAGTAAGTACAGAGCTTCAAACCTAAGGTTTACAGCTATAGACTCCATACCCTTAACCACCATTCACTACAGTCTTTCTGGCTACAGGGCAGCTATCCTATCCATAAAGTCCATCATAGCGTTCTGAAACTCCCAAAATACTAGAGATTTAAAGGCTATACGATTATGGCAAGGAGCTATCTTTATCATGTTAGGTAAGGCAAAATTTCAGAAGACAGAAAAAACAAAAAGTAACAGGCGACAAAAAAGAAAGGAGTGGGAGGTTTTACAGCACAACTCTGGGCAGGCTGAATCTAGTAAGAAGTAACCCCGGACTTAACTTTAGTCAAGGCAGGGCTCATATTCCATATGTAACAGTGAACACCAAGGTACTAGAGCACTGAGAAGGGTGGCACACTGCAGTACCTAAAAGTGCAGGGTTTGAAAGTCAAATCATTGGGGGCCTGGGTGTTTAAAAGAGAAAACAGACTAAAAGCCTACAAAAATAGTACCCCCCAGTCTCAGTGATAACATCTTCAACATTTTATTTAAAGAGTGTTTTTAACCACTCACTCCAGTCAAGATGGCTATCATCAAGAAAGCTGACAAATTCTGGAGAGGGTACAGAGAAGGAGGAATCTTTATTCACTGCTGGTGGGAGAGTAACTTAATACAGCCAGTATGGAAATCAGTATAGACGTTTCTGAAACAATTAAAAACAGAACTACAATATGATCTAGTTATACTACTCGTAAACATTTACCCACAGGAGTTAACCTACCACAGACACTTGTACATCCCTGTTTGTTGTTGCTATCTATGTTCACAACAGCAAAGAAATGGAACCAGCCTATATGCCTATTAACAGATGAATGAATAATGAAAATACGGTACATATACAAAACAGACTACTATTCATCTGTAAAGAAAAATGAAATCATGAAACTTGCAGGACAATTGACAGATCTGGAAAGTATAATATTTAGTGAGAAAAGCAAAAATGCATGCGTCTCATATGCAGATCCTAGCCTATAATGTGTACACATACATGCACGAGCACGCAAACATGTGTACATGTGGATAAAGTTTAGAAAATCTAAGGAGACCGAGAAGGAGTAATATTAGGTGATAAGGAAAGGCAGGGACAAAAGGACACATGGGACATGAAAGAGTAAAATAACTAGGATGGTATCAGGGCAACTGGAGAGATGAAGAAAGGAGAAACACATTTGCTTAAAAATCAGAATGGCATCTAACACATATGCTCATTTAAAATTTTAAGTGTAAATATTATGTAGCTCAGATTTATTAATTTCAAAGCACTCCTTTCTCCCATATTCTTTTTTAATTTTATGCATATGGATGTTTAGCCTGCTTTAATGTCTGTGCATCAATTGCATATCTGGTGCCAACACAGACCAGAAAATGATGTCAGATCTCTTGGGCCTGGAGTTACGGATGAGTGCAAGCCACATGGAGGCTGAGAATAGAACCCAGATCCTCAGGAGGAACAGCAAGTGTTCTTAACTGCTAAACCACCTCTCCAGCCCCAATTCCACCCCTCCCCCCAATTTTCTATGTGAGTTTTCAGGATCCTAGCCTGTAAAAAAAGAATTAAGAACCTCCACAGACCAGGATTCACAACATACTAACATAACTAGGACCCCATTTCATTATTCAAAGACAATGAGATGAGACTACATATCCTCAGAAGTACATTCCAACTCTTCTACAAGGCGAAAACTGAGAAAGTGCTTTCTTTAACTTTCTGAGAAATCTAGTTATAATGCCAATGCTTGCGATACCCAATACTCTTCAATCACAAGCTAGAAATAACTGCCATAATCACACTCATAATGGCAGCAACAAAGCTCAGTTCAAAAGGAACACATGGCATAAATATCCAGGGAAGAATCCTGCCAGCATGAAACACCACAAATATATACAGAGTAGGTAAGAGTGCAGAGAGTAGGTATTACGGGTAAATGAAAAGATTCATATTTGTGTATGGCTTATGCAAACAGTCATGTAGCACCATCTTAACATGGGAGCATACTTGAAGCAAGGAAAATTACAAATGTTTTAAGCATGGGATCTGGGTGACTATTAAATCACAATTCTATCAATGGCTTCCCAATTCTCCAACACCTCATAGTGGGCTAGGGATGTAGCTCAGTTGGTAGAGTGCTTGCCTAATGCAAGAAAGCCTTGGGTTCAATCCCTAGCACTGCATGTTTGCATATAGCTATAATTTAAGCATTCAGTAGGTGGAAGCAAGGAGGTTGAGAAGTTCAAGGCCATACTTTGTACAACTGGGCAAGTTTGAGGATAATATGAGATCTCTGAGACCTTACCAGGAGAGGGGGAGGGAGAGAGAGGGAGGAGGAGGGGGAAGAAGAGAGGGAGAGGGAGAGAAAGGGCAAGAGAGAGCCACATAATTCCAATACATGCAGATACCTAGAATTTTAATCCTTTTGGAAGAAAAGTTACACAAAAGCCAGCCAGGCATAGTGCCATATACTTGATATAGATCAGAGAGAGAATGGCAGGGATATACAAGGAGACTGGCTTTTAAAAATGCAAATAAAAGAAACTGAAGTAGCATATTTCAAAATGACAAGTCCCCAAATCAGTACTACTCAGGTACTCATGTCATTTTCAGTTAAGCAGACATTCTTCCCTACCACATCATAACCCACTGGGCCCTTAGAGTATAAGACCTGCCACTCAAAAGAAGTAACACATGGGAAAAGTGATCTGACATAGCATTAACCAGTGCCATAACCACAACAGACAGTGCTGTGTTAAAAAGCACTCTACACACAGCTTTACCCATGCTCTTTAAGGAACTTCGCATGCTGAGCCTGGAAACCACACAGGACAAGCCCTTGACGTCTTTCTCTGTAAGAATCACTACCTAAATGAACAACAATTTCCCATGTGTGATATACACATGTTTAATAAACCTGCTGTTTGACCAGACCCATTTATTATGACTAGACTGCACTTTAAAAAGATGATTTGACATTTGGATCTTGACAGTCAAATTTGACTTGTATATAATCAAACTTCTGTCCACTTGCCAATCACAAAATAATTTGCAATTCTGCGGGATACTGATCAATAAACTAAAATCAATGTTATCCTTGGCTTTCCAAAGTTTAAAATTTGAAGCACAAGCACATGGGGCAGGTTGAGGTATATTCCTGAATGAGCAAAAGAAATCTCTTTTACCAAATACTTTTTAAAATATACTGCAATGGGGGCAGAGATAATCAGTTTTTCAAAGGAGACTTGGGGAGTATGCTTAAAATGCTTTCCTTTACAAAGTGTAATCTATCCTTGTACTCAGCTTATAAATACATCTGAAAGTGAAACCCTATGACCTAAAGAGATGGAAACCATTATAACCAGCACCATTTCTACTGAGAACTGGAGAACTACAGCACTACACTTAAAATGTTGCTTGCCTTAAATCTTATTAAGAAAACATGTCAGAAGCCATGCTAAAGGACAGAATACATAGTAGTCATAGACAGAAAAGTTAAGAGCCCTTGCTGGCAAATCTATTAGCTACCTTGTTGTTTCTCAAGCCTCATGAAACACATTCAGGCTTATTTCTGATCCAATTTTCTGAACTTTCACATAAAACCAGACAATATAAATGGGTACATAGTGTCAATTTCAATTATATAACCTGCTCACCCTCATTAAGGATAGTCTTATCTCTTATTTGCCTTTTCAGCAAAAAGAAAAATACATGTACTTTTGCTGCAATGGGGGATGGGGGTGTCAGAGACTAGGGGTCTAAAGCTGTACTATTCTCTATCAATGGCACTAGCCACTTAAAATTTCAATTAATATTAAATAAAATTTAAATTCTTCAGTCACGTATGAGAGGTTTAAAAGTATACATGCCTAGTAACTCATATATTTCCATCATAGCACAAAGTTCTACTAAGGAGTGCTATTTCAGAACCATTTCTCACGTGTCAATCTTCATAAAATTCTTCGATAGACGTCTGGTTCTCCCCTGCCTACTTCACCAGTCTGACATTTTAACAAGCTTCATGGCAGTGCTGAAGTCGCTCAACACTGGCTCAAGTGCTCTCTACCAGCAAAGGGCTAGTTTTCATTTTTGTTCTTTCCCAATCAGCTACAGGCCAATACTTCTATAAAATATCAGAAAAATGGATTGGGGGGGGTCACATCAAGCAGAACAATGTAAGTTAATACTTTTACTATTAGATTTAAGAGGTTAAACATCTTTTCTAAAGGAACTACATAAGAGTGTCTACATGCTTATTACAAGTACTGCATACAACTCAACCCAACCCAGAGACATAACAGCTCTGACCTGCACAAATCTAGGAGCTATTTAAAGGAGTCAGATCTGTAAAGACTCATTTTATATTTTTACCATCATCTTTCTGAAGTTTGCCATTAGTCTTTCATAACCTCTGTAAGTTCCTCAAAGTATTTTTACAACTCAAGGCAAAATTGTTAATTCCATTAAGTAGAATACCCTTAAATCCTTAACATGGTATCTTACCAAATTTGCTTTCAAGAGCAATCTAGTGATGGCAGGGTCAGGATGCAGACTGTCCCTCTAGACCTCTTGTGTAGAAAAGCTGAGCCCCAGGTGGTGGCATTGCTTTGGGAGGATGAAGCACCTTTAGGGAGTGGAGACTAGCTGGAGGTGGCAGGCAGCTGTCTTGGGGACCTACTGGGTTCTGCAAAAAGATGTTTCTGCTTCCTGACTAACACTAACATAAATCACCCCTCACACACCTGTTGTCCCAGCCACAGCCTAGCCACCAAGTGTGGTCAACATGCCTTCACCTGTGTTCTGAACCAAAATAAACCCCTCCTCCCTTATTTCTGTCAGCAATTCTGTCACAGTGACGTTACAATGACCCACACAGACATTAACACTGATAGTGTGAGCCAATCCTGTCACATGACCAGGAGTGATGATGGCCTAATGATGATGGCCTAATGAATTCATGGGAACCTAACAGTTGAATGCAGACTGCTAACACTTCAAGAATTGCTAAGACAAACTTTACAATGAGCAATAATAAAGTGTCTGTTAAATTATGTAAAATTTCCTCCAGTGAATGAAACCTATGACCTGGACTTAGCTTATCAGCGATAGTCTTTCAAAGAACTTATGAGAACACTGACTGTATTTTCTTGAACCCAAAGCAAACAGCCCAGGCACACTTTACTATGTATACCCATAAAGGAACAAGCCATTAGAGCAGTGGTTCTCAACCTTCCTAACGTTACAACCTTTTAAATTAGTTCCTCATGTTGTGGTGACCTCCATCTATAAAATTATTTTCACTGCTACTTCATAACTAATTTTACTACTGTAATGAATCATAATGTAAATGTCAGTGTTTTCCAATGGTCTTAGGTGACTCCTGTGATGAATGGGTCCTTTGACCCCAGAGGGGTTGTGACCCTAAGGTTGAAAACCACTGCCTTACAGGAGTCAGTGACCTTTACCAAAACATCTAATCTATATATTAAGAAAAATAAACTGATTCTTCTCTTCAACTGATGTTCCAGTCCAATAAATTGACTCTATAAGAAAATCTATGAAAATCCCAAGTTCAATGACTTGCCAGAGCTGCTCTTTTGAGTCTCTTACGGCTCTACATTTGTTTTTATCAATTTGTTTTTAATCACATAGTAAGACCCAAGAACCTTAAAAACAAGACACTTTCCACAGTAACAGCAGCTTTTATGGAATCTGATACAAATACTTGATCAGCTAGATACATTTTCAGAAAACCCTACTTAGTGTTCATAGAAGTTGTAAGACACTGTAGAAGTCTTGAGATATGAAAAGGGGGATTTTGTTTAATTATAACAAGAACCTGTCTGGCTTGTTACTTCCATAAGCATATGTGAATAAAGACAAGTGCCTGGGCTGTTGACTTTGGGTTCAGGAAAAAGAAAATCCTCATCTATAGACCGAAGCAATAACAAAATGAATAAGGAAAAAAGAAAATGACAGAAAGAGCCATGCACTTTTGTCACAACCATCCTGCCTGTAGAGGCATATGGCTGACATCGAGAAATCCAGAACCCTCTAAAGACAGTCTTACAGCTGCCCCCTTATTTCCCACAACCTTAGACCTTACGAAGGGGAACCCGCATGAACCATCATCTTCCAGAAGAGCACCGGGAGGGAAGAAAGTCTAGGGATGACCCCTGGGAATGCTGTAAAAGTACCTCCCCAGTCCAACTGGTGGAGGCTGAGGCGGCACATGACTTAAATCAATGAGTCTTAATTTAACTTTTGGTATGTGGATGGAAAAAGTGGGGAGACATTATGAGAACCACAAATGACAATAGATTTGTATACTACTCTTTGGCCTTCAGAGATAAAACAAACTACAAAACAAACAAACTACAAAAACCTCTTCTCCATCTGAAGCAAGTCCTTCTGCATAAACAATCTTGGTATTCAAAAAAAAAAAAAAAAAAAAAAAAAACATATTCAGCTAGGCATGGTACTGTGTGTCTTTAATCCCAGCAGAATTCTCTATGAGTCAGAGTCCAACTGGTCTAGATAGTAAGTTCCAGGAAAACCAGGATCACAAAGTAAGACCCTGTCTCAAAAATAAATAAATAAAAAGAAAAGAAAAATCACAGATACACATTTCCAAAAAATAAGTAACATGGTCAAATGGCATACAAAAAAACCTAAAATATATGAAAAATATAACTACTTTATAAAAGTTATGCCTATAAAACTAGATGAATGAATACTCCTTATTTAAAAAAAAAAAAAAACTTAAAGAACACACAAGGAAAGGAAATATCCCTTCCGATTATTTATAAAACTCAAGTATGCCAGGCGGTGGTAGCACATACCTTTAATCCCAGCATTTGGGAGGCAGAGGCAGGCCGACCTCTGTGAATTCAAGGCCAGCCTCGTCTAAAGAGCAAGTTCCAGGACACGCTCCAAAGCTACACAGAAAAACCCTGTCTCAAAAAACAAAACAAACAAATGAAGAAACAAACAAAACAAAACAAAAAACCCTCAAGTACATATTCATCACTTTCCATTTATGTGTGGAAATGTTCCCTGAAAATATCCTAATATTCTACTTCCTAATGCTTCCAAAATTTTCAGTATTTTCTTAAGTTCTAAAGTAATGGATAACAGCATCATGTAAGTCTACTGAAACACTTGTTAAACACTTTTAAGTCATGTGCTGGGCGTTGGATTTGATCCCCAAAGGACTCACAGGTGGCTAGAAACTACCTGTAACTCCAAGGTACTCACACGGTACACAGTCATACACAAAAAAAGGAATCTAAAAAAAATTTAAGACATTCAGGATTACACAGAGAAAAAAAGTTCAGAGTTTAAAAAATTCCCAAAATGAGCTTAAATCATGTCACATGTGCTTTACATATTCTAAAGTTCCCAGGACAGAGTAAGGACATAAAGAATCCTGAGGACACACATACTCTACCACAAGCTATAGGAACTGACCAACAAAGGTACTACAGACAGAATACTTTTCTCTGGATTTTATCCAAACAATTTAGTCCAAGATGGGGAACAGCAATGGATATTTTAAAATAACTCTTTTACTACCTTCAGGACTTTTATGGAAGTAGCAGAATTTCTCATGAGGGTATCAACGCCTCCACAACACAAACCAAAGAAAAGAACATTCTGGCATGGAAAAGTGACTGCATTCTCCCTCTGCACGTCATGATTACTATGTACCTGATTGCTCCTAAACTCCTAAATGTATTACAGGAAAGGAGGGCTACTGGGCCTTCCCTGTACGCCCCCCCCCAACTTCAGCAATCAATCCTTGAAACAGAAAAGCAAAACGGATACATTCTTAGGAAAAGTATGTTCACTGACCTAGCACCACAGTAAAACAAGATGGTACACTCAAGCTTCTAAGGACATCTTTGGAGTTGCTTTGGAGCTAAAGGATCTGGGTTCAAATTCTGCCTCTATCCTTTCCTAGTTTAATAGCCTTGAACATGTTACTTCATTCTGCTGAGCTGCAGCCCAGCTTCATGAAGTGCCTACAGAGCAAGGTACCTCATTTCCCCTAAGGCCCCCAGCACCGATCAGTGCTGGTTCTCTGTTGCTTGTCTCACAAGTATGCCACATTCCACTGCAAATAAATGATCCTTAAAGAGCAGACGCCTTAGCCCTAGCTACTACTTTACGTCCTTCAGAGTTTGCGGTGTTATAATCTGGTACTGAAGAATGCAGGCAACCCCATGAAACCCACTGTAGCTTTTGACTTAACTAAATCACAGCTTTTATGAGGGATAGAGGTAAGAAGAAACTCCCTAAATATTTATTAAGGACAAAAATATCGCAAGCTTTGCAGCCAGCAATGCAACCATAGGGGAAAGTGGAATAAAGAAAGCAATTTCTTCAGGGGCTGTGAATATTGTCCTGTCCCGTGCCAAAGGTACTTTTTGCAGGGAGACTCTCTGAATTCTATAACCTTTCAAAGGGCACATGAGAGACCCACTGGCCCTTACTAACAGACTTCCCATCAAAGTTGGAGAGCATGGGCAATGACAGAAGGATGTCTGAGGTTAGTTACGAAGCCTCATGGTTTAACACAGAGAACATAACCACAGATAGGCTTGGGATTAAGCCATGCTTCCAAGAAAACCAAAAATGTTTGTGAAATTTAAAGAAACCAAAGAAATCTCCGCAATATAGTGGCCTCAGGGCATACTGTTTCTGATAAATCTTCTGCACTATTTAGCTGGTAAAATCATAAATTGGATTTAGTTCCTAAAGAAATATAATCCTGCTACATATTGCCTTTGCTATTTGAGAAAGTTATGGTAAAGTATACCAATAAATACCAAAACAAACAAACACACCTCAAGTGGGTCTTCCTGAAACGGAAGGCCTACCTGGTTCTCTCACAACACTTCTAACTGGTTTTTCAACCTCTAGCTTGAATTCATATATTGAAGAGGGCCTCCTACTATGCTACTCTAAAAAATAATTATAAAGATATGTGAAAACTGGGGTAAAACTGTACCCAGTTTGCAGCGCTGTAACAATGCTAAGTGGGAAAAAAGAGAGAAAAAAAGTAACTCCAGGGAAACTGTAACATCTCAGAAACACAAATTTAACTTCACTACACCAAGACAGACTACATACACCAGAAACAGCACCTCAAAGTTATAATTGGAGATTCCAAAGCAACAGAGTGTCAGGAGAGACATATACAAGTTAGTAGCTTTCTCTGTGTGTTTGCGTACATGGAGACCCAAGGTCAGCTTTTCTTCCTCGAACTCCCCACCTTATTTTTCAATACCAATACCCCTGGAGCTTACCAGTTCAGCTAAACTGGCCAGTAAGCCCCTGAGATTACAGAGCCAGCCACCATGCCTGACTTTTTCATGTGGATGCTGGAGACTCAAACCTAGGTCCCAATGCTAGCATGGCAAGCAATTTACCAAATGAGGTATCTTCCTAGACCTCAGGTTAGCTTTTAGTAACCCACTCATCAAGAAAAAAGTTTCAATACAGAAACATAACCCATCTATGAAGTAGCTCCAAAATAAATCATACCACGCCACATTTTCCCAGGCCTTTGTGAAACCACCTGCTCTGGTTGGCATAAACTACGCTACATGACAACTCATGCCTAATCATTTTATCATACACAGATCTGAAATCTTTCTGTTGCCAGAGAACCACAAAGTTCACAAAACCTCTCTTGGAGGTTGCCAACCTGATTGTCCAACTTGGCTTCCAACTAAACTACTGTGCCATGCACAGCCAATGGGAAAGACCCACTCACCCCAGCACCGTAAATTGAGCATTCACAGCTCTGGGAACTGAGTGATGTCTGTCCAGACTTTTCCAAAAGCACCATAAGCAGATCCCCATGATGTATGCCAATATGGGGGCCTATTGGCATGATACCCTTATATACCATTTGGGAAATAATCAAATCCTAGGCAAAATATTCCAAACACTCTGAAAATTGTCAATATTTAAAATATCTATCTTCTCTGTTCATGGATCTGTTACTGTAGAAATGAACAGTTTTTTAAGAGATGGAGAATAAGGCACACACAGCCCTAGAGAAAGATGCTCAGAGATGCCAGGGATTCACTAGAAACCTTGGCCAGATTACTAATGGTCTATAAAGCCTAATTTGGAGAACACGGGCCTACGAGCTCAAAATTGAATTATACTGCCTTATTAGATCCCACATTCGTGAAACCACACTCATATTAGTCATAACTGAAACTAGGAATACTCTATGTACACAAACATAAAGTGCTTGCTTATGCATTTTTAATTGGATCAAATAAAACTGAAGCTGCAAACAAACTCACATTTCAATTATCTCTCACTAGTGCGGGGATTTCCTAATAACCTCGTTTTAAAACCCAAGGAGCTGCCAACCCCTCTGCATCTCTGACAGGCATGTTCCCTAGAAATTTTAGGAAGGACATTCTCCGTTACTTCTCAACAGAGAAGAAAAATAAACACCTGAAGGGGACAGATTCTTTATTATTATTATTATCATTATTCTCTCCCCACCCTCACCCCCCCCCCAATCTCCTTTTCTTTTCAAGCTCTAACATGCAATCTAATAACGCACCAAACTTGGCAGCGGGGTGGCTTGGTGGCTTGGAGTCTTCAGGGTTCCAATTTTCTGGGCGAGTGCGCGCTAGTGCGTGAGGAGCCGGCGGGAGGGGCGCGCGACCCGGGGACGCGCCGGGGCCCCCGCCCCCTCCCGGAGCAGCAGCCTGGCACCGGCCCACCCTCCCTCACCCCTGCAAACAGACGCAGGACGCGGAGCGGAGCAACTTCTCCGCGGGGGCGGCAGCGGCGGCGGCTGGCGGGCGCGGGGGCGGCCCTCACGCGCCGCGGACCGCTGGGGTCCCCCGGGAAGCCTTGGCAGGCCCCGCCCCACCGCAGAGGCCCGCGCTCGGGGTCTGAAGCGGGACTCCGAACCTGGGCGCGCGGCCCGCAGCGGCGCTCTCCCAAGGACGGAGGGTGGCCGGAGTGCGCGGCAGCCCGGCAGGGCAGACGCCGAGCCCCGAGCCCCAGGCCTCGGGGCCCTCGGCCTGGCCGCGCGCCCGCCGGCCGCGCTCGGACCCCTGCCCGGTCGGGCCTCGCGCCGCCGCGGCCCCTCAGCCCCGGTCCATTCATAGGGCAACCCCATCCCTGCCAGCGGGGCGGGGACAGGGTCGCCTCGGACAAGACCAGCCCACCGGGGCCAGGCAGGAAAATAAAAAGTTAAGAGAAGAACTTACCTAAAATGGCTCCTGCAGCAGCCAAAATACAAACAGCTATTATTTGGTGAAGTTTAGCTCAGACACCCTGCAAGGACACCCTAACCCAGCTCAGGCCCGCCTTTCCCGCCGCGCCATTGGGCTTTGCTGGCCCAAAACACGGAATCATTGGTCATCTGGACTGCCGCTCAGTCTCAAGCCCGTTTCAAGCTTGCTTGCAGGAGCGAGTGATGGGCTCGCTCCATTGTGCTCGTATTTGCATGGATGTGATCGCGGCACTGATTGGCTGCTGCCGGCGCTGCCCCGCCTCTCAGCCTGGCTCTCCCCGCCTTGCAGACAGCGCAGCCCGGCCCGCCCCCCGGAACGAAGCGGTCGGGCCGCGGGGGCGGGGCGGGGTTGGGGTCCCGCGGGCGGAGGGGGCGGGGCGGGTTGCTGCACGCCTCAGCTTGCAGGTAGGGGGCGGGGACCAGGGCGCTGGCTACCGGGTGAGCCGCCAGGGGCTCAACCTTCAGGTGGATTTCTCCCAGGTAGTGGACAAGCGAGCTGGAAAACCAGGGGCTGGCTCTCCCGGGATGGGAGAGGATGTACTGGGGTCCCACGACGATATTGTCCCGCTGGTGCCCAGATCCTGCATACTCATGCAAGGAGAGGAAAGGATCCCAGCGGACAGGAAAAGAAGATGCTGAGAGGCTGGGGGAAGCGAGGAACCTGATCGTCTGTCTCCAGCTGCCTCTCCTGCAGCTCGGCTTGGCTCCCTAGCACACAAGGAGCTTCTTCCCAGGGCCTTCCACACCCCGGGAGTTTTCCAGCCCTGAGGATCCTGCAGCGCATTGGATATGCTTCAGTAAAATCAGAAGTGGAGCCATGGTGTGTTTATTTTCGGGCCTATCTCCATCCTTGCAGCTTCGTCAAGGACAGGGCCTAGCATATGGCAGAGATTCAACCAATTGTTATCTTCGGTAATTCGTCTTTTAGCAGCTAATTTTTAAGTGCCCACTAAATACCCGACATTGATCTGAGATGTAGGCTATAGCGGTCAATAGGACAAAACCCTTGCTTTCACCGAACAGGCAAAAGAAAGGCAATAAATAAAATAAATAAATGAAATACAGGGGCAGGTAGTGATGAATGCTGTAAGAAAACAGATGGAGCAGGGAAGGAAATCAGACCGGAGATGGGGGAGGAACAATTAGGACAGGAGGGATCCAGAGCCTACCCTCCCTAGTTGAATAGTCCTCATAGCATCCTTCCCACCCTGGGACCAAGTGATCCTGTTTCCTCTTCACTTCTGCCTGCCCCATCTGGAGTGTATCCCCAGTGCATACTTAAAGAAGAAGAAGGAAAAAAAAACTAGTTGGACTCTGACTTTAGAAGTTCATTTTACCTTAATTAAAGCAGGAATGATCTAAGTCTGATGACTCCAAGAGCAGTTTGTCAGAAGTGTTTAAGATGAGTATGGTTTGAGTGTGTCAAGGGTAATCACATCATTAACAGGGCCTTCCTGTACCCCCAGAGAGAATATTTTTAGCTCTTTCGATATCCCAGTTTTCCTGTGTCTTTCATCTGTGGCCCTAATCCTCTTCCGAGTCTCACTTCTTGTATTGTCTAGTTTTACGGCAACTTGACACAAGCTAGAGTCATCAGACCAGGTTGCCTCAGCTGAGAAAATGTCTTCATAAGCTCTGTTTGTAGGCAAGCATGTAGGGCATTTTCTAACTAGTGACTGTTGGGGGAAGGCACAGCCCATTGTAGGCAGTGCCAACTCTGGGCTGGTGGTCCTGGGTTCTATAAGAAAGCAGGCTGGGCAAGGCAGTGAGCAGCACCCCTCCATGGCCTCTACATGAGTTCCTGCCTCCAGGTTCTGCCCTGCTTGAGTTCCCGCCCTCGCTGCTTTTGGTGACGAATTGTTGTATAGAACTGTTAGGAAATAAATCTGTTTCTCAAGTTGCTTTTGGTTTGGTGTTTCATCTCAACAATAGTAATCTTAGCTAAGACACTTCTTCATTTCTTCTTTAATCCCAGAGATTTGTCCAGTTAAAAATGCATAGGTAGCAGTAGCCCCACATCACATAACCTTCTCACCTGGAACCTTTCATTTGTTTCAAGGATGGCCAAAATGTCTCACAGACCAAGCTTCCTCCTATTTCATCTTTCCTTAGATATTAAGTACAAGCTCTGTCGCAGGTATTGTGTTACATACAAAGACAGAATATTAAGGCAGCAACATTCCTGGCTCATAGGAACGTGTAGTCTAATTTGGGACAAGGCAAGCAAATATGCTCCTGGAGGATCTCCAATCCCACCAAGCTGGTGAGCGAGTACACTGGTAGCTAATTGTCCTCCTTGCTCTGGCTTCTTAAGGGATAGCTTACCTTACCTTCTAAGCCAGCAGCTGCAACAGCTAAAGGACTAGGAACCTAGTGGTCAGACCCCTTCAGTCCAAATACCAGGATCAAGGGTTCTGGAACTCTCCAGCATCTATGAATTTATCATTCCTGGGATGAGGCTGAGAGAAATAAAAATTGGATAGAGGGAGCAGCACTTACATGCCAAGAGAGTCAAGAGAGAATCTAGGGAAGGACAGGAGCTGGACAGAGGAAAGGTAGACTTGATAGCAATTGCCATTCTCAAACTTTGAGGAAAGTCAATAAGCACGAGACACAAAGACACAATGTTGGGTGGTAAGACAAGGAATCAATAGGAGTCCACGATGGAATCACAACACAGTGAAATGCATAGGAGCAAAGGAAGTGCTACATTCTGAAGATAAGGTACTGCAAAGATACTCAGCAGAACTGAGAAGAGCTCTTACACTCGTTCAGAGCAGCCAGGGCTCTCCCTGTGAGACAGCACTGAGCTGCTCTTTGCTGCATTCTGCCCAGAGGTAAAAATTGTTTCTGTACTGCAGGGGTAAGGCATAAGTGCAAGGTACGGACGAAGAGCAAATCTAAAATGACTATTTGTCTGCCTCTCAGTATGGCTGATGGCTTCTGCTCAGGGATAATTCTCTAAGAAGCCATCTAACGTGAGTCTCAGTATTACCTGGGGCAGGGAAAGGAAGGAAGCTGGGTTCACAGCCCATCTTTCATTGGGTAGGGATTCACATCAGTAATTCTATGGTGTCATATCAAGGTTCTGTGGTGTCCCCAAACACGGTGTCAACAGGGACCATGGAAGAAGGGCCATGAGACAAAGCACTATCAAGATCGGCTTGTGTGATGTCAGATGGGGACCTCACTAAGAGCTGCTTGCCACAGCAGCTGCAAGAAGACTCATTTGATACTATAGAGTAACAAAGGCCTAATACAAAGATAAGACCAGAGATATAAGAATTTTATACCATATAGTAATTCCCTGTTTCCTGGGTGTTCCAGAAGGGGAGAAATTATTACAATTCAAAAGGGTAGCCTCAGAAAGGTTTCCTCCACTTCTAGAACTTTCCAGTAGTAACTCTACAAGCAGAAGATGGAAGATGTCTGGTTGTAATCTCTCAATTTTCTGCCTCCACTCACTTCTTTGCTTCCTCGGTTAGACAATGAGCTTCGCCATTGTTCTGGACTCTAAACCTATGGAAGGAAGAGCCTATTTCCATAAGTCCATTTCATTCTCCTCACAAGCTTACAGAAAAAGTATTCCTCTCACTGATCAAGTAGGCCCATCTCACTGACCTCTAGAAAAATAAATCTTGGTAAAAAATAAGATTTCTGTCACTTCTGGGCATCCCCTAAACACTCCTGTTGATCTACCAAGCTTGCTTACTTCCCCTCGTGTCATAAGCACAATTATCCAAAGAAGAACCAGGAAATAAATGGCAATAGTGTAAGCCTGGGTTCCAGACTGACCTGGAAGAGCTGTGTTTACCTGCACCAGATGATGCTGTGGGCAAGAAATAAGCAGTGTCAAGTGGCTGGGAAATGCAGGTTGATTGTCACATCCAGTTGCACACCCTGACTAACACAGGACTTGTCTGATGGCATTGAATTCCGTGTCCTTTCAGGACACACTGTGTTTGTAACTCAAGCACTAGTGCAGTGTCTGGTACATAGTAGGCATTGCATGGAGTCTGAATGAATGTGTTGAGCTGATATTGGAGTCTAGTCTGAAAGGCTCAGTGATCAAATAGGAGGCAAAGAAGCAGGTAGAAAGTATTCCAGGAAGGATGAGTGGCATGTGTAAATGTGGAGAGATTGGGGAAACTATGGTTCAGTCTTAGCACTGACAAGGTTCATGATATAAGAGGGAGATGGCCAGAATGAGGCTAGAAAGAGGGCAAAGACAAAATCATAAAAAGAAATCCTGGTGAGGGTCTAATATGATGAAAAGTAAACCATATACATGTATGAAATTATCAATAATAAATTAAAATATATACTTAAAGTAAAAACTTAAGTTCCCTGTGAGAAGACACTATGACCAAAAGCAAGTTGGGGAATAAAAGGTATTTTTTGGCTTATAGTTTATATCCCATCATAGAGGAAAGTCAGGGCAGAAATTCAAAGCAGGAACTGAAGCAGAGACCATGAAGGAACACTGTTTACTGGCTTGCTCAGGGATGGCATTGTCCACAGTGGACTGGGCACTTCTACGTCAAAATTGTCAATCAAGAAAATACCCACAAGCCGGGCATTGGTGGTGCACTCCTTTAATCCCAGCACTTGGAGGCAGAGGAAGGCTGATCTCGGTGAGTTCAAGGCCAGCTTGGTATATAGAGCTAGTTCCAGGACAGGCTCCAAAACAATACAGAGAAACCCTGTCTCAAAAGAAAGAAAGAAAGAAAGAAAGAAAGAAAGAAAGAAAGAAAGAAAGAAAGGAGGGAGGGAGGGAGGGAGGGAGGGAGGGAGGGAGGGAGGGAGGGAGGGAGGGAGGGAGGGAGGGAAAGAGAAGGAAAAAAAGAAAAGAAAAGAAAAGAAAAGAAAAGAAAAAAATTCCCCACAGGTTTGTCCACAGGACAATCTAATGGGGTCATTTCCTCACTTGAGGGTCCCTCTTCCCTGATGATCCTGGCTTGTGTCAAGTTGAGAAGAAAAGCAATCAAATGCACTCAAGGTCACCTGCAACAGGTAACAAAGGAAATATTTGAGCCATCATAGCCTCATCTGGGACTTTTCCAGGAACCCATCCTGTGGAATGAACATAGATCAGTGTACTTGAACATGGGACTGACTGCACAGTGGTAAAACATGAAAATGCTTGAAGTACTGGCTTGACTTGTAAGCACAGAAAAAAATATATTCTTAGCAGACATTCTCAGAGATTCACGTTCTACACAACTTTTGATTTGTATGCATTTAATTTTAGTGGAATGCAAGTTCTTATGTTATAGTAAGTGGAAATAAATATTTGAAGCATAAAAAATGGAAGTTTGAAATTTATCCTATAGGAATCTTTCAAGCATTTCAAATTAAGATGTCCTTTTCTCACTCATTTAAGGGTGGTCTCACTAGCTGTCTAGAAAAAAGAAAGGACTAGAAAAGAGAAGCCAAATGTACAAGTTTTTAAAGCAACACTTATCATTTTTCCAAATCATATATCACACTAAGTGTTTTGGGATGAGTATTTTTTCAGGAGTTGTGCATATTGTAGCCTTTTGGAGGGTGCTCTTGGGAACAATGTATTAGCATACCCACCCCAACTCTCAATTGACCTTGCATTATTAAAGTCTGTAAAACTTCTTCTCATTTCATACCCACTACAACTGATATTACTTAGGATTAATTTTGCTGGAGAGATGGATTCGTGCTTAAGAGCACTTAATGTTCTTTCAGAAGATCTAAGTTCAGTTCCCAGTATTGACTTTGAGTAACTCACAACTACCTGTAACTCCAGCTCCAGTGAAATCTAATGTTTCTGGCCATTGAGATACACTCAACACATAATTAAAACTGTTCAAAAAATAACTAAAAATAAAAGAGGTAGCTGCAGAAGAATAATAATGTTGAGACTTATTTTTTTTCTTGTATAAGAACTACAAGAGGCAAAGAGTCTGATAGTGGCATGGGATGTTGAAAACCAGGCTTCGATATTTTTGCTTTGCCTTTTTTAGCTGTCACTCTTTATTTTATGTTCCAGGATGACTATTAATGTCCATTGAAGGAAACAGGATATGGCAAAAAATGCAAAGCATGGGGTGGTTTCAATAACCTCTCTGAAAATAGTGGCCATCACTTGTGTTTGTATCGTGTGGGCCAGAACTTGCTTGCACAGATTTTTCCAAAGCACAAAGGAGGCTGGGAAATATGATAATTTCTATGTGTCAAGTTAAAAATCAGATCTATCACTAAGAGCTGATATACTCAACGAGCAGAACTAGGTCGATGTCCCACAAAGGTAATGTTCCACAGAGCGAACACTTGGATAAAATGTCTAAGTAAGGAGATTGATTTTCTAAAACCGTTTTAGCCACTTTATTGTGGTACAAAATTCAATACTGTATAATTTGCCTACTGAAAGAAGTGAACAGTTTGATGTTGTTCAGTAAATCTATACAGTCAAGCAGCCCATCATTCAGCGTTAGAATATTTCCATCACTTGCCAAATTCCCATTGTCAGTTGATCCTATTGCCACACATAGCCATTAATTTACTTCCCCCCTCTATAGTAGTATTTCATGTCTGGCATATTTCATATAACATTAAATATTGTAGTTCACCTAGACTGTAGAGTGTTTTGTTAATTCATTGTTTCTTTATTAGTGGGCAACGTTTCATTATATAGGTGGTGTAGTTTCTTTTTGGGTTGCTGTGATAAAATACTCTTTCAAAAACAACTTAGGGGAGAGAGTTCATTTTAGGCCACAGTTCCAGGTTATAGACATTATAACAGGGGAGTCACAGTAGCAAGAGCCTGAAGGGGTTCATCCATGTCACATCCATAATCAGAAACAACAATGAATGGATGAGTGTGTGTACTCAGGTCATTTCCCACACTCTTAAGATCCCCTACCTAGGGAATGGTGTTACCCACAGGAGGCAGGTCTTCCAATATTCATTTACATACAAAAGATGATTCCCCTAAAGAAATGCCTGCGGTCCAACCTAGTCTAGAAAATCCCTCATTTACACCCTCTTTCCAGGTGATTTTAGACAGTGTCAGTTGACCATCAAGACTGACTATCATAATGGATATGGCACTTTTTGTTTATACAGTCACTAAATAGTGGTGAGCATTTCTTGTTTACTTAGCAGCATGGAGGATTAATCCAGGGTTTTGTACATGTTAGACAAGTGTTCTCCCATGGAGATACACCTCCCAGTCCTCTCTCTATGTTTTTGCTTTGAAAAATGAATCCAGGCTGGTCTCCAGCTAACTCAGTAAGTAAATTTGACCTTTTGATCTTCCTGCTTACATTTTCCAAGTAGCTAGGATTACAGGCCTCTACTGCTAAGCCTGGTTGTGACGGTTTTGTGTATTAATTTTGTTTTAGAGGAAGGAGGGAAGCTCATAACACCCACTAATTAAATGAAGCTCACAAGTCTCAGCCTCCTGAAACTTACAAGATCCACAAGACCCCTACCCAAGATTATACAAGCAGTAAACAATTTTCTGGAGAGAAGGGATTCTCTAGCATGTCTAGCAAGAGATATGTTTTTTTTCATGCATGCTGGAGTGGGCTTTTCTTTGATACAGCTACCTTCAAGTTGTTCGTGTTCATGTAAAAAACCTCAATAAATTTACTTATTAACTAAGCTAGACTTGGGTAGAATCTAAAGTTATTTTTGTTTTTGTTTTTCTTTTTTTTTTTTTTTCTTCTTTTTTTTACTACATCTCCACAGGAAAAGTCACGCAATATGGCAGGCATTGAAATTGTCCCTACTTTGTTGCTCCTATGAATAGTACTGCTACAGACTTTCATATTCAACCTTTGTATGTATTTATTTCTTAGAGAGATTATAAAGGGGTTGGTGTTTAAAATTGAACACATGCCTTGAAAGTTCTTGTTTGACACTGCTGACAAATACTGTCCTGGTGCTGGAGATACAATAGTGAATAAAATTTGGTACATGCTCTGCCTTGGGGAGTCTGCAGTCTATACAAAGACTGGAGTTAGTCCAACAAACACAGAAACAATTTTAACATCTTGAAAGTCAAATATCACAAAGGGGTGCTACCTGGTGGTGAGATTGTCCTTTCTTTGGTCAAGGAAACCAGAAGAAAAGTGTCCTTGAGCTGAGTGAGTCCTGAAGCACATTAGAGCTACCACCCTAATAATCCTCCATAGAAATAGCATATGTAGCAGACAACAAGGGTATTTCCATTCCTGCTGCCCCTTGCAAGCAACTTGCAGATGTGCTAGTTTCAGGTCTGTCTGTCTATGTTTTAGCCTCCCAGAATTTGTGGAAAATTCTAAAGCAACACAACTAAATATTAATAAAATTTAATCTTGGGTAAATTTTTACCACCCCTCATTTTCAATACTGTGTATTGAAATCAGGGTGTAGTACATACTAAGCAAGGGCTTATCGCCTTTTAAAAGTGCTCTATTACCCTCCCCTTGCAAAAGTGTATGTGGGTATGTATGTGTTCATGAATGTGTGGGTGCATGTAGGTATGGAAGCCAGAGAACAAGCTTGGATATCATCTTCAAGAGTTCAGTCCACCTCCTTTGAGACAGGATCTCTTCTTTGGCTTGGAAATCACTAATTATGCTGGGCAGGAAGGCCAGTGAGCCCTACAGCACAGCCTTTGTCTTCCTAGTGCTGGGATTACACACACATGCCACCATAGCCAGCTTTTAAAGTGGGTTCTGCAGATGAAATTCAGGTCCTCATGCTTGCAAGTCAACTGCTTTTCCACGAATCCACCATCCCAACCTCTTCTGGTTTTTTGGGGGTTCTTCTTCTTTCTTCTTCTTCTTCTTCTTCTTCTTCTTCTTCTTCTTCTTCTTCTTCTTCTTCTTCTTCTTCCTCCTTCTCCTCCTCCTCCTCCTCCTCCTCCTCCTCCTCTTCCTCCTCCTCCTCCTCCTCCTCCTCCTCCTCCTCTTCTTCTTTTTCTTTTCTTTTCTTTTCTTTTTTTTTTTTGTCAAACAGGATCTCATCTAACCCAGGCTGGATTTGAACTGGCTGTGTTGCCTATGTTGCTGAGCTGGCCTTGAATACCTGATCTCCTTGCCTCTACCTACCAAATGTTAGGATTACATACACATGCTATCACACTCAGCCTGGGCTAATCTTGTGTATTATTCTCTGTATGTTTATATATATATATATATATACATATATATATATATATATATATATATTCCCTTGGAAATCATTCTGGTTGTGTGGGCTAGCCTATCTTATCATATGTTAACCTTTTTTTTTTTCCTTATGGGAAGATAGGAAGAGGAATTAGAATTGGAAGGTGACTTCTGGAATCTGGAACCTAGGGCCAAGGAAATGATGCTAATACCCAGTGTGTATTGTGGAGCAGAAGTCACTGGGGATCAATCTGCCACTAAGGAGACCTCCTGTGAGAACTAACACTCCCTAGGACAGAAGTAGAAAAGGATAGTTAAACCTACAGGCTCTGGAATGCTCCATATTTCTTTGAAATCCAAGCTCTGCTGCCTTAAGAAACTCACTTACTTTACATATTTTATTTCAACTATCAGAGTTGTATGGATTGAATGACTCACGCACAGTTTTTAGCACATGGTATCTGCTCACTATTTATTGCCACATTACAGATATATCCTGTCCTCCGCTCCATTTTCTTATGCTCTCTTTTCACTGACTTGGTCTTTTTAAAACATACGAATTACATTGATTAGACTGATGTCACTGATCTTGCTTTGGACCTGGGAGACCTTCTGCCTCTTCTGGTACCTTCTATAGATTCACAGCCTCCATTCCTCATGTAGTGATCTAATTGGCTTAACTCTCAAAGTGCCTCAAAGCTCATACTCAGCTCTGATTAATACTACTAGCATTTTTATTCTACTCATTTTATTCATTATATATTTACACATAAAAATTACTATGGGTACTTTCAGTAACTGTGACTTATGGAAAGTCACACCTCAAATGCTCTTGGGCATGAATTTTTAAAAACGATAATCATCCCAACCTGAAATAGCCTCATAAATCCTTGATCCTCACTCAGTGGCATACATTCCTGCAACAATGGCTTGATCATTTTAGCCATAAAAACTTGTTTAAACCAAAGCTAGAAAGCAAAGTCTCGAGCTGCCATGGAGCCCTTCCCCTTATGTGTGCAGCTCCAGATTTGGCACTACTGACAAACTTACAGAGGCCACCATCTACAAATGGACAATACAAGAAGTAACATCGTTTTACATCTCAGGAAAAACATACTGCACTTTCTGTGAAGAAGAGCAAATTCATCTTCATGTTTTTGCTGAAGTATGGTAGCCATTCTCCAAGATGCCCTCCGCCACTCCCCCAAGTCTCTACCTACTGCCACGTGCCTCTCTATACTGTCTTGTTACAGAAATTACTTTAACTAGGCAAAGATGTGTTACATTTGTTTATGCTGCAGAATATTATTTTTACTTTAATTGTGTGAAGGTTTGTTATATTTGTTTATGCTACATTTGCTTAATTATGTAAAGATGTGTTGCAGTTTCACCTGGCCTGCCTCAGGCACCTGATTGGTCCAATAAAAAGCTGACCGGCCACTAGCAAGGCAGGAGGAAAAATAGGCAGGGCTGGTGGGCAGAGAGAACAAGTAGGAGGAGGAATCTAAGCTCAGGGAAGGTAAGGTGGAAAGTGATAGAAGAAAACCTCTGATGTTAACTTCTGACCTCCATATGGGAATGCACCAAAATTCATCTGATCACACCCCAAAACATCTGCACATACATGTGCACTTACATGCATACACCACACACACAAGCACATAATCCACAAGTAGTATTGCTAAGTGTGTCTGTTGAAAGTGTGTCGAGAAGACATTAGTGTTTGAATAAGAAGACTGTAGGAGGGAGATGTTTTTTACCAATGTTCGGTGAGCATCCTATTAATGGGCCATTGCAGGGCCCATTCAAGTAAAGCAAGAGAATGGGGAATGTGCACACCCTCTGTGTGGATGAGCTAGGACACTCATTGTCTTCTGCTCTCAAGCTTGGAGACTCAGACTGTGTTGGTTAGTTTTCTGTCAACTTGACACCAGCTAGAGTCATCTGGCAAGAGGGAACCTTAATTGAGAAAATGTCTCCATCAGATTTGCCTAGAGGCAAGTTCATGGGGCATTTTCTTCATTAGTGGTTGGGCTGTGAAAACCAATCCAGTAAGTGTTTTCGTTTCTGCCTCTGGGTTCCTAACTTAGCTTTCCTCAACGGTTGGCTGTAACCTGTAGATCATGTAAGCCTTTTCTCCTGCAAGGTGACTTTGGTAGGAGTTTTATCACAGCAACAGGAGGCCAACTAGGACAAGGATTCAAAACCACACCTCTCCTACCTCCACCTCAATTTTCAGCTTTCAGACTTGACTTAGGAGTCACCTCTACAGCTTCATGGTTCTCAGGCCTTTGAACTCAGGCTGAATTTCTAACATTGGATTTTCTGATTTTCTATCTTACAGATCATAGGTAATGGAATCAAATAAGCCAATTTCTGTAAACTCTCTCCTCTCTCCTCCCGCCTCCCCCCCACTTCATGTACTCATGTGCATCCTATTTGTCTGTTTATCTGGAGAAGTCTGATTAATGCAGATATCTAATACTAAATTAAAAATAAGGACAGCCACAACTTAACTGGCTAAGTTGAAGGAAATGGTTCTCGAAGTGTGGATCCCAATTCACTATACTTGACTTAGATGTTTATTAAAGTTTGAGGGGCTGCAGAGATGATTTAGCAGATATGAGCATTTACTGAACAAGAATGAGGCCCTGAGTTCAGATCCTCAGCACCCATATAAAAATCCAGGTATGCTCAGGTAATAAAAAAACCCAAAACTGTGGGAAAGGGTTGGAAGCAAGATGATTGCTCGGGCTTCCTTGCTACCAGTCCAGGTCCAAGTTCAGCAGAGATACTGTCTCAAGAGAATAAGGTAGAGAGAAGCAGAGCAGGACACTTGACCACCTCCTCTGACCTTCACCCATGCAAACACACACACACACACACACACACACACACACACACACACACACACACACACTCACACTATAGGCACGCACAAATGCACGTAATCTTTAGAGTTACTAAATGAGGCGATCCAGCTGAAGCTAACCCTGGACAGGCAATGTGACATGAGAACTCCGAACAGTGTTGGGTATTCAATTCAGCGCCAATTTTGAAATCTGACAGCAGTCATGAAAGATGCCCTTATAGCTCCTAAAGAAATGTGAATGGGGACTCAATGTTAGGAGGAATCAAACTAAGAATCTTCTGCGTGCATGTCAAGATAATTTCATGCTAGGGTGAACTTGTTCCCATGATAGCTTAATGGCCAAAAACCATGCAGGAATCTAGCAGTCATTTAGCCACATTACTCAGTGATCACATCTTGACATGCTGTGTCAATCATGACTTGATATGTCAATCATATGGCATACGACCAGTAATTTATTATTGACCAATTAATAAAAAAACACAGCCTGAATTATTTACATATGTGCGGTCTATATGTGTGTGTATACATGTGCATTAAGTAGCATATGTGTGCGCACACTTACTTGAGGGTGCATGCATGTGTTTGTATGTGACAGTCAGAAGTTGATTTTGTGTCTTACTTAGTATTTCTCTTCATTATTGTTATTATTATTGTTATTATTATTATTATTATTAATTTATCATCATCATCATGTGAGACCAGGTTTTTCACTGAAACCTATTTGTCTAGACTATCTGGTAAGTGGGTAGATCCTCTTGTCTCCATCTCCCCAACTCTGGGATTACAGATGTACTGTGCTCAGCTTTTTTCACTGGTGCTTCGGATCCAATTTCAATTACTTATACTTTACTCAATCTGTAAAGTACTTGCTTTGTAGACTAAGCCACACCCCCAGTCTCTGCTTTACCTAAAAAAAAAAATAAACGGCTATCTTTATAATAATATTGTTTCCATTTATTTGAATTCTGAGGTAGTCTCCTAGGCAGCAGAGCAGAGGATGGCATTTCAGTTGAGTACTGGGACTTCATGTAACCACAGCCCACCTTATATATGCTAGTGGTGAGACCATTAGCAGTCCTGACAACTGTGAATTACAATTGTGCCTGGAAGTGGTGGTTTTATAGTTACTGCCACTGTTTATGCTTTTACATCAGTAGCTCATGCTTTTTTCCTTATTAATAGCACCTTGGGGGGAATGTCTGAGGAAGAACAAAACTGGTTGTTAAAAATAAAATTAGTCATATTTATTTTGTTTTTCCTTACATAGTGGCAACTTCTGAGATTTTTAAATGCCACATTTCATTATTCAACTATTTACAAAATGCTTTTATAGCCATCAAGTCAAATATTTTACAGTACCATTTGTCTTCTTGGGGGGAATAACAGCAGTAATTGTGTGGAGTATAGGTTTTATGGGGGAAAAAAGACCTCTTCATGGAATCAGTGTCAGGGAGTCATAGAATGCTATTAACACACACAGCTCTAATCCAATACATCCCTACACAAATGCTCACATACTGTGGGGTTGTTTATTGCTTGAATTTCTTCAGGGTATGAGTAGGATCCACTCAGTTACCACCATCAGGGCTCTGAGAACTAAATAAGATCCAGGGAAGGTGTGCTGCAGCCAATTAGTAGTACAAAGTGCTTGCAGGCCAAATGGAGTTGGGGGTAGGAACCAGAAGTTTTAGGTAATTTTACATAGGATCAGAAAAGAAGGTGTTTGAGGACAAACAACAAAGATGCAGATAGACTGACTTGTTTGAATTGTGGGGAATGCATGCAAGTGTGTGTGTGTGTGTGTGTGTGTGTGTGTGTATCTTGAAAGATTACAGTTTGGCTAATTAAAGGTCAGGGAAAAGACATACAAAGGTAGCTCATATAATCAGAAGAGAGGTTGAACAGATAGATATATTGATTCATGAATGACTTGTGGATGAATGGGTTATTGAACATATAAATCAAATCGGGATCAATGCCTGTTATGGGTGATAAATGAAAACCAAGGAAGTGAATGAGTAGTTTAATGAATACGTATACAAGTAGACACTTGGATGGATGTACAAACATGTTCATATATACATACATAATCAAATGGAAGACCAGAGAGAGAGATTGATGGATAAACAGCAAGATAGATTAATGAATGGATGATGATGTGGGAAGCAGATTAACCCAAAGATGTTTATATCTTAATTCCTAGAATTTTTTTAGATTTTAAAAATGTGTATGTGTGTATGTCTGTACGTGTGTATGTGAGAATACAGGTACCCTTGGAAGCCAGAGGCATTCAGTGCTTTTGGAGCTGGACTTACAGATGGTTGTGAGCTGCTTAGCATGGCTCCTCTGTAAGAGTGGTATATCCTCTTAACTGCTAAGCTATCGTTCCAGCCCCTGGAATTTTGAAAAATATTATATTGCTAGGTAAAATGGAATTAAAGTTGTTCATAAGCTGTGTTTGAAATGAAGTGATTATTCTGGTTTGTATGAGCAGTCCCAAAATAATCACAAGCTCCTTTATAAGTATAAAAGAAAGACAGAAGGTGGTCAGTCAGATGCATTAGTAGGAAAAGGTGCTTGCTGCCAAGTCTAACAACCTGAATTTGATCCCTAAGCCCTACATGGTAGACGGTGAGAAGTTACTCTCAAAAACTCTATTCTGACCTTCACTCAAGCACTCTCACGTGTGTAACCGTGTGCACACTCCCTCCCCCACACATGGGGAGATTTTAAAAATTAAAAAGAGATAATTCCAGGTGGAGATTTGAAGGTGTTATATAACTGGTTTTGAAGTTGGAGAAAGGTGGCCTTGAGACCACACAGGAAAATTCATGGACAAATAGGTGAATGAGTGGATAGGGACACTGATGTGTAAGCATACAAAGAAATAAAATAGGGGTGGATATATAGAGATAGATAAATGCATAATTATCTGTAAGATGAGTGGATGGACACATGGACTGTTAATGGATTTTAGGTAGATGTCAATAGATAATTAATGAGTACATACATGAGTCAGTATTTGATTAGAGACCTGATTGGATAAATGGGTATTTGGTTGTAAGTATATGAATAAGTGAAACATGTTTGATTCTTAAAGGCAGAAACACTGCTTTTTAGCTGAAATGTATACTCACTGGGCACTAGAGAGGTTTCTAGTTAGGAGTGGAGTCATCAAACAGTCTATAAAATGTATGCAAAGGCTGATCCTGGATTAAGTCTCAGTCCTCCAGAATGAACCATCAAAACAAAGGATCTTTACATTTGATGCGTTCTCTATTATTTCCAATAGCATCCACGTTAGTCAAGGATCTCTAGAGGAACAGAACCAATACAATGAAATACACACACACACACACACACACACACACACACACACACACACACACACAGTGATTTTAATGAAAATGGTTCCCATGGACTAATATATGCTAATATATTCGAATGCTTGGTTCTCAGTTAGTGGAACTTTTTGGGAAGGATTAGGAGGTGTGGCCTTGTTGAAGGAGATGTGTCACTGGGGATGGGCTCTCTCTCTCTCTCTCTCTCTCTCTCTCTCTCTCTCTCTCTCAGGCCAGGATGTAAAGCTCTCAGCTACTGCTTTAGCAATACAATTGTCTGCTTCCCTCCATGAAGATCATGGATCTTCTGAAACTATAAGCAAGGCTCCAATTAAATGCTTGGTCATGGAGTCTCTTCACAGTCATAGAACAGTAACTAAGTATAAATGTGTGGGATTTATTAAATCAGCTTACATTTGAAATAGTAACAACAGCTGCCTCATATCTGAGAGCCTGAGAACTCAGTAGTTTTTCAGTCCAAAGGATGGATTCCTCAGAAGACCCAATCTGATCTTAAATCCACTGGTTCTTAGTCAATGGTAGAAACCTGGAAATGCTGATTCTAGTATCATTGAAGGAATCAGCAGCAGTAGCAACAAGATAAATTAAATCAGAAGCAAAAAGGGAGGCCAATCCAGCAGAGGGCTGATGATCTTTCTTTAACCATGTACAGTTTCTCTTCCCTTCCTTCCTTCCTTCCTTCCTTCCTTCCTTCCTTCCTTCCTTCCTTCTTTTCTTTCTTTGTTCATTTTTTTTGAGACAAGGTTTCTCTGTGTATCCCTGTTATCCTGGAACTCACTCAGTAGACCAGGCTGGCCTCGAACTCAGAAATCTGCCTCCCTTTGCCTCCCAAGTGCTAGGTTTAAAGGCCTGCACCATCACCACCCAGCTCCCTGTCCTTTTTCAATCCGGTCTGCTACCAGAAAGGGCCATCCCAACTTAAGGTGGGTCTTCCCATATCAATTAAGACAATCAGGACAGTTTCTTTGCTGAGGTTACCTATTCAGGTGACTCTAATCTGTGGCAAGTTGCTTTTAAAAATAATCATCACAATATCCTTCTTGCAAATAGTGAGCTCATGTGTATCCTTCATTATAAAACAAGTGTTGCTTTCTCAAAGAAGCCTTACTTGATATGCTCTCATTTATACACTTTGTCTACAGCACTTATTTAAACTCTAATTCAGATTATTTTACATGATCACATGACTCAAATCACTTTCTCTGAACTCTGAAGGAACGGTGACAGAAGATTTTTACATGCCATTTTTATCTTTATCACTATGTCATACTTAGTATAGAAAGATACTCAGTAAGTGCCTTATATTAGATGTTATCTTAGTTTTAATTAGTTAACTGATTACTCTTTGACCATTATGTATATATGTATATAACATATTTCAGCCATTTTTGCCAACCCCTTCTAACTTCTGCTGAGCACCTTTTTCCCAGTAAGCACCCCCACTCCTATTTTCCTGTCTTTGTCATTGACTTCCTTTGTTTTCATGTTTTCTTGTGATTCACTGAGTTTCAGGATTGCTCATGTGAACATGGATAGAAAGTAATTTACTGGAGCGTGTATAACTTATCAGTGGCATTGAAGAAAATAACTCCTCTCCACTCCCAGCAACCATTAACTGTCAACTGGGCATCACTATCTCCTCCCAGTCCATTATGTACTGTTGAATGGTCCCATCTAGCACAGGTCTCATGCAGGAAACCATAGTTGAAATCATCAATGCAATGGCCAGATCATGTCCAGAAGGAAGTATTTCATGGCCCTATTAAGAATGATCTTGAAGCAGGGCATTGGCGGCACACTCTTTAATCCCAGCACTCAGGAGGCAGAGGCAGGCAGATCTCTGTGAGTTTAAGACCAGCCTGGTCTACAAAGTGAGTTCCAGGACAGCCAGGGCTGTTACACCTACCTGGGGGGGCGGGGAAGAGAAAGAAATGAAAGGAAAGAAAAGGAGTGTTCTTGATGGGCTAAATCTATTTTTACTGATGGGGGATTTTTGACAAGGGCAATGTTTCTGCAAATGAGAAGAGTCAACCTGAAAGCTCGGGACCTCCTCTGCCTAGGGTCGTCTCTGCTTCACAGTAGGCAAGAGCCCCCATCTCTGGGACAGGCAGAACATATCTTTGCCCTCTCTCGGGCCCTCCTCATTCACCCACCTTTGAGTCAGCATGCTCTTGGACGGATGAACCCCTTTCACCCTCTCTCACACTGATTACCACCAGTGCTGGCTCCAGCTGCCTGCTCCGGCCCTGCTCTAGATACAGCTCCGAAGTCACACCTCTTACAACTGCATGGCATTTCCTTCTATCTCTCCTGACATGCTCCTCTTTCCTCACAGCTGGCTCTTTTCACATTTTCTTTTCCATTCTCTGCTAGGCTGCAGCTTGGGTTTTGGAATCTGTTCATCTTTGCTGTAGCTCACATGCACTGAGTCTGAGAGGATGACATTCAGATCCCAGCTCTGCGTGAACTAGCTTTGTGCCCTTGAGCATGATGTTTAAACTTCCTGAGCCTCAGTTTCCTAATCCATGAATTGCAATAAGTCTATGCCTCAGGGCAGATGTGGAAATTAAACTAGATAATCTAAATGACAGGTCTAGTACAGTTGCTGGCAAAAAGTAAGTGATAAGTAAGTGATAATAACAACTTACCTCCTTCCTTCCCATGTGTCCTCTCTGTCTCTGTCTCTGTCTCTGTCTCTGTCTCTGTCTCTGTCTCTGTCTCTGTCTCTGATTCCTTCTGTGCATGCAGCACATTGCAGCCTCCCTTTCTAGTTCGCGTTTTCTGGCCTACATAAAAATAGCAACACATAAAATGAGAATTGCACAGTGTATTTTTACCTCCTCCAAATAACTCAATTCAATTATAGACTGGTCAATTTTAGGTACCCGAGCATTACCAAAGCATCTAAAGCTGGTAAATAAAGTTCCAAATCTCTGCTCAGAAAATAAAAGACTAACTCAATACTTTGGACAAATGGTTAGTTAGGGAAGGACACTTTCCTTGAGGCCCTAAACCTTATATGGAATGTGCCAGCAATTGCTAACTCTGCTGGCTGGAAGGCTGTGCACAAGGAACCCTTTATATTTCACATCTGACACAGCCTCTGAGAGCCTAGCGGAAGAATTGAAGCCCATGTTCTCTGGCAAAGGAGATTTGGCAGGAGATCCTAGTGTGCACCCAAAGAGTGCGCATGTGACTCATTTTGTGCAAGGGGTCCAGAAAATCAGAAAAAAAAAAATGGACAGCAAATAGGAAAGTACTTACCAACTCATTGTTGCTACTGTTAGTGAGCAAACAGAGACTCTCCCTGAGCTAAAGGGTAAGTCAAGACAGGATCATAAGTATTCTTACAAACAAACATAGGAACAAGGATGGTCTAGGTTCAAATACTGGCAGTGCCACTTTTTATTGTTGTGGGATACATCCCTATTTTCATGTGTGTAGGTGCGTTTATGTTTAAGGTCACATGAGCAAAGGTGTGTTCATGGGTGTTGAGAATATAGGGCAACCTTAGATGTCTTTCCTGAGGTACTGTCTACCTTTTTGAAACCAGGTTTAGAATTCGCTGATAGGCTAGAATGACTGGCCAGCAAGCCCCAGGAATATGCGTGTCCCTGCTCTCCAGCATTGACATCCCAAGACTGGCTTTTAAAAATAGATATGGGGATCAAACTCAGGTCTTCATGCTTTCACAGTGTATACATTATCAAGTAAGCTAACTCCCCAGGACCCAGTACTACTTTCTTGACTCTTTACCTTTAGTCAAATAACTCCATTTCTCTGTTAGTAAGAAACTAACATTGTTTACATAGTGTGCTAGAATAGTCCTTGGCACCTAGAAAGTATTTAATCATAGGGTAGGTGTGATGTGTTATAATGATTATGTGATTCCTTACACTTTCTCCTTGGTTCTTTTGTTCATTTTTGTTTTAGAATATTTATTTTATGTTAGGAGTATGCGTATTTTGTCTCATGTATGTTTGTGTGCCATGTGCATTCCTGGTCCCTACAAAGGTCAGAAAGGGCATCAGATCCCCTAGAATTGGTGTTGTGGGTATTTGTGAGCAACTATGTGCATGTTGGGCAATGACCCCAGGTCCTCTGCCAAAGTGTAAGTGCTCTTACTGCTGAGCCATCACTTCAGTCCTTATTTCTTTGGCTTAGGTAGGGTTACTATTACTGTGATGAAATACCATGACCAAAAGCAACTTGGGGAGGAAACTGTTTAGTTGCTCACTGTTCCATATAACAGTTCATCATCAAAAACAGTGAGGACAGGAACTCAAACAGGGCAGGAATCTGGAGGTAGGAGCTGATGGAAGGACCTTGGAGGAATGCTGCTTCCTGACTTGCTCATCATGGCTTGCTCAGCCTGCTTTCTTATAGAACCCAGGACCACCAGCCTAGGGGTGCTCCCCTATATAGCCACAATGGGCTGGGCCCTCCCACATCAATCACTAATTAAGAAAATGCTGTAGGCCTATCTTATGGAGACATTTTCTCAATTGAAGTTTGCTCCTCTCTGATGACTCTAGCTTGGGTCAAGTTGGCATAAAACTAGCCAGGACAGTACTGCTTCTCTATCCACCCATGGGAATGATGGGAGTTATGCCCAGGAAAAGAGGGGAAAGACTAACATTTCTTAGAGAAGCCTACAAGAATCAGCACCCGGGATTCTAATCCCCAGACTTAGCTAAGAAATCAGATTTTTTTTTGCTTGCACTAAGAAGGAATTTGGACTTCGTATTAACTGAATTCACAAGCCAACGTAAAAGCCAGCTCTTACATCACTTAATTTCCTTGTTTTGTTTGTTTGTTTTTTAAGATAGGGTTTCTTTGTATTTTTTGGAGCCTGTCCTGGAACTCGCTCTGTAGATCAGGCTCACAGAGATCTGCTTGTCTCTGCCTCCCAAGTTCTGGCATTAAAGGTGTTTGCCACCAACACCTGTCTAACATCAGTTAATTTCAATGAAACACATAAACTTTTGATAGTATCAGGATACTCAAGTATGTATGATTAGTTCCTATTTTTTCTTCTCTCACAACTGCACAGAAAGACAAAGGTTTTGTTTTGTTTTGTTTTACACTGCCAGAGATTTTATTTTAACTTAAAAATATATAATCACCCCTGTGTGGTGGCATGAGTTTGTAGTTCCAGCACTTGGAAAGCTGAGACAGGAGAACTGTCATGAGTTTCCTTACTTAGAAAGATCCATCTCAAGAACACCAAAGAAGAAATGAATTGTATATCCATGCAGGAATTACTTAGTCATTATGTAATAGTAGTCCCACACAAAATATACATTCAATTGCATTGCTGTGGCAAGACAATTGTAAGAGCAGTGTTTTTCTTGATTGTTTGTTTTTCTTGCTGGTATAATTTTATTTATTAATTAATTTATTTATTTTACATGTTGATCCCAGTTCCCCTCTCCCTCCCTCCCTCCCTCTCTCCTTCCCTCTCTCTTGCCCTCTCTCCCCCCTCACATGCACCCTGACCACCCTCCCCTCCCATACCCCCACCCCCATTCCACATGTAGGTCATCAGGTGGGGTCATGTAAATCTGTCAAGTCATTTGAAGTAGGGACTAGGACTTCTCTCTTGTCTCTAGGTTAAGGGAGTATCCCTCCATGGGGGATGTGTCCGCCTGGTCCTTTTGTGCACCAGGAATTCATTCTGGTTCCACTGTCTGAGGTCCCTTAGACTGCTCAGTCCTTCTAGCTGAGGCCCACGTTCAGGGGGTCTGAGTCAGTCCTATGCTGGATTCCCAGCTATCAGTCTGGGTTTAAAAACAAAGTCAAAAACAACGTTTAAAAAGAAAATACAATACAAAATTTAGAGTCAAAGTAGTAAGACTTAGAAGACATAGTGCAAGATGCATTCAATCTGAGGCGGTCCAAACTGGCAGTCTTATATGGTGGCTATCCTTTCAAACTGTGTATTGTGAAAAGTTATCACATTTATATTTTAATCATGCTTGGGAGCAATGCCTTGATCAGTAACTTAAGATTAGATGAAGTCATGAGATGGGGCTCCATAATGACATGAGTAATTTTATTATTCAGCTTCAAAAATAGGATATTTCTATGTAGCCCAGGCTGTTCTCAAATTCACAATCCTCTTGCCTCAGCCTCCCCAGTGTTGGAATGGCAGTCCTCAGCCCCCATGCCCAGCTTGGCGTTAATGACTTTATACAATGAGAGAGACTCAATCTAGAATGCCAACTCTGTTTCTCTGTGGGATGCTCTCTGCCATGTTATTAAGTAGCAGGAGTTTCTCCTCAGATGCTGTACCATGCTTTTGAGTTCCTAGACTGTAAAACTGCAAGCCAGAAAGCCATACAGTACCCACTCGTAGATGTTTTATTATAGCAACATAACACAGACTGACATTTATCCACTGGTGATTTTGATCACTTGATTTTTTTAAGCTTCTGTATAACCAAAATACCAGAAATAAAGTCCAAATACAAATGACAAACTAGAAAAAAAACTTTGCAACAAGTATGGCAATTCAAAAGTTAAAATAGTATACACATGGAGAACTCATGTTCACCAATAAGAAAAAGTCAACTTTTACCAGAAAGATGGTCTAGAAAAATGAATAGATAGTGTACACACACACACACACACTCACACACACACACACACACACACACGGACAATACAAATGATTTGTAAATTGAAAGAAAACACACTGCTTTATTCCTTCTAAGTGAAAATTCAATTTTACAGTTATAATTCACCACTTTGTTAATGAAAGAAATGCAGATATATGGCTGTATATTTGCATATGTACAATGTATGTGGTTAATAATTATCAGCATGCATTCTAGTAGTTACATCTATCTTTTATAACTTTTTCTTTTTTCCCTCTCTTTTCTTTTTTCTTGTTTTTGAGACAGTGTCTCATTCTGTTGATCAGGCTGGCTAAGAACTTAATTAAACTCCTCCTGCCTTTGTCTCACAGGTACTGAGATTATAGGCAATTAATATATCCTTTCTCTTATTGATTTGAAAAGAGATCTGTGTGTGTGTGTGTGTGTGTGTGTGTGTGTGTGTGTGTGTGTGTGTGTGAGCGAGCCACATGTTGAATAAAGTCTCCCACTCATTTCTTTTTGGGGTTTCTTGAGACAGGGTCTTGAGGCATGAAGCAGAAGATAATTCCCTTTAACTGAACATCCACTGAGTACCAGAGTATTATACTGCCAGACATTCTTAGCAAGGGGGTGTATAAGCGGTCTTTATCTTACAACAGTAGAAGATACAGTGGCTCAGAGACTTGGTAATTTACTCAAGAACACGCTGTTAACAAGTTATGTTTGAACTCTGTACCTAAAACTGTGCCATGTTTTCATTTTGTTTTTGAGATGGGTGTTGCTGTGTGACCAGACTGACCTCAGCATCCAGGCAGCTGGGGCTACAAGAGTTTTCCTTTCTAGATAAATCTGTGATTCCTTCAGGCACCTTCAGGGAAATGCATACTCAGCATACCCATACCACTCCTAATTCCTATTATTCTTACATTGAGGGACCCAGCTGCAGATCTAGCTTTTTCTCCTTCCTGAACCAGCTGGGCAGGGACAGTCAATATGCCAGAGCTGGTCACAATGCCCTTCCTCTGGAATCCTGTATAGCATGGGTTGAGTCTCAGACTCACACGAATCTACCAAGTTCAGTCTCCTCTCATTTTGTGTGTCAGCTTTCTTTCCTGCTTTGTCTGGCTAAGTCAATCTCCTAAATTTATAAGGAAGAAACACAACAGAAGCTAGCTGTCATCATCTCCCCTCCTTAATAAGAAGTGTCATTTGAATGGGGAAGATGCTAAGGCTGTGGAAGGACAATCTGTATTTACTTCCGAGTAAGATCAAGACCATCATAGCTAGGAGTACATCTTCTCTCTGCCTCTCATCAGTGTCTGCATTGGCTGCATAAGCTCATCAGCTGTCAGGCCCATGCAATGATCCACAGTGCCCCAACCAGACTTCTCTATACCTACCTCTATGACCATGGCTCTCCACCTTACCTCTACTACAAAGGCTGCCTAGACTTTCCTTCCCAAAAGGCAGTTAGGTCCTCACTTCCACACTCCTCAGGCCCCATGTTTATCTTGCTATGTTTTTAACCACGTTTGACTGCAGTCCCTGATTATTTTTATGGCTGCCCATCAAAGTCAAATATGGATTTCTTCTAGGGCCAAGACTGATCTGCACATCTCCAGTGTCCAGCATCAGGTGATGAATGGATGAGGGTGTTTCTGAGTCTCTCCTTTTCACCTTAGGCTCTGACTCATGGGGCTGCCTTTTTGCTTTGGATCTGGTTTGTTTGACTGAGAAATTTGCTATTTCCTCAACTTTCGATGAAGGTTGCTTCTTGTCCCAGTCTTGCTAGGAGGACAGTTCTTGATTTGTATGTATCACCTGCCAGCAGGACACCTCATTACTAATTCTGGCTGCCTGGTGGGAGAGTCTTGAAGGCTAGGCTGCAGTAAAAACTCTGCAAGCCTTTTAAATTCTTTCTGAGCTGGCAGAATTCCCATTATCTCTCCTACACTCCTGGGGTAATCCAGGCCCAGACCCTAACTCTTCTGGCTCTCTACATGGTTTTTATAGGCAAGAGGCCAGGCCTCCTTATGTCTAGAGGGCTCAAATCTTGCTTCCAAAGTGATTCCCTACTGTCCTGCTACTCTGCTTCAGACAAACAGCTGAGTCACTGCAGGCTAGGAATCCTTCAGCATCACAACACCAGCAGAGCAAGAGACAATGAGCTCATGCCACAGACTAGCAATACAAGTAGCTAGGCTGCCCCAGACCCTGGGATACACCAGGCAAAGGAGTACCCAGGTCACAACTGTGACCTCTAGCTGTTGTAACCCTTTGGAGAGAAGTACTCTTAGAATTTAATCTTGCAGAGGCATTTGTTCCTAAGCAGACTTCATCATAGGGAAGGAACAGTAGGACCCCTATTAGAATGTCTCTAGAACATTCGATTTAGCTGTTCTATATCAGTTTCCTCTGGGTTGGACATGACCGTTGCCATCATCAGTCAGCCTAGCTGTTATCATCTGAAGAAGACATTGACCAGATCTGAGCTATAAATATTCTTTACTGGTAAGAAGGGCAGGACTCAGGGGCTCATGAGGCTTACAAGCTTTCACATGATCCACATGAAATCTCTTTCTCCCCAGAGGTTTTTATAAGAGATAGATAGTTCACTAGGGTGCAACTCTTCCATAATGTAGCTGTCTGTTATTTGCTCATGGGATTTACAGATGGTGCAGGTGTCTTTGAGTCAGTCACCCATGCTCTTTCTTATAAGTATCTCCAATAAATTCATCAGTTCATCAAGTGGGACTCAGGTGGACTCTTTTCTTTGGTCTGTCAGTGCCCTATGTCTGTTCCCCAGGAAAAGTCATGTGACTATTTGCATATCTCCCCAAATTGAGCTCTGGGACTCAGGGCTAGGAAAGTAACAAGTTCTAGGCTCTAGGGTAGGATGTTTGAGGGTCATCATGTTAGTTACTTTCTGATTCCCTAGCTGGTCACAAAAGTTCCTGAAACGTCATTCTTGACCAACTTGTTCACTCAAGTGGGAGATGCATACCTAGCTGCTGGCTGAAGAATTTCCCACAAGGGACTTCCACTCTGGTGTGGCCAGATTTTTACCCCACTGGAAAGAATTTGAAGATGAATAGATGTCTTAGTCAGGGCTTTTGTTGCTGTGAAGGGACACCATGACCATAGCAATTCCTAAAAAGGAAAACATTTAATTAGGGCTGGCTTACATTTTCAGAGGTTTTACCTGTTTTCATCATGAAGGGAAGCATGGGGAAGCACAGGCAGACATGGTACTGGAGAAGGAGCCCAGAATTCTACATCTGAATCAGCAGGCAGTAGGAAGAGAGAGAGAGAGAGAGACATTAGGTCTGATTAAAGCATTTGAAACCTCAGTGACACACTTCCTCCAACAAGGCCACACCTATTCCAACAAGGCCACACCTTCTAATAGTGTCACTTCCTATGAGCCTATTGGGGCCAGTTTCACTCAAGCCACCACAGTCAATACAGAACAGTTTGATAATTGCTCAAAAAGAGATGGTACATGCTTTAAATTGGAACATTCCCACTAAAAGAAAAAGGGAGTTGTGCCCAGTATCTTAACAAAAGCTACACTTTGGTGGCTTTTGAAGCTATGTTGATCAATGAATGTAATCTATAAGTAGGTTCAAAGATTAAGCAAAATTTTATAATTGCTAGAAAAATGAGCTAGTTTACTATGTTTAATTTTATGTACATGAGTATTTACCTGTACATATGTGTATGTACCAAGTGTGTGCTGTGCCCACGGAGGCCAGAAGAGGGTGAGAGATCTGTTGGAACTGGAGCTGCCATTTGGGTACTGGAAACCAAACCCAGATCCTCAGCAAAGGCAAAAAGTGCTCTTAACCACTGAGCCATCTCTCTGCCCCTACTATTCTACTATTTCTCTATCCTACAGAGTGTTCTTTGTAAAATGGAATTACAAGTTTGTTTATGGGGTATATCGTTCAAGTTTAGGAGTGCCAGAGGAGTGTCAGGTTTAGGGGTGACAGAGGAACATCACTGTTCAAGTTTAGGGGTGACAAAAGATCATCAATGAGGGTAAATTCAAAAGTTGAATAACTTTGGTTTCGAGTATAGTTCATTATTGACTGAAACTCTTGTTTGAGATATCCCTCAGAAAAGTGAATACTATCAGTTGTATTGAAACTCTTGACTCTAAATCAGCAAGGAACATAACATAGATCCTGATGTGCAGTGTACCTTGCCACCACTACACCCCTCACATTTCCATATCTATCTTTGTCTCAAGAAGGTTCATGTTCAATAAAGATAGAGAAATAAAAACATTCCAGGCTGGGATCCTGTAGAAGAAATAGACTATAGGTAGAGACAGCAAAGTACAAAGAAGATCACGTGTGCTGAAGATGGGAGAGGAGAAAGCATGTTGAACAGAGAGTTGGGACAGCTGAATGTGAAGAAGTTCAGATGATAGGGTGAGCAACAGAAGATGAAGTAGAGGAGTAGGTAGCCTTCATGTTGAAGACTCTGTCTCTAGAGTAGAGCAGAACAGCCACTGAGTTAAGGAAGGCAGAAAAAAGACCAGACCCATCGAGTGAAGGTGGCATGCTTAACCTTGTACAGGTTGCACATGAATCATAGGGTTAAAGCAGAACACATTAGTTCTGTGTTTGCTACATGATTAGCCTTCCTGAGCAAAGATACCACAGACAATAGACCCATGGAGAACCCTGGCTGTGTAGTGGTCAGCAGGTCTTATCACACCAACCCTTGAGAAGTGTAGATCCAAGAGACACATTGCAAAGCAGAATGGTTTGGATGTGGAGAGTACGGACAAATGCATCAAGCACAAGCCACAAGGCAGCAGAGCCATCCATCAGGAAGAGCCTGGCAGGAAGCTAAGACCTGCTTGGAGTTAAAGTGTGGGGTGAGAGAAGTCAACACGATGATCAGAGGGAGAAGCACAGAGACAGAAGTTCAGGCAGAGAAGACCTAACTCATGAGTACACTGGAGTGATAAAGGAGCAAGGATGTCCATTTAGCAGGAGACCACACCACACCACACAGTGCCCTGGGAACATGGCAAACATTTCCTGTTCACTCACAACAGGTGGGCTGTAGGAAGAGCTCCAGCTCCTGCATCTCCAAGCTGCTGACATGCCAATGTAGACGGGCAGAGGCCCAGGATGCTAACCAGAGTGATGGGTGAATCTCCTGAGAGTACATCAGTTTTGAAAGTCTCATTCTCTCATGTGGCTGAGATGGGAAATGGCCTTGGTGGTTGCGTGGCCACCAGTCCATCCAGGGAAGCCAAAGGTGGGTGGTAAAGTCCAAATCTGGAAAGAAACCCAGAATCTACTCTGCTCAGTATCTTTTTTTCTCTTGCTTTTGCCTCTTTGCACTACTGGGGTGAGTTATGAGAATGGGTCTCCTAGCAGAGCCTAGGAAGCAGAAGGGATATTGTATATATTTAAAAAACCAAAATGGAACTAGGTGAAGTGATGCACACATGTGGCATTGGAGAGGTGGATGCAAGAAGACAAATCATTTAAGGCCAACCTTCATATATAGCAAGTTCAAGGCCAACCTGTCTCCAAACAATGAAATAATCAAGTAAAATTAAAACAAAGGTACCCCATCCATGACCCTTTCCATTAACCTTGCTTATACCAGGCAGAGTCCTACCAGGAAAATAGCACCATTTGAATTACTTAAGACAGAGGGATTTTATGAAGACCATTACTTATACAGATCATAATAAGGCTCATCAGCCTAAAAGAGGAGAGTGAAACAACTCAGAGCTTAGTAGCATCTGGAAGCCACTGTCACCAGAAGCTGGAGAGACGGGAGGTGGTGTTACAGGAACTCAGGGTTCAGGGTCAGTGGGGAAAGCTAGGACTGTGATAATCAGGTCTAATGGAGCTGGAGTCATGAAATTGCTACTGAATGCTGCCAGTGGGCTAGATACATATAAATCAACTTGAATAGTGTCTGCCTAGCACACAACAATTCCTAGGCCTAATCCCCAGTGCCAAATAAACTTGGCATATTGGTATGCAGCTGTCGTCTTGGCATTTGTGAGGTAGAAGCAGGAGGATTTGGGTAATCTTCAGCTACATGAGACCCAGCGGTGGCAGAGAGGAAGAACCACTCTGGTCGTTTCCCCATCTCCTGTCAGCCTTATCATGCTCCACCTCACCACAGTCCAGCTAATGGAAGATCTGAGAAAGGAGTGTGCCGGGTCAGCCCACTTGTCTCACTGAGTACTCAGTCTTTGAAGCACACCGGCTCTGTCGCTTAAATCCCTTTTCCTCAAGCATTAGTTTTCAGAATGAAATGAATTTAGTATTTCAATAACTAGCACTATATGTGCATAAAGGTTCAAGCACATGCAATCCTTTAGTTCCTTATTAAACACAGATGCTATCACACAAGAAAGTCTCTGCCAGCAAAATATTCTAAGCATTAGCCATGTTCTGTACAAAAGCAACAGACCATTTCTTTGTTCTCTATGTTGGTACCACTTTCTTAGACTCAAATCTGTAGGGAAAGGGGATACAGTGACCCAGACCTCTCTATAGGGATGTCTATAGCAGAAGCAGTGTCCAGTATCCCCACACACCAGGCCTCAGACAAGAGGGAATAAAACCAAAAACCAGGAAAGCATTATGTGTCAATCAGGAACACGAATTACCGAAGTTCCTGCTGAGGCTCCTGCCTTCCCTGCATTATGTCTCTACTGCTGATGACTGTTAGACAGCCTGATCTCACATCAGAGTGCTATGAGGTGGGAGTGCCATGGAGACATGATGACAGCAGCCCAAGGATAAATAAACCAGGCTTCTTTTCCTTATACAAGGTATGCGTAACTAGAGTTTGCTACACATTTGGATTTGATTTAGTTTTGCTATTTCCACTGTACATGTGATGCAAAGATCACAGGAACACCCATTTGCATCTGTCTGTGCTGCCTTCAACCTGGATTCCAGCCTTCTGCTCTGGCTTATGGAATTCTGAGGAAGCAGTTCTGGTGTAGCAGCCAGGCTCAGTCCCCAGAAGTGCTAGCCATCCTGTCTTAAGGACAATGAAGTGGAAACCCTAGAAAGAAGGGCAGAATCTCAGGACAGGGCATGGAGTAGGCCCTTGATAAAACCTATTGCTTAAGTGTCTAGAGGCAAAGACAAATTGCAGGCAGTGTCTGGACTGACTGACGGTCAAGGACAGTGTCTGCAGCCAGCTTGCTGGTCTCAAGCCTATCCACTGACACAGACCCTGGCTTTCCTCTCAGAAAGCAGGCCAAATCTCCACCTGCAGTCTACCTGGGTTTAGGTCAGCTTCCCTGGTACTAGTGACGAGGTAATAACAAAACACCTTGTTCATCTCATTCCCAAAACACCGATACTATCATGTCTATTTCTGGTTTAAGATATGTCAGAGGCATCCCATTGTTCCAGCATAACATCCATGCTCATTTCACTCTACTCTTTCCTCTGCTTACTCCATAGCCACAGGGCATCAGTTTCAGTGACTGGATGAGCTCACATTTATGCCACAAATCAGAACTTTCTAAACACTCCCACTTCTTTGACTAACAGTTACTGACCCATCCTGGTGCTCTTCTGGAAAGAGTTCCAACTAAGACAAGTTAAGTTAACCTGACAGAAACTTGGAGGATACCCAGGATTCCCCAGACCTACAACCTGCCTGTCACACTCATCTTGTCCTTTCCAACTGCCCCGGTCTTGGATGGGAATATGTGAAGATGAGGATGGGGAGCCTTACTTTCTCTGCACTTCTGGCCTTTTGTTGTACTAGATGGAGTGATGTGGGGGATTTCATTGGCCTGGGATGAAGGGAGACATAGCTTATCTTAGAAGAGGGCATTAGCCATTCATGTCTGAGCACCAATTCTATTTGGAGGAAGCAAGTGCCAAGCATGAAGGAGGCAGCATCCAGCGTCATAGTGCTGATAGTAATGACCTGCTTGTGCTGAAATCTTATCTGGCTTCTCTGAGGCCAGTTTTCCAGCCTTCTAATCACTTCTTTGAGCTACTTAATGCTCTTCCAAAGAATTCCTCTCACTTTAGAATCACAGATGGAAGCCAGAAGCCTGGCTAGTGCAATATCCTTTCTTCTTCACCAACTCTGCCATGGGCCCATTCCCTTCCTCACTCCAGGGGTGCAAAAAGGCAAGTGTAAGGGAGAATGCACTGAGCAGTCTCAGTACATTCCGGGTTCCTTTCCAGATTTGGACTTTACCACCCACCTTTGGCTTCCCTGGATGGACTGGTGGCCACTCAACCACCAAGGCCATTTCCTATCTCAGCCACATGAGAGAATGAGACTTTCAAAACTGATGTACTCTCAGGAGATTCACCCATCACTCTGGTTAGCATCCTGGGCCTCTGCCCATCCACACTGGTATGTCAGCAGCTTGAAGATGCAGCCAGGGAGACAGGAGCTGGACCTCTTCCTACAGCCCAGCTGTTGTGAATGAACAGGAAATGTTTGCCATGTTCCCAGGGCACTGTGTGGTGTGGCGTGGCGTGGCATAGCGTGGTGTGGTGTATGGTGTGGTGTGGTGTGGTCCCCTGCTAAATGGACATCCTTGCTCCTTTGTCACTCCAGCGTGCTCATGAGTTATGTCTTCTCTGCCTGAACTCCTGTCTCTGTGCTTCTCCCTCTGATCTCGTGTTGACTTCTCTCACCCCACACTTTAACTCCCAGCAGGTCTTAGCTTCCTGCCAGGCTCTTCCTGATGGATGGCTCTGCTGCCTTGTGGCTTGTGCTTGATGCATTTCTCTGTACTTCTCTCTACACTCAAGCCATTCTCCTGTCTCTCTGATTCAGTCCTGCACACTGCCCAAAGGATCATGCTCACTTTTTGAATGAAGATCAGAAGGAGTCAGAAGTTGAAGTTTGTCTGGGAATTATGGGGGAAAGGCCTGTGCTTGTTTTGAAGAGGTTGGTCTCTAGACCTAGGAGACAAGAATAACAGGGCGAGAGCCATCCTTACTGAATTAGGCAGGAGTATTTAGTGGTGAATAACAGGTACAGACTTTTGGTAACCTAAACATAACAAGAGGGATTTATTGAAAGATGATAGGAAAGTCCATAGAATTTCAAAGAATGAGTAATAGTAGACTACTGGGAAAAACTATTGATAACAGGGACCAATCTGGGGGTAGGGTATCTGAAGATTAGATTTAGCAGTTCCTTTAGGAAGTTTGGTCAGAAGACCTCTATTATCAAGTCATAGATTTTGTTCTCAGACCATTCTGCCCAAGGTTTCAAAATCCAGGTAGGGATAAGTTAAACCTTTATACTGTCCAGAAAGAAAGCAAGACCTTTAGGCTTCCTGGCTATGGGCAATGCAGAGAAAAGTCCCCCCCCCAAAGAGAGAACAAGTGGAAAGCTTTGTATTTGAACCTTGGGCCCACAGTAAGAATCATGAACAGGGAACAAAGAATTGGTCTTCAGGGAGCAAAAGAGTCCTCCTCTTCACCCACAACCAGCATGGAAGTCAAACTGAAGATGATGAGGCTGTAGCTGAAGTCATATGCTGGGACCCAGATAATCCATATAGACTTGTTTCCAACTTTGTGCTGAAGACAGCTGACTGTTTCTTGTCTCTCTGGAGCAGAAAGGGTAATCCTTAACCTGCCAAATCTGGAGCCGGATAAGTGTGGTGCCCACAAACCCCCAGATAGTCGGCCTAAGCAGGATAGGACTCATGGACTTTGTTCCCAGGGTGAGTTAGCAAATGAAATTTGCATGTACTCTAAAGATCTTTAGTCAAGTGTTATTTAGCATTGTTGTTCCTAAAAGTTTCACTCTGAAGAAATACTCGGTAGGTCCTGGTTCCTCAATATATCCTATTTTCCATAGAAGTATCATATTTTCAATTTCTGTGGGATATGGGGGTGTGAATAGACTCATGAAGCCAATAACAAAACTCTTTCCTGAGATCAAGAAGAGATATTATCTACCAGCTTGACTTAATCTATTTCTACATATGGAGTGTAGACAGTTCTGGGGATGTTTCTGTAGTATCTTTGACATTGGTTTGTAACAAGGAATATATGAGGGGCTTCCTGGGACAAAACTTACCCTATGCAAAGAGGAAACCACAACTTGGTGAACAAAGCCCTCACTCGGGCAAGTCAGAGTTGAAAGAGGTGCTTTCCTTGATATCTAATGGGCATATGTCTGTTGGTAGAGATACAGAAATGGAGATAAGTAAAGGGGACTGATGTTCAACTCTGATTTCTGGGAAATGAAAACAAGTTATAAGTGAGACAACTGGAAAAGTCCTTACACAAGTCATTTTATAAATCCTTGATTCTCAAGCAGTGTACCTATGGGTGTTCTGTTGGTGTTCAACTTATGACATGTTACTATCTTTGTACATCTCTGCAGCCATGGTAGGAAGAAAGCATTATCTAGCTGTACTAGCTGTACCCACTGGTAGAACCAAAGAAGAATATATCTATAAATTTCTCAGGATAATCCCAGGTTGAAACACAGTAAGGCACACCAGGGCCCTTGCTTGGGTGAGAAGTTCTTACCTGAAATCAGGGGATTGGGAGTTGAAGGTAGAGCCTTCAAAATACAGGCTATTTAAAGGAGGCCTGTCTAAGAATAGGCTGGCCATCGGGTTTCTATTGCTGAGATAAACACCATGACCAAAAGTAATTGGGATTTATTACATCTTGAACTTCCAGGTAGCCATCCATCACTGCAGGAGGTCAAGGCAGGAACTAAAGCAGAAGCCATGGAGGAGTTTGCTAATCTGATGGGGGCCTTTCCTCAGTTGATGTTTCCTCTTCTCAGATGACTCTAGCATGTACTGAAAAGAACTAATCAACCCAGTGATAGATCATGGAGGCATTAACAGCCTGTGGTGGTTTGAACAAAAATGGCCTCCACAGGCTCATAGGGAGTGGTGCTTTTAGGAGGTATGGCCTTGTTAGAGGGAACATGTTACCGGGAGTGGGCCCTGAGGTTTCAAATAATCAATCCAGGCCTAGTCTCTCTCTCTCTCCTCTCTTTCTCTCCTCTCCCTCCCTCCCTTCCTCCCTCCTTCCGTCCCTTCCTCCTCCCCTCTCTTCCAGCTGCTTGCTGATCAAGATGCAGAATTCTTGGCTCCTTCTCCAGCATCATGTCTACCTGCACTTTTTCATGCTTTCCTACCATGATGGTAATGGGATAAACCTCTGAACCTGCAATACGCTCACAATTAAATGTTTTTCTTCATAAGAGTTGCTGTGGTCATGGTGTTTCATCACAGCAACAGAAATCCCAACTAAGAGATAGTCTGAATGACTCCATCTTCTAAGATTGGCTGGGTTGTGGTCCCTTTAAAGATATGTATACTGAGGGTAGTGGCACACACCTATGATTCCAGCACTAAGAAGGCAGAGGATGAGGCAGGAGGATTGAGAGCTTGGGGTTGTATAATGAAGCGTCATCTCCAAAACAAAAACAAAACTCCAAGACTAGTCATTTTCAGCCCTGTGGCCAGCATTTGTAGTAACATTAAAAAAGTCTGGTTCATCAGAGGTTAGGCCTGGAGTTAGCTGGCCTTTCTTTGCATTGATGGGCTCCTGTTCCTCCCTCTGTCAGGAGAGAAAGTTCACAAATTGGTTTTTTGTTGTTGTTGTTTTGTTTTTTTGGGTTTTTTTTTTGGTTTGTTTGTTTGTTTTAAGGCTGAACAGCAGGTTCTGCATTGCAAAAACTGCAGGTTTGCTGCCTGCTCAGCATGATCAGAGAACAGAGAGAAGATGATGAAAGTCAAGCTAACCAGAAAAAAGGGAACCACCATGAAGCATATTTAAAAGGGTAGGGAGTCTTTGTTTAGGGTTCTTGGGCCAGAGTGGGGTCACTTCCCAAAGCATATGTCATTTACCCTGAAAAAACAAATGGCAAGCACATGACTTCAGTGCTCAGAAGTAACTATGTGGACAAGTCATTTGGGCAATGATGCTAACACCCATTATGCTGAGGAAAGTCAACTGTATTTGAAAGCAACTGCCTTGCCTCCCTGGTCCTTGAATCATTTGAATAGTCTATTTACACTGTTACCAGCTGTGTTTGTACAACCAGAACTTCCACCTGTTTGATAATTTACTTAGGTGCATAACATATTTACATGGTATAGACCTGAGTGGGAAAACTGGTTATTCCAGTGTAAGGCCTAAAGGTAGAAATTAAACTCTTGTGTTCTTTTTGGTTTTCCCAAACCTGGCTCTTGCCACACATGCTGACACATGGTAAATACTAAATAATTATAATTATGAATTTAGAAAGAATTTATTTGATATCTACTGGGCATTATTCTAGGAGTTCAGATAATGATATGAAATATTTGCTACTGTTATCTCCATTTTATAGATGGGGAAACTGAGGCACAGAGAGTTTCCAACACTTATCTTTTTGTTATAATATGGATATTGCTTGCCCCATCTGAACCTTATGTTTAAATATAATCCCTCTTTAGTGATATTCAAAGGTGAAACTCTTAAGAGATCATCCGAGCTCTTATTTCATGAAACAATTAATGGATTAATGGACTATTTCAAGAATGGGTTGACTATGGGTTTGGCTAGATCTCATGTGTGTTCCCCATATCTCATACTGATGTCCTGGATTTCATTGGAACTCCTTCCTTTATAAGACCACCAGTCTGTGGCATTGTGTCACGAACAACTGACAATGATTAAACAGCAAGTGTACATTACAGCCAGGATGCTACAGGTAGCATTTGTATTTAGTCAGTCTGGATGTTTTCAATATAAAGACTAAGACTGTTTGCCAAGATCCTACCAAGTATAGACCTTTAAAGAGGTTTAAATCCACAAAGAACAAGAGGGTGGAGAAGACTTGAAAGCATCTACACAATTTAAAAACTGGAGGTTCTTCAGTGGAGCTGCCTATAAGCTGTCCAGGGAGACCCAGAAATGAAGCTTTCATGAGTCCTGACCCATACTAGGGTAGACTTTCTGGTGACATAGCTAATTTTGAGCTACCTATGCTTCTGTGAGTAGACCCCATAGATTCACTGGTTCAGAAAACACACACACACACACACACACACACACACACACACACACACACACACACACCAAACAAATAAACCTAGAAAGCAGATAAATGAATGATAGCTGACTTAACAGAGACTAGAATCCTAATGTGGCAATGGGAGAGCCAAGAAACAGCAACCTAATGTTTCTGCAAAAACTCCTCACAGGCTCAGGTATTGGTATGACTGGATGGGATTAAAACAGAAAGATTGATCCAAAGCCCAATATACAGACTCACAGGGCTCCTTCTTTAACTCCTGCAGAAGATTCCAGATTTACTTTTCTGGAGGAGAAAAGAAGACTTCTGGATTTGGTGGCATTGGCTACAGTTTAGGAAGAAACACTGATTGCTAATATAAGACACTGAATATGCAACTCATATCTTTATCTTCTCTCACAAGTGCTCAGTGCTGGCAGCCAGGATAGTGTCATCCAGGGAGGACAGCAGGGGGCTGACAAAAAGGCAAGGTGTTATAAGAGGAATCAACTGGCTAAGGAAAATAAAAACATCCTTAGGAATGAAGAAAAGCTGTAGAAGATGAGCAGATGAAATCGTTTTCCTGTGGGTATTTAGAGACTTTCACACAGTGGACATTTTATGCTATTATGACTTTTGACATTTTCTACTAAAATTGTTATTAATCTCTGGAGGCATTTGGAATCTTCTCATGGTTTCTTTGATACTTTCTGAGGTGTGACTTGGGATAGAAATAGTTCTAATGTTTGTATTGGCTGCTCTTTGGGATCTTGAGACTAGTCATTTTTTTCCTGGGACATTCCAATTATTTTCTATGTGCTTTGTTAATTCTATGGTCATTTGTTCTATCTATTTCTCTGTGCCATATTTTTCAAATTTGTATGACTCATTTCATTTTTATACCTCCTCACTAGTGTGCAGAATCTTTTATATTTTCTCTCCATTTATCTCCCCACTCATCATTTTTCACTTTTCTTTCTGAGTCTAATCCCAGGAAGTCTTGATTTGAAGACCCAGGGAATTGTGCCCTCGAGGGCTTGTAGCATCCTAGATGTGACATCTGTTCTATCTATTCTTTGTTAGTATTTGAGCTGCAGGAATGTGGAGGTAGAATTGGGATGCTGCCTGGCTTTTTTTTTTTTTTTTTTTTTGTAGTCCTTAGATCTTGGTACAACTCTCTACTTCATACAAAGGATGAATGCTCTTACCCTACAATCCTGGGTAAAGGGATATGGGTTTAGAAAATTGCTTCAAAATCTGGCCTATTAATACATTCCTGTAAAGTCAATTACTAACCATCCCAAAGGAAGCAACTCCATGAGTGCCCAATACATAACCAACACTCCTTCACTTCTCTTCCAAGAGCTAATACCTAGGGGAAAATACAAGATCCATCTGATAGCTAACTGTGCCTATATCAGACTTAGGGAATCATAGGTCATCAGAACCTGGGACAACAGGGTTTTTGTTAGGCCTCAGATAACATACCACTGCCTAGTCCTTGCTGCAACATGGGATGCCTGAGGACTTGTTTCCCTAGCAACCACAACCACATGACAGGAACATACAGAGATCCAGAGATGTTGCTTAGCAACCATGCTGCACCTGCTGAGGCGCTGGGCCAGCAGCTTGGGGCAGGGAGTCTGGCTTTGAACTTGGAAACTCCCATTACACCTGGCAAAAAGATGAAGGGGTAATTCTGGGAAGCTCAGTTTGGGCCTTGAGCATTTGCAAGGGTGACAGCTGGAGAGGAGACTGCCTTTCCTGGAGAAATGACACAAGGTGGACAGTGTGAGAAGATCATGGCTGATGAGGAAAGATGGACTGTTGGTTTGATGTGGGTAGCAGTTCTCTACCTGGCCTGCCTTAGAGAAAAACCCCAGCATCTCAGAGAAGGGTTCCATAACACCAAGGGATATGTACCTGTTGCAGAACATCTTGGGGACTTGAGTCAAGTCAGAGTATTGGGTTCTTAAGAGTCAGCCTAAGGGGCCTCCTCCGCTGCAGAGAGACAAGGCTCTTCACAGTGAGTGAACTGGTAGGAATAGAAGGTGCAATGAATCTACCCAGGAACCTATGCAAACAGCCCTGGAGGAGAGGTCCATGGTTTTGGATGGTCTCCTTAGCATTCTTTTTCTGTGTTCTCATCTTCCTCTTGCCAGGGGCCTGGTTAACTTAGAAGGAGGTTTTGGAGTCAAACTGCCTAGGTTTGGATTTAGTTTCCTCAGTCAAGAGGAAAGGAACTAAATGTGTTTGAGTTCACCTGTTTGTACAGCAGGAATGGGAAAACTCTTGGATCAACACATGATTAAGTGAAAGTGCACATGTTAAGTGATCAGCGCATAACTGCACATACTACATGCTCAATGAAATCATCATCTGTGGTGATATTTTGTTTATGATCTAACAAATAAAGCTTGCCTGAAGATCAGAGTGCAAACTAGCTACACTAGCCATACAGGTCAGGAAGTGGTGGCACACACTAGTTAGCCATGGGGGCCAGGTGATTGTCATGAATGCCTTAAATACCAGCACTAGAGAGGAACATAAGACAGGAGTCAGTCACACTTAGGACAGGATCTCCCCTTTTGATCTGAGCCTTGGTAGAGGTAAGAACTCTCTAGTGTGTTTGACTGCTCTGCTTTTCTGATCTTCAGCTTGAACTCCAATATCTGTCTCTGGGTTTTTATTATTCATGCTACAGTCATCACCCTAATCATTTTCCCTCAACAACTGACCCTAAAGCTTATTGTCAGGTCTACTACTACCATGGCAGTAGGTAGTAGCAAAAGTTTTAGTTATATACAGATGGAAGGAACATCCTCCTGCTCCAGAGGAGCTTGCTGGGGATGAACATTCTTGACCAGCTATCTTTGCCATAGTGAGCCAAATGCTTCTCCACTCCTTGTGATGCTAAATACTCCTAACTACCTCACCTGGTATTGCTCTGAAAATTGTGCATTTAATGTGGCATGTTAGGGAGCAGTGAGATCACGGGTTTAGGCATTGAGTTCAAATCCCAGTTTCTTCTGTAACCTGACCAGGAGACTGAGTAAGTGGCCATCTGCTCTCTGAGCCTCAGTTTCTCACTCATGGTAAAGAAAGTAGAAGTGCCTAACCTCCTTGATATGAGGTATGGTGTTAGCATGTATTGATACTCAGAGGTGGGATCCAGTGTCTCTCTCCATCTGTCTCTGTCTCTGTTTCTATCTCTCTTTCTGTCTATTCCTCTCCCTTCCTCCCTCTCAATCTTTCACCCATCCTTTTATGAACCGGCTTCAAAGGATAATCTGAGGACTAGTGGCATGCCAGATTCCCACTGTTTCCTCAGAGAGAAAAGGAGAAGGCAGTAATAGATGCTGAAAATGCAAAGTCCCTGCCTCCACAGCTGCAATAGCAGCTTTCATTTTCTATGTCCTGGACACTGTCTGCTAGCTCTCTGATGCAAAGGCAATCCCAGCCATCCTGCCTTAAGCTGGTTTCTCCTGTCCAAGGTCTCTTGACATTCCTCTCCCTGTATGCTGCAGCAAAGTGATTGCCTCTTCCTCCTTTCTCAGCTGAGCTTGTTCCGGAGCTGACCCTCCAGCTGTGTGTTTCTAAAATTAGCTGGATTCTGCATTTGACTCTGATAATTAATTACCCAAATGGAGAAAATTGAATAGTTAACTGGTTCACAGGAAGATAATTAGCTTTTCTGAGCCCCTGTTACCGGGAAATAAAGAGGAGGATTGTTTCTCAATTGCCTTCATTAAAGGGAGTTCCTCTCACCCAGAGGCTCTGGCCCACAGGCCCTTGCGGCCCTATAGGATTCCTTAGTATTCTGGGTGCTTCATCTCCAAATAGAGAAACAGCTGCTACAACACAGCTAGCACAGTCTTTGGACTCCAACAGGCTTGTTCCTAAGCTCCACTTCCACCATGTATTATCTGCGTGACTTTGGTCATGTGTTACCATATCTCTTTGCTTTAATATTCTTATCTAAAAATGGGAACAAGGCTCTGCAACCCTCAGAAATGTTGTAACCATTGAACTGATATAATGCCAGTAAAATTTTTGGTTCCCAGCTCAATGAGTAGATATTTTCATTGATAAGGTTCACTGTTCATTGATTGGAAACCATTTTTACCATCGTTATCTTGACCGACCCAGTACCACGCCACCTTTCATAAAAACAAATAAAATATAGAAGGAAATCAAAAGAAAGCTAAGTCAAGCATTATGTGCTGAGTGATAAAGAGCATGGAAGACTCCTGAGGATTTCCTCCTTCCTTTTCAGTTTGTCCTTATGCTCGAAACAATGACTTAATCTCTGCTTCTAGGATTTCTATAAAAGACTGACCCATACTCTGAATCTCATTTCCAGCTACTTGGCCAGAGACCTTTGAGGGTTTTACTATTCCTCTTAAGATTAATGCTCTCTAGTTCTTACTTCTTTCTGATTACTTCTTGTAAGAACACACACACACACACACACACACACACACACACACACACACACACACACACACCATCCCTGGTGTCCATGAGAAGTTCGATTCTAGGATCTCTATGTGCAACCTTCTGCATACTTTAAATCACCTCTAGGTTCTTTATAATACCAAATCAAAGCAAATACTTTGTAAATAGGTGTTATATACCATATTGTTTAGGAAATAACGATGAAGGAAAGGTCTGTATGTGCTCAGCACAAATACAATTTGGGGTGTGTATGTATTTTTTATTTGTGGTTGGTTAATTTCAAGGATGTGGAATTTTGGGGTAAGAAAGTTGACTGTGGGCCAGGCGGTGGTGGTGCACTCCTTTAATCCCAGCACTCAGGAGGCAGAGGCAGGCAGATCTCTGAGAGTTCAAGGCCAGCCTGGTCTACAGAGTGAGTGCCAGAATAGGCTCCAAAGCTACATAGAGAAACCCTGTCTCAAAAAACAAAACAAAACAAACAAAAAACCAAAAAACAAAACAAAGGAAGACAGAAAGTTGACTGTATGTGTATATGTCAGGAGTAAGGACCCTGTATCCAATGGCTTGAATTCACAATCAGCTTAGGTATATGTTAGTGAGCTTTGGTTCTCTCATCATAAAATGGGACTGTAAGAGCACTGCCTGCTCAGAGTTACTGTGACAGCTACACATGAAATACATACAACAAGGATTGGGTCATCTATGTGATAAGAGTATTATTTATTGCTGTGATTATTCAGTTCAGATAATTCAGGCAAGGGGATAGATGGAGTGAAGAAAGGGAGATATCACTGGGTTTGGACTCAGACTAGACTGTTTCAGAAATGGCAGCTTGTTCCCTGGGAAGACCAACTACTTGAGTAGTATTTTGTCTCCCAAGTTCACTGTATTTGTTTTCTGCCCAAACACCTGACAGTCCCTCAATTTCACTCTCAGCTGATAATGTGGCTTCTTATTTCTGTGAAAACCATGAACGATTAGGGAGAAACTTCAGTACCTCAGCTCATCATGTTTGCTGCCTATCGGGGCTATCCATATATTCTACTTTCCTTGCTGTTACAGTGTGGGAGCAGTCTGTGTTCTCCCAAGACCAAACAGTTCCTTATCACCAGATCCTCTCTTTTCTTGCTTACTCAAGGACATCACTCAAGCAATTTTCCCTCTTTCCTGTATCATCAATTTTCCTCTCCACTGGAACATTCCCATCAGCACAAAAACATGTAGCTATTTCTTCATTGAAAACAAAAAGGGTGGGGGGACTCATTATCTCACAATGTTCCAGAAACAACTAACTAACTCATCACTTTGCTTCCCTTTATGACAAAGCCTATAAAACCAACCACATTTGTTTTTTAACTATGTATATGTGTGTGTTGTAATTGTGTGTGTGTGTGTGTGTGTGTGTTTAGGCATGCATGGATGGATACCCTAGTTTGATATTGATTATCTTCCTCTATTGCTCTATCTCATCTTTTGAGACAGGGTCTCTCACTGAACTTATAGTTTACTGTCTACAGTGACTAGCAGCATCCTAGGGATCATTCTGTCCCTGTCACCCATCTTTGAACTGGTTTTATAGGCATGCACCATAAGCTTAGCTTTACATTTTTAAAAATTATTATGTTGGAGTTAGAGAGATGGCTCAGCAGTTAAGAACACTGGCTGCTCTTCCAGAGGTCCTGAGTTCAATTTCCAGCACCCACATGGTGGCTCACAATCATCTATAATGAGATTTGGTGCCCTCTTCTGACATGCAGACATAACATGCAGGCAAAACACTGTATACATAACACATAAATAAATCTTTAAAAATATTTTATTTAATATGTGTCTGTATTTTGTCTGCATATATATATATATATATATATATATATATATATATATATATATATATCTGGATGCCTATGTGTGCAGGGCCCACAGAAGCCAGAAGAATGCATCAGATCATCAGAGCCTACAGTTACAGATGGTTGTAAACCACCATGTGGTGATTGGGAAGTTGATCCTGGGTTCTGTCGAGGATAAGAGCATATTCCTAACTGCTGAGACATCTCTCTAGCCCTCCTGCCACCATGCTAGGCTTTTTACATGAGTTCTGGAGACTTGAACTCAGATCCTCCTGCTTGCGTAGGAAGTACTTTGCTCATTGATCCATTGTCCCAGATTCCAAACCAGTTCTTGTTTTAAGCAGTTGCTGTCTTTAATTCTCTCTTGAACCCATTCTGATCAGGTTTGTACAATTAGCACTCTATCAAGATTGAACTACCACCATCACCAATTGCTTCAATATATTTAAATCCGGTAGTCAATGCACACTTCTCATAGTAGTAGAGAGGAGTCAGTCATTTACCACATCTCTACTCACTCTCAGGTATTAGCTGGAGTGCATTTTCCGGACTGATTTCTAGTTGACTGTGATGAAATGACTGGGTGTCATTTAGACTGTGGGACTACTCCAGCTTCTTACCCAGAACTTTTCTTAGCTTTCTCAGGCCCCATGTTTGGAAATTCGAGCCTCTATGTTTGACACCATAATATTTTCAGTGTTTTCCATGGATTTTTTCCAAGAAGAAAAGACCATAACCTGGAAATAAAGACAATTTTCTATCTCTATTAATGTATATCCTTTCATTTCTTTTTCTAGTTCATCAGTGGACAAAAGAAAAAGAAAATACAGTAAATATTTGAAACAGAATGGTACTCAGTTAATAAAAGGAAATATTTCTGTCACTTCTGAAACTATGAATGGAACTGGAGATTACGTTAAGCGACACATCAGTCACTTGTGATGATAATACAAATTCACTTAAGATGATAATATGAATTAACTGGAGATTATGGTAAATGACATAAATCAGTCACTTGTGATAATATGAATGGAACTAGAAATTATAATAAAGGACATAAGTAGTCACTGTGATAATATGAATGGAACTGGAGATTATGGTAAGTGAATAAATCAGTCACTGAAAGTCAAATAAAGCTTGACCCCCTGTGTGTGAAATCTGTAAAAGCTAATCTCAAAGAAGTTAAGAGCATAGGGCTGGGGTTCCTCCACATGAGAGACAAGAATGGGAGAGGGAAAAAGATGAGGAGAAGGAGAGAAAGGGTGGAAAGTGGAATGGTGGTTACCAGAAGTGGTTAGAGTGGGTGGGGGAATGAAAGTGTGCACTAAGTCACAATTAGATACAGTGAGATAGCCTGGTATATTACTGTACCACAGGATAACAGTAATATACTTGACATCTCAAAAGTCTAGAAGAAAGGATTTTAAAAGCTTCTGTCATTAAGAAATAAAGTTTTAATAGCTATTTTAGCATTACACAATGTGACTATATGTCAAATATTACATGATACCCCATTCTCATGAGTAATTCTTATCTATTTTTGCCATAAAATCTTTTATTGATATTTTAGTATTATATGCTTACTAAAAATTAATTTAATTCTAGTTTTCTTTTTCACTTAGAGTGTTTTCATGTACTATATTCTGACTATGATTTCTCCTTTCCCAAATCTTCCTAGATCCTTGATTTCCCATTCACCCAAATCCACATGCATTCTTTCTCTACCTATTAGAATAAAGAAAGTATCTTCAGCAAATGGTGCTGATCAGAGTGGATGACTGTATGTAGAACAGAAACAGGTTCATACTTGTCACCCTCAACCAAAACTCAACTTCAAGTGGATCAGGGACCTCAATATAAGGCCAGGTACTCTGAGTCTGATAGACAAGAAAGTGAAGAATAGTCTTGAACTCATTGGCACAAGACAAACATTTCTGTACAGAACATCAATAGCATAGGCACTTAGAGCAACAATTAATAAGTGGGGCCTCATGAAACTGAAATTCTTTTGTATGGCAAAGGACATTATCATTTGGACAAAGGCAGACTACTGAATAGAAAAAGATATTTTTTTATTAATTACACATCTGCTAGAGAATTAATATATAAAATATGTAAAGAACTAAACACATTGGTCACCAAGGAAACAAATAGCTCAATTAAAAATGGGATACAGATAGAGAGTTCTCAAAAGATGAAACACATTTGGCTGAGAAGCACTTAAAGAAATGTTCAACATTTTTAGTTATCAGGGAAATTCAAATCAAAACTACTTTGAGATCCTATCTTATGCCAGTTAGAATGGCCAATTCAAATAAAATAAATGAAAGCTCATGCTGGGGATGCTATAAGTTAAGGGGAATACTAATCCATTGCTGGTAGGAGTATGAATTTGTACAGCCACTATGGAAATCATTGTGGTGGTTCCTCAGGAAGTCGAGAATTGATCTACCTCAAGATTCAGCTATTACAGCTCTTGGGAATATACCCAAAGGAGTCTATATCCTACAGCAGAGGCATTTGCTCAACCATGTTCATTGCTACTCTAGTCATAATAGCCAGAAACTGGAAACAGCCTAGATGACCATCAATGGAAGAATGGATAAAGAAAATGTGGTACATTTACACAACGGAATATTACTCATCTGTTTAAAAAATGAAATTCATAGGTAAATAAATGGAGCTAGAAAAAGAAAACATACTGAATGAGGTTACCCAGCCCCCAAAATATGGTATAATTTGCTTAGATGTAGATGTGAGCTGTTAAGTCTTTGATAAGCAGGACTACAATTCATATAATCACAGGGGTTAGGTATAGAGTAAGGGTGGTAGAAGGGATAGATCTCACTAGGAAGAGGAAATAGAATGGATAGCTCTTGATGGATTGGGGGGCATAGAATGAGAGAATCAAACAGGGAAGAGAAAGAAAGAGGGGAGGGACAGCTAGAACTAAAGGCAATTTGAGGGGTGGGTATGGAAACCCAATACAAAAGAAGTTTCTTAAAATATATACATATATGGAAGAAATCTAAATGGAATCACCAAATAGTGGAGGTAAGAAAGCCCGAACTAGATACCTCTCCTCATCCAATGAAACTTCCAGTTCCAGAAATAGGTTATATCTAACTAAGTTGTTGGCCAAAGGGGTCCCATGGATACCCTAAACAACCCAGGCTATTGCCAAGGCTGTGGGTTGCACTCCACAAACTGATGCTATGTCTTATTGTTGAAGACAGCACCTACACAACTTGTTGAACACAGAGAAGAGCTGGTACCTGCCTAGAGCATTCACCCCAACAGACTCGTGTTCCTGGTATTGGAAAGTGCTGTGTGTGCTCTCAGAGGAGAACACTAAATGCCAACACAGATGTAATTCTCGTATTTTTATGTATTAAGATAGATTTTTAAAATATACTCAATGTTGCCAACCATGAGAAAAGATCATTTGAGAAAACACCACTGTTGGGAAGGTGTGTACATACATTCTGGCAGGAAATTTGACAATATATATGAAAATTTTATATAGAAATACAGGAACAAGTAATTCTAACTCTAGTAATATATACCTATAAAATTACTAGGCAAGTAAGCAAAAATATATTACAGGGAATTATTCTAAATGGTGAGAACTAGAGACAAATAAGTGATATAGTTGTAACAGGCTTTCTTTTGGGCCACCAACCAGCTCCCAAATCATCACACGGAGACTTCCTATTAGTTATGAATACTCAGTCTTATATTATGCTTGTTTCTTGCTAGGTCTTATAACTTAACCTGTTTCTCTTCATCTATGCTTTACCTCTGGCCTTTTACCTTTCTTTTCTTCTGTGTGTTCTATTCCATCTAGCTGGCTGGTGGCTGCCTGGCTGACCCCAGGCATCTGCCTCTCTTTCTCCCTCATTCTCTCCTCTTGCTCTTTTCTCTCGTGCCTAGATTTCTCCTCTTAGTTATTCTCTTTACCCACCAGCCCTACGTATCCCTCTCCTGTCTACTTATTGGTCATTCAGCTTTTTATTAGACTAATCAGGTGCCTTAGGCAGGCAAGTTGAAAAAAATTTAAAGTAATATTCTGCAGCATAAGCAAATGATATTCCACAACATATAGCCGATGAAATACAATGTAGTGGATTAGTTGTTGAACTCATCTTTAACAGTGAACTATGACAGGATATATTACTCTATTTACATAATTGTAATACATGGAAAGTAATATATCAAAACAAAGAATGGCCATTTTGGAGGCCAAACAGTGAATATTCACATTATTTCCACCATAATTTTTCAATAAATGTCTTTTTATCAGAAACTATAGTAATTTTGGGTGGGCATGGAGGAAAGGATTCTTAGTTTTCTGGGGTACAAAAAGGATTTACTAAGTCCATTTTGGGCAGTAGAGATAATGAGGAATATGAGTTAGTATGTCATCTGTCTCTCTCTCTCTCCCTTTCTCTCTCCCTCTCTCTCTTTCTACTCTGTTTCTGTGTATGTGTGTATCTGTCTGTCTCTCTGTGTGTTTGCCTCTCCCTTTCTCCCTATGTTGTGTGTGTCTGTCTTTCCATCTTTCTCTACTCTCTCTCTCTATGTCTATGTGTTTCTGTCTATCTTTCCACGCCCCCCCTCTGTGTGTGTGTGTGTGTCTGTCTGTCTGTCTGTCTGTCTGTCCGTCTGTGTCTCTCTGTCTCTCTCTTGGTTCATGTACATGTGGAGGTCAGAAGTAAATGTCAGGCAGCTTCCTCAGTTGCTCTCCACACCGACTCTAGAGTTCATGGATTAGGCTTGACTGGCAGGCCACCAGGCCCCACCCCAGCTAAAAACGGTTCATGTCCCGTTTTTAGCTTTTATGCATGGGTATCAAAACTCAGAACTCATGTTTGCATGGCCATCACTTTACTGATTGAGCCACCTTCTCAAGCCTTCCTTTTCTTATTAGTTTCTTTATTTAGGCAATACTAAGGATGGAATTTAGAGGCTTTCACGTGCTGGATAAGCACTCTACCATGGAGCCACAGTCACAGCCCTTTAACATGGCTTTAAAAGTTCATTGGCAGAGTAAAAGTATGGATTGTTTTATACCGCAGAGAAAGGATGGAAGGTTTCATCCATCCATCCATCCATCCATCCATCCATCCATCCATCCATCTATCCATCCATCCATCCATTTACTCATGTATTCATTTTTCCATTACCAAATACTAATGGCCCTAAGAGATTATCCCAAAAGCCCAGCAAGGGGAGCAGGACTCTTACCTTACATCAGTTGATCTAGATCTTTCAGGTTTCCTCCTCCCCTGGGATACCAGCTTTTGTCTCCCCTTCCCACCTCAGCTTCCTGCATGTACTGTGCCTCCCACTGAGCATCTCCATTTGAAGCACCCACAGCTTCCTCAGTGTGCTTTGCCTTTGTGTGCCCCTACCTTTCCTTGATGTGGTTTCTCTCCTTGGGCCACTGGTTCCTCCCACCTCTCTCTGGAACATTTCTCAGTTCTTCAAGACCCAGCTTGTGGTAGATTAGATTACCATTCAGCAAATATTCACTGCTTCTCACACCATCTCCATAAGAGTTACATGTTCCATCTCTCTCTCTCTCTCTTTCTCTCTCTCTCATCTATTTATTTTTGGTATATGAGTGCTCTGTTGATTTTATGGCAAAAGAAGGCATCAGATCCCACTATAGATGGTTATGAGCCACCATGTGGTTGCTGGGAATTGAACTCAGGAACCTGTGGAAGAGCAGCCAGTGCTCTTACCTGTTGAACCATCTCTTCATCCCCCCAAATATTCCTTTTTTTGTACCTTCATCATGCAATACACTTTGGTCAATGGTATGTCAGTGCACACGAAGTATTCAGAGGTTTCAAATGTATGTTGGGTTTGGTTTCTTGCTTGCTTGATCCCATTCCTTGCTGTGATAACTATTTATCCAGGTCTAAGGAGGCCCCAAATGCATGGAACAGACTTGAAAACAAAAACAACTATAGTCTGTAGTCAAGTTCATCTAAGCCTAGACAAGACCAGAGACAACACCCAGAAAATGTCCAGTTACTCGAGTGAAAAATGGGCAAGTATGTAGTTTGTAACTGAGATTATTGCGTGTTTGTTACACTGCTTATCTGACAGATACACAGTTAATAAGGTCTCATGTCCTTGTTCATTGCATAATAGATTTGTCCTCTAGCTCCATCATGTACTCACCACATTTGCCAATCCTAAAATTGCAAAGACTCCCTCATTATACTATATCACAATTATTTGATTGGCATGCTTATATTCCATACTAGATTGTGAGATTCCAAGTATATCTAAAGGCTCTGGAAGACGGTCACCCTGACATATTCTAGAATCATCTGAAAGAGTCTTGACTGAAAATTTGTCTCTGTTGTTTGGTCTATGGGCAAGTCTGTGAGGGACTGCCATGTTTACTGATGAATAAGGGCTCAACCCACTGTGGGTAGAACCACTCCTAAGCAGATGATCCTATATGAAAGATAGCTAAGAACGAATCTATGAGCAAGTCAGAGTAAGCTAGAAGCATCATTCCTTCATGGTTCCTGCCTCTGCTCCTGCCTTGAGTTCCTGTCCAGACTTCCCTCTACAGTGGTTGAGACCTGAAAGTCTAAGCCAAATCAACTACTTCCTCTCTAACTTTTTTTAAAAGCTGTTTATCACAGCAACAAACTTGAACTAGGATAAGACCTTTATTCAAGTTCCTCTTTGTGGATCTCAAAATAGCCCCTGATACTCAATTGTAGCTAAAAAAATATTGTGACTGTTGACCAAGTTCCACCAAGACCTGTTAGCATACCATACAGCAAATGGGAAACCCTTGGCATTTTCATGTTGATATTTGGATATTTCAGAGCCAGCATCACAATGGACCTGCTACAAATGGGGTAAAAGAATATGGATGTGCACCATGGCCCATGAGCTCTGTCCTAAGGAAGAAAGTTGAAGAAAATCTGTTCCCCTTCTTTAAAGCCATGACTAAGCATTATAGGATGTCTGAAGCTTTGGAAAAAGGAGCAGTTTCCACCAACAGAGACCGAAGGTAGCCTGGAAAAGAGTCAAAAGTTGCTTAGTATTGTCTGAGTAGAGAACTCATGGGTATTAGAATACTCTTTGAGCATATTCTGCCTCATGGTATTTGAAAACTTGCAACTTATTTGGATATTTTAAAATAGCCAGGTTGAGCTTAAATCAACAGAATCTAGCCCAAGGCTATTGCTAGCACTTGACACATGTTTGATATAAATTGATGATGATTAGTTCAACATATGAACTATCTCAGTATATGAATTAAAATATTTAAGTGTAAGAAAGGGGATTAGATATATCCTCTATGCATAAAACATCTGCAGAATATTCCAGAGTGTGAATGTTTTCAGGGACTCCAGAGAAATACATGTGACCCTATTTTACACTTGGGGTTTCTATAAATTTGAAATCCTGTTACATGTTCAACATTCTTGTAAAAATGATTTTTGCAAATACATGACAAGTCTTTGAAGTGCCATTCTAGGGCATACAGCAGCCTGAAGGAATTACTCAGAGATGTAGATAAAGGTCTAAAATAATGTTCACTACATGGTTATTTTTAATAGTAAAGAAACAGAAAGGACTTAACAGCAAGAACTGTGTTATGATGTGTCAGTTACTGTGAGCACTGTAGAATCTTTCTTTGGAAACACAGGCCAGTTTGATTCAAGGAGGCCAGGACTAGGAGAAGGGAAAAAGGGAAAAGAGGAATTGATGAGAACAGAAAAGAGTGAAGGAGGAATAAAGAGGCAGGGGTGGGCTCAGGGAGAGACAGGGAAAGTATGACAAAGATACAGCCAGGCTCAGGCCCTCAGCAGCCTGTGATGAATTGGTTTTGTCATAGAAAGATTTCAAAAGCAGTAAGAGTTATATAGACACAGAATCGGGTTCAGAGGCAAGTCTCCAAGCCTGAGTTACATTTCAGTGACCCTGGGACACCCATTGTTGGGAACACAGGGAAAGGAGGCTGCAGGGGTGGGGGTGCAAGCTTAAGGAGGGCAGGGTAGGTCAAAGCTATCAGCCTGGGCTGCTGTTACGGGGAAGAGTCCCAGCACTGCCCTGTGTCTGTCATGGGCTGAGGATACAGGAAACGTGTGCTTGAGTCATGGATGGGGTAATCCCCACCCCCACTGTGGTTTTGGAATGCATTGCCTTAGCTCGTTCCAAGATCTTCCATGTTTGCTGCAGAAGTCCATTCACAGGCACAGGCTGAGAAAAGCTCTGGTGCTGTGTGCTCTTTGGGATGCTTGCCTGGGACAGTTTTAGACCTCCTTCCATCAATTCCAAGTTTATCATTTTATGAAAATCCAGAGCTCCTGGCATGTCTTACTCTTTTTTAGTCTCTTAGTTCTCTTAGTTAAATTGCTGTGTGTGTGTGTGTGTGTGTGTGTGTGTGTGTGTGTGTGTGTGTATCTGGTGTGTGTTTGGTGTGTTTGTGTGGTGTGATTGTATGTAGTGTTTATGTGTGAGATGGTGATGTGTGATATGTGTGTGTGGTATGATTGTGTGTGTGTATGTGTGTGTGTGTATCTGGTGTGTTTGTGTGGTGTCATTGTGTATAGTATTTGTACATGTGTGTGGTAGTGATTTGTGTGGTGTGATTGTGTGTGTGTATCTGGTGTGTGTCTGGTGTGTTTGTGTGGTGTGATTGTGTGTGTGTGGGGGGGGGGTGGTGTGGTGTGTATGTGGTATGGGCCCACAGTGGTCAAAATCATCCTTAGCCTTCTCTGGCTCACAACTCCTCCTCCCACTGTCACTGAGTTCAGGTTCAAGATCTTTTGCTCCCAGGGTGCTCTTCTCTGCAGCACTGCAGTCTCCCAGTTTCCATTAGATTCCCTTTGCCCCAACCTCACACCAGCGCTGTTCGTGTGAGCAGCAGTGTATGGAAGGGTTGATGCTTTAGCCAACTTTCCCATTGCCACTCATTTCCTCAGACACCCCACTTCCTCTCTGTTCCCCATTTGTCTGCATTTAGTTTTCAGAGGTGATGTGAATCTCTACTCTTTATTCACTCCTAGGGCTCCCTGTTGATATCCACAGAATTCAGGTTTCTGTGCCCCATAAACTAAGGCTCTCCACTCCTTTAGTCTTCTGGTAGAGAACAATCAGGAAGGAATTCTGAAATAGGAGTCTGTCTTCAGCTGATTTTTCAATAGCAGGCTCTGAGGAAGGGATTCAGGCAAACATTATTTTTAGAATTACATTAATTTTTTTCCTGGCAAACCTAGAGATTAAGCCAAGGACCTCACACACACACTAGACAAACAATCAGCAAGCTATATCCCCAGTCCTCGTGTAAATATTATTTAAGAAGTGGTTCTTCCACCCAACCAAATTTTGCTGGAAAATGGCTAAGTGAGAAGTTAGGGAGGGTAGGAGGCTAAACAGAGGCATGATATTAGGTCTCCCTAAAGGTCATGTGGTTTGGCCTTTCCTGGGAACTTTGAAGAGACATTTAAACTGCCCACAGTTGGCACAGCAAGGGAGCTGGAGAGATAGGCTCTCATGCTTGCCATCCATTTGTTAGGAGCCATCCTTTGTGGGCACAGAGATATCCAGGCATTATACCAAGAGCTGCAGGTGCAGGCTGTGGGGAGCAACAACACAGATAGGGTGAATTTGGAGAATAGTTTCCTCACTGATGTGAGTCCCTGCACTCCAGGAGAGATGCAGCAGCCATCCCTTTGCATGGCAGCTGTTGGCTCACCAGAACAAAAGCTATTCTCCAGGGCAATCTCCAGTCTCTCACTAAACTTTTGGGTATGGCTTGGCTTCTCAGGGTGATTGAGATTTGCAGGGTGCTTCCCATCAGAAGAGAAGGGGAACATTCATAATGAGGGCAGAGGATCCACAACAGCTTGGCTTCCTTTCTAGAAGGGGGTTTCCTTAGCTACTTGAGACAAAGCCTAACCCAGGTTCCAGAGCTCTGGCTGCACAGGGATGACTTGCTGTTTGCTTTCAGAAGTGTCCCATCAGCTTTTGTTTACAAGATGCAAAAGGCAGATAACTATTTTATTGAGACACAGCCTTTATTTATGTTGATCTAACCCACACTAGAAGCCAAAAAGAGGCTACAGCCTTTACTAGAGCCTTGGCTTGTGTGTGTGTGTGTGTGGGGGGGGGGTTGGGGGAGTTTGGAGATGAGAAATAAACTATTCTCTTCAGGAACTTGACCTCATGTGCTCGAGTGATGTCTGTACCGGTTTCTTGAGTGGGGAGTCGCTAGTGTGAACTCTGTCATGCTGAGCTGTGCCTCCCTAGTCTTCTCCCTTCTTTTCTGAGAATTAACTCCACTAAGGAGGAGAATGAGGCTTCCATCCATATTTAGTCAATTGGTGCTTTGCTGATCAGCTTTTTGATCCAACTGAGTATGATGACTCTCCTTCTCCAGTTCAATAGCCTCTCCCAGTTGCCTTTTGTAAATGTTTTGCTGGTCTGAACACAGACACAGACACAGACACAGACACAGACACAGACACAGACACAGACACACACACACACACACACACACACACACACACACACACACACACACACACACACACAGACCACACACAGAGACACACACACACAACTTGCTCCCGATTTACCACATAGCCAAATTCCAACCATGCCAGGCAATAATCATCCAGCAATACAGAAACCCTAAAAGCCAGAGGGTGCTCCAAATATCCAACAGGCCCTGTGGACATCCTGCAGTTACTGATGCTTCTCCTCTATGGTAGCTACTCTAGGTTGTCAACTTGACTACATCTGGAGTGAACTACAATCCAGAAATGGGGGTCACCCTGTGAGAGAATAATTTTGCTTGGTTTGAAGTGGGTGAATCCACTTCTACTCCAGACTTTTTGTTTGTTTGTTTGTTTTTCCATGCAGGGTTTTCCGGTGTAACCTTGACTATCTTGGAACTCAGTCCATAGACCAGGTTGGCCTAGAACTCACAGAGATCTCCCTGCCTCTGTTCCCAGAGTACTGGATTAAATGTGTGTACCACCACCACCCAGCCTAGTCCAGACTTTTGAGGTAAGAATGTTGTGCCCAGACTTTGAGCTCCACCCCCAAACCACCAAGAGACCAGATCTGATGCAAAAACAAAGAGTTTTAATTTACTAGTTAACTCAGGTGCTCTGGCCATCTGACACAGCAGGTGAAGTAGGAGGGACCCCAGGCAGCAGTGGGGCAGGGCATATATTGGGGGTAGAGCAAGGGGAGTGTCTGGGGGGCCACTAGTTGTATAGCAACAGTCTCAGGTTTAGTGCACCTCTGGGCTGGGGGAACCTGTCCTGAGTTGATTGGTCAGCTGCAGCTGCAGAAAGGTTGCTATGCCTAGAGGCCATCCCAGGGCAGTTGTTATGTACTATATTCCACTATTATCAGGAAAGCATATCCAGAGTTAACTTCTGATTGGTTCCTTGCCACATGGAGGGTACTGGCAGTTGCTTCCTAGTCATTAGCGCAAAGTAGAGGAATCAGCACATCCTACTGAATCAGGAGTCTATGTCTTGCTGGATCTTTTCTGCAACCTGTCATGGCTACCAATGTTGGGTGAGGGTCTGGGCCCTTCAGGAAGACACATGCCTTTTATCTGTATCTTGAGGCTGGAAGAGACAGTTTGAAACTGGGCCACACCTTCTGCTGGAAGCCTATATAAGGACATGGAGGAAGGAAGCTTTTGCTCTCTGCCTGCTTGCTCTCACCTTGCTAGCAAGTCCATTCCTTCAATGCCATTAGAGCCTGCTTCTTCAGAATTCCAGCATCTGCTGAAGACTATCTGAGACATCCAGCCTTGTGGACAGAGTGACTTTTGGATTCTTGACCTTCCATTCATAGCCCACCATTGTTGAATTAGGTGGACTGTGGCCCATAAGGCTAATTAATAATGATAAAGATATTCATTCTATAAGTTCTGCTACTCTAGGGAACCCTGACTATCTATCTACCTCTTATGTCTCTGCCCTGTAGGCTAGTGATGTTGAAACATTTGCATTCATTATCCCTCTTTCTCAAAGACTGAAAACAACAAACAGTAAAAGATTAAAAAAAAAAAAAGCTTAAATGAATAAAGACAAAAGAATTGCTGATAGTGCAGGGAGGACAGGCAACAAATATATAGACGATTTGGGTTGTTGAAGTCCATGGTCACTGACTTAGAAGAACAGAGAAAGTTGATGATTAAACTTCAAAAGGAAGATGATGCACAGTGAATGTAGGATAGTAGGTTCTTTGATACAGGATCTCATTTCATATCCCTAAAGAGGAGGGCTAGGATCAAAATGAGAGCTTTATCATTACCACCTGTTTGAGGAACAACAAGATTTCTGGATCTTCACATGTATTCTACACAGCCATGTGACCACCCTTTCTAACAGGACATGGGAATGGGGAGTAGGACGTTCAATAAAAGTTATTTTGAGGTCCTAGGTACAATTTTGAATAGAGACATGCTGAAAACTGGGCATCAAGTGAAAGTCTACTTGTGAGTGGCACTTTTGATGGTGAGATGGGTAAGTTGCTAGAGCTTTCTAGCCAGCCAGTTCAGCTACTTGGTGAACATTGGGTTCAGTGAGAGATCATGTCTCGGGAAACAAGGTGGAAAGCATTGCAGAAGACACCTGGCATTGAACTCTGGCCTCCACGTGCACATATAACACAATTTGCATTGGGTTATGAAGAGCTCTGGTGAGGCCTTTATTCAGTATCACACCCACGGAGTCATTCATGGGTTATGATCCTTTATACAGAACAAGCCAAGATAACCTACAAGCAGATGTTTTTAGAGTTACTATGAAAATTTAGGGTGATAACTCAATTGTTTTACTATGGTTCAGGCACAAAAAGGAAATGTAAATTTAAAGATGCTATTTACAACACTAAGAAATAAATGATAAAGTACCTCACAGTAAATCTAACAAAAAATGTTTAGAACTTTCACAAAATAATAGACATGTCTTAAAGATGACCCAAATAAAGAGAAATGCTTCTGAACATGGGCAGGAAAATATAGTATCATAAAGATGTCACTTCTCCACAGGAACACATAGATGTTTACTGCAATCTCAATGAAAGACATAATGTTTCTATGAAAACTCAGTAAGATAATTCTACATTGTAAATGTCTCAGATCAGGTAAGCTCATCAAGACAGCATGGCATCAAAATACAGACATAGACTTAGACAACTGGTATACCACACAAAGCCCAGGAACAACCTGAGACATATAACTGATACCTATGACTGAGTAGTACTACAAATAGTGGAGAAGAACAAACTCTTTGAAAATGATCATGATTAATTACTTATGTAGAAAAAAAAATGAAATGAAACTGGAGCTTTCTCATTTCAATTTTTTAAAAAAGGAGGAATTCCCGAACCTGATAAGGAAACTCTTATTAGAAAGAATATAAGGAAACATTTGGAGGAAATAGATGTCACACTTTTTGGTAGAACAAGGATTTGATAAAATAAAAAAAAAAAAAACATAATTCATGCAGAAATGGCTCAGCAGTTAATAGCACTGGCTGCTCTTCCAGAGGACCAGGGTTTAATTCCCAGCATCCACATAACTCATACAGATAGCTCATAACTGTCCATAACTCCATTTCCAGGGGATCCAGCATCCTCACACAGACATACATGTAGGCAAAACACCGATGCATGTGAAATAAAAATAAACAAATAAAAACATAATTCATAATGAACTTAAAAACAGTGAAATAAACATTATTAAAATACAAAGTCTGGTTATACACAGACATTAAGAAACTGTAACAAGAACTATAAATATGGGTAAATATGAGTAGGATATTTATAGTTGACAAAGGATTCAGACCCACATTATGCAAATAACTTTTAAATCAGCGATTAAAAAAACTTCAGTACAAGCTAGGTGTGGTGGCACACACTTTCATTTTAATTCCAGCACCCAGGAGGCAGAGGCAGGTAGATTTCTGTGAGTTGAAGGCCAGCCTGCTCTACATAGAGAGTTCCAGGTCAGCCAAGACTACATAGAGACATAGAGAGACCTTGTCTCCAAAACAAAAAAAATCCAGAACAATATCAATTAAAAAAAATGAACAAAAGACAGGCAGGTAATTCACATAATAAATGAAAATGACTAATGCATCTATGCAAAGATGTCCAGTCTTACTATGATCAAAGAAATGCAAACCAAGACACAATAAGATGACACTTTATTTTGTGTATTACATCAGTGTATGAATAATTTAAAATCTGACCTCAATGTTGGGGGTCATAGTGCCCAAAGGGGATGCTTGGACTCTTTAGAAGTAAGTGTAAATTAGTACTCTGAAGTGCATTCATGCCTTAGTAAGAGATATCCAAAGGTGAAGTTGCATATGCCCCTTAACTCAGAAATGCTACTCATGGGTATATGCATAGTTCTTGAATATATGCTAAAGGAGAAATTTGTAAGACATTTGCATTCATTGTGACACTGTAATAACAAAAAGAGAGACAACCCAAATAAGTTCCAATAAGAAAACAGTAAATCAATTGTAGCATATTCCTACTGTGAGATGTAGCGAGACATACATGAGACAGAGGAAATTGTAACTACTGCTGTGTTTAGCTAGAAGCACTGCCTCAGCAGAAGGATTGCCATGGGCAGCCTAAGTTATGTAGTGAGTTTGAAGCTATCCCGGGCTATATAGGAACTCCTTTACTCAAAATGAGATGACAAAACACACAAGCTAAGACAAAAATACAATGTTTAATTTTAAAAGATTTGGAGACTTTAGTACCATTTTTTACAAGACCTAAAACATGAGATATATGCTTGAGAATGTAGACAACTCTTGTGCAAGTATAAAAAGCTATGCATGTGTAGAACAGACACACCCATTTCAGGGTGTGGCTTCCTTTTGGCAGGAGGGAATGAAAGGCAGGGCAGGCACAGAGCTTAAATATAGGTGTAATGCTTTGCCTTCTCTTTAAGTTTTTATTAGATTTTAATAATTACACAATGGGTTTCTTTATAACATTTTTATCCAGGTATCTGACATACTTTGATCATACTCACCCCACAACACTCTCTATCAATGTTTTGTTTCTTAAGGTAACTGATTGAAATTCCTTATTGTTTGCATCCTGGGTTATTTATTTTATTTTATTTGAGACAGGGTTTCTTTGTGTAGCCCCTGCTGTCCTGTCATTCTGTAGATCAGGTTAGCCTTGAACTCAAGACATTCACCTGCCTCTATCTAAGTGCTGGGTTTAAAAGACAGTACTATCATGCCTTGATACATCTCATATTCATATTATTCAGGAATGTGGACAGAAAGGAAAAAGGAGTTGGAACTGGGAAATACAGGAGACATTACACTCTCCAGGTGGTGGTAGCAAATGCTTTATTTAATCCCAGCTCTTGGGAGGCAGAGGCGGGTGCATCTCTGGGTTTGAGGCCAGCCTGGTTTACTGAGTGAGCTCAAGGACAGCCAGGCTACACATCTGTCTTGAGAAACCATGTCTTAAAAAAAATTACACTCATAATTGACCTTTAAACTATACATCATTATTACTCCAGTAAAAGTCAATAGTACAAAACGAATGAAAGTTTGAGCCAAGGAGTAATATGTACTATACTTCCTTGAAAGTTCCATTTTTAGATGCTTTATCTCTATACTATTCAAACTCAGACAAGTGTGAGTTGATGAATTGGTCTGCGGTGAACTAAATATAGAATGGAGCCTGAGTGTTTTGGAACTTGTACTGAAATTTTAGAGTGGTTTTTATTTAGATCAAGTCTAATAATTTGAACATAGGACAGTATGTCATATTTTTTCTCAAATAACATTTTATTTACAAAAATATTGTTATGTAATGAATTGAGACAACTTAAAAATCAACTGATTGTGAACAAATGGCTTGTGGTGCATTATTCTATTTTATTCAAAATTGATGTCTATGTGATTTAATTTTTTATGATGTATAGATTTTCTTACTCTTTGGTAACCTTGAGCTCAACTACTAAAATAATAATTTTGTGTGGGATTCCACAATTGTTTTTGTTTGTTCTGAAAATTGCCTTGTATATATAAAGATGTGCCTACTCTCTGTCTTCAAATTTAGAATCAGATGGTACAGCTCCATGTAGAAGGGCAATAAATTGAACTGCTTTCAAGATGATACCTTTTGTAATTAACTATTAACTTTTTCTGCTTTCTGAATTATATAAAATGTCACCTGATGTAGGAAAATAATATAGAAATGCTTCAAGGCATTTGAGAGTCTTTAATTCTTTTCAATGCTAAGTGAGCCTCATGCTATAGGGGAATGAGACACGTACATTAATAAAACATTAGCATTGTAAGAACAAAATCAAGCTAATCTCATCTCCAGGGCTTGGCAGCATACTTTCTGAGAAGTTTCAGGCTCTATAGTTTTCACCAGGGGCTCAATGCTTGCTTAATAACCTGTACGACAGCGGGGCCCCAGTCTGCTTGGGAGCCTGTCTCTGTAGAGGCAGTGTGGTAGGGGATTCTGATGTGCTCAAACATATCAGTTGGGGATCTCTTTCTTCCCTCCAAGAAACAAGCAAACAAAGGAAAAACTTCTTTTTCAAAATTAAATTTTGAAGTTGTATTACTTACTTATTTCCAGTAAGTAATCTTACACCTGCCACTTCTCAAGGGATTTTTTTTTTTTTTTTTTTTTTAAATTTGAGAACACATTGACTGTGCTTGGCTTTTCATCAGAAACAAACACTCTCTATCATAATGCTTTGGAAAAGGCTTTATCTCTCTCATCTCCCAAACACATCTATTTCAATATACTGCTTTAGAGTCTGCTGATTTTCTTGCTGTTTATTTCTTTATATGTTATGCTTCTGTTGATTTTAAATAATATATTTTATCTTCCCACCAAGTTTCCAGTCTAGAATATCCCCCTCCCATTTTGCTTTGTTCTAGCTTTCATCCCCATGTCTTTAGAGGAAAACATGAAGTGTAAAGGTGAGATGAAAGGCAACAAAGATTGTCTTTCCACAGCCTGTGTTACTGTGGTTCTCAGCAGCAAACTGTTTGTTTACCTTCCTTCCATCACGGTGATCACCAACCTGGCTTTTAAATCTTACCAACCTGGTTGATTTAGAACAGTATCTTACTGTGTCTTGATTTACATTTTTTCCTGATCATAATAAGAATGGGCATCTTCTCGTAGATTAGTTATTTTCATTTCTTCTTCTGTGATTTAGTCTTTACCCATTTTTTTTTTTCCTGAGTTTTAAAATTACCCATTTACGAGTTATTCACTTGCCTACTGAGGTCTGGGATATTGACTTCAGTTGACACGTTAGGTACTGAAGTTTCCCTTTCCAGGAAAACCTAGCAGACGCAAATCAGGGAATTGTACTAACCAGATGTTTGGAGTTATGGAAGGTATTGAAACAGGCATGGATTCTTGGGATCTAGGCTGGCTGAGGGGCAAAATACAAGAGGAAACTGATAAAAGTAATGAATCTAGGACTTCCACTTTTGCGGAGTCACAGTCAGGGGTCAAGACTAAGTGATGGAGTGAGAACAGATAGTGAAAAAATCCCCAAAGATGAGGCGATCATATAGATCATTAAAGGCTTCTTCACTTACGTAATGAAGCAATTAGAAAGTCCCCAGAGCTGCTGCATGGGCAGCAGCTGTTACAACAGCAGGAGAAGATCCTATAGTGTCTGTAAATTATGGAGAGTTGGGACTAGCGGGAAATATGCAAATATGAAGTGTCAGAGGAACCGAGGAGGCCGATCTAGAAATCTAATCTAGGCAGTGTTGGAGCTATTTAATCAGAACCCAGGATGAGCAACTCACTAACACGTAGGTAACAGCTGACTGCGGAGATCATGTAACTCAACCAAACCTAACTGGCTAAAAGCTCGTCCGCCTGCTTCTAGAAATCATCTTGAAAACTACATTTCCCAGAGGGCCTCATGGCTCCTACTTCTTGATGCGTGCAGTGTGCAGCTTACTGGGATCACTGGGCGGTTCCATACGCTGTGAAGAAAAATAAAAGTTTTTTTTTTTTTTTTTTTATTAAAACATCTCATTTTTGAGGCTGGAGAGGCCATCTGGAACCTTTGTTTAGAACAAGCTGGCCTCCAGGTACTATGGGAAATGTAGTAACTTTAGCTTGTAGTTCTGTGGCGCCCCAAGTCTCTCTGCTGCAAGGGACCGGAGCAAACGTTAATGGAAAAGAGCGGTAGACCTGGGCTGTCCACATTGGTTCCTTCCACCAGATGACGCTATGGGGGGAACATCTGCAAGTCCCAGTGCAGGCTGTGTCACAGAAGCGGTTTTCCTTCCATTCAGCTATTTGAGCGTTCTCAGGCTTGAGTTAGTAATTACCTTGTAGAGGGATTTGTAAAGAAGTGTAAAACGAGCAAATAATTGCCCTAAATTATTCCCCAATACCTGCTGCTCTTGGGAAGCTTTGAGAAGTTATAAAGAACTATGGTATATATAAAGAACATGGGGATGGGGGTTAGGCCCTTTTAAAGTATGGGATTCCAGGAGGCCTTAACTCCTGCTCTATAAGGAGAGGTAGCTTGCCTTCCAGGTAGCTTGTACCAACACAGGCATTGTCCCCAGCCTCTAGACTTTAGTAAGACCTCTGCCCTGCCAAGCTGCAGCCCTGTGGTTCTCAGTTTACTGAGGGAAGACTCAGGGTGTGATGAATAAAGAGTTGTGTACTTGCCCAAGCTTGACAGAAGTACAGTTAGAACTCAGAACTAATTCGAACTCATACCTGCCCCGAGGAGCTGTCTTTTCTCATCATGGTGGCTGGCACCTTGCTATTTTGAGCCTTGATCATCTAGCTATACTGGTTCATTTATCAAGTTTTATTAATGTAAACATTGTGTCAGGCATTGAGGAGGTGCGTGGGACAATAACCCCATCCACATGGAATTACAGTCTAATGGAGAAGTCAGATACCACATATACAAAACATAAAAATTTAAGTATGATAAGAAACAGCGCTTTAGGAGAGAATAATGGAAGACATGAATTACATTAAGAAATGGGGAGGGTACAATATTTGATCTGAAACTTGAAGGCTGAGAGAATGGAAGTTCTTCCAACAGCCAACAAAGGAGTCGTCCTGGCGGAAGGAACACAAGGGCAACCTGAGACAGCAAAGAGTTTGATATTTTGCTTTGACTCAGAGAAATCCTTTGAGGCTGGCGGTAAGTTTTGAATCCCCGGTTATTGGGTATCTGCTGCTGTTGATGTAATAAGCCAATCAAACCAAATTAATAAATCCAGGTTTAATGAACAGAGCAAAGCACTCCTGGTTGACCCAGGAGGAGGGGGGAGGAATCGCATGGCAAATATCATGGTCAGGTCTTAAGCAGCCTAGAGGTGAGGTCTTGAGCAGCCCTGGGGAGGGGCTAACTCTTAGAGGTCTTCCTAAAGGAAGGGGCCCTGTTTGGCAGGCTTTCTGGGGGAGCAGAGTCTGGGGAGAGAAAGAGAGGTGGGATTTCCACCTAACCATCCCAGACTTGTTGGGCATATGAGTGTCAGGGGCTTAGGTGGAGGTTCCACCAGAACAGCTGGAGCAGTGAGTAGAGTAAGAGTAGAATGAGCAGAAACTGCCTTCCCTTCCTCCACTCCTGCCTGGAGGTAGTTAATGCTAATTTCCACCTAACAGTCTGATTTACGGAACAGATCTCTGTAAGGGAGTTTCTAGATTGGGCTAACTGAGCTGGAAAGCTCTACCCTTCGTGTGGACTGCACCAAGTAGATGGCTATGGTCCTGAACTGTATCCAAAGGAAAAGCAAAGTGAACACCAGCATTCATGTCTGCCTGCTTCTCAACTGTGGATGCAGTATGACCAGCTCTTGTCCCTGTGCCTTCCCTTTCACTATGGACTACACCCTCAAACCATAAGCCCAAGCAAACCTTCCCTTTATTAAGTTATGCTTGTCCAGTATTTTGTCACAGCAATGAAAAAGTACCTGGTATACTGCCTTTTCTAAACTACACAGAAGCATTTTCAATACTTACACATGGTAACTGTTAGAGTTCCAATGCAAAGTATCCCCAGAAGGCTCATTTGTTAAAGACTTGTTTCCCAGTTCATAGGATTGGAGGAAGTAACTGCATCTCCAGAGCTCTGACTAAGGAGTGGTTTAATACCTTAATAATGCAACATTACTGAGATGTGGTAGAAACTGGCAGGTGAAGTCTGAGTTGAGAAAGGACCTTAGGGACCAGTTCTTGAGGGTTATATCTTACCTACAACTCCTCTGTCTCTCTCTGCTTCCCAGACACCATGAGGCAAACAGCTCTGTTCCAACATGCCTTCCCCCATGATGCTCTGCTTCATCCCAGGCCCAGAATCCCAGGCCACGGACTGGAAATCGCTGAAATAGTGAGTCAAAGCAAATCTTCCTTCATTTTAAATTGTTTTCAAATAACTGCAAACCTTTGTCTAATAAAACATTATCACAATGATTTTTACTGCTTTTAGGGGCGCAGTGTCCCTTACATATTTTATTTCAGACTCCTTAGCTTGTGCTTTTTAAATCTCTGTTGGGCAAGTCCTCCCCTGTGTGTTTGCTATGCATGCTTATTTCCATGCAGTCTTTATGTCTTGGCTTGAACTGTCATCTCCCCTGTGCCCTTCTCCCTGTGAGTTCTCAATTAACTTATCATCCTTCTGCTATATAATGACTGGTTTGTATACTGATCTCTCCCAGGAGGCAGTGAGTGTCTCCTTTCAAGGACTTGTTTTTCAATCTCTGTGTGATGCAGAACATCCACCAGACAGTTGGAATTTTCGCAGCAAATATCCATTGAGAGAAAGAGTGGAATAGTTAACCACATCTTTTACCTGGCACTCCATGAGAATGTGACTTGTGGTTTCTATCCACAGCAGAGTGGAGATTAACATCTTAAAGGGCAAGGAGGGGGGACTGGTAGTGGAGCTCAGTGGTAGATTGCTTGTGCATCATGTTTAAGACCAGAGCTCAATTTTGGGGAACACACAACAACAAAAAAAGAAAAGAAAAGGCAAAGGGGTGAAAAGAGATGAGAATAGAATTTATCCTCACCACAAGTTGGATATTGTCTCGTTTAATTCTTGATTACATAGCAATTGTAGGGCTTAGCTTCCTTTTTTGCTGGACAGAAAGCCGGTGTCCCCTTGTGTGCCCAAAGATTTACCCAGCTAGTAATTGGGAACATGAGGCAGGACTCATTGGGGGTCCACTTGACCACCAAAGTTAAATCTTAAAATGTTCCCTGTGTTCTTCTTGCTTTTATTTTGACCTCATTAGCCAGAACAGAAACCTGAAAGTTTAAAAACTGAATTCCAGATGTTGTCAGTCTTTGTGTGTTGTTTGAACCTCTTCCGGCATCAGTCCTAGAAGTTATTATGTAGTAGCTTTGTCCCTTCTGAAAATTGGTGACTCTTATCAGTCTCTGTTTCTGTCAGCATGTTGAAAGACCTGGATTCTCTGATAGAACCTGAAGAAGCTGAGCATCTTGGAAGGGCAGTGCCCTTCACTAGAACCCTCTGATGACTGACAGATTCTGTCCCTTTGCTGCCTGACATGGGAAGGTCTAAAGTTCCTACTTATGTCAGTATCTCTAATTCCCTCAGTAGTTTCTGGCCTTAGGTTTTCTTAAAGCATTGAGGTGGAGAATACAGACCTGTGGCTCGGTCTTCAAAACCCCCTAGGACCAAGGTATGGTCAATTATAGTTCAAACTGTGTGGAAGAACACACACACGCACACACGCACACAGAATGTATGTGGCTCAGAAGATGGCCAGTGAATTGTGGTGATTACAGCTCTACCATCCTGCCTGGACCCTGGCCCTGAGCAATTGCTGGGTTAACATGGAAGATGAATGAATTTATCTTCCCCATTTCATAGGCAGAGGTTCTCTCATTTACTACAACTGGCTTCTAGAATCTTTCCTGCATATTTTGAACTTATACATTTTAGCCAGTCAGTGAAGTTTAATGGAACCAGGGCTCCATAACTATCTCTTCAATTTTGACGTTTTTGGGATTGTGTGCAAAAGGACAGCTGCAGAGGCAGTGAATAATTCTTTGCTGTTTTATGTGATGATATGATTTATTTTGAAATCTTGTGTGTAAAATGAAAGCCCAAATGAGCACCTGCTACTTATGATCAGGGGCAACAGGGTGCTATGGGAAGAGGATTTGTACAGTCACCCCAGACTTGTGACTGACAGGCTGTGTGACCTTGAACAAGGGGTTCATTACTTAGAAACCTCTCTTTTCTTGAGAGCAAAATGAAGAGATTAACCTCTACACTCCTCCATGTAGTTATTATTTTAAAAGTTGTGTGTGTGTTTTGTTTTGTTTTTGGTTTTTGGTTTTTTTTTGGAGACAGTGTTTGGCTGTCCTGGAACTCACTCTGTAGACCAGAGTGACCTTGAACTCAGAGATTCACCTGCCTTTGCCTCCCTAGTGCTGTGATCAAAGGTGTGCACCGCCACCACCCAGCTTAAAAAAAAAATGTTTTAAATTAAATTAAAATATTTTAAGATATAAAATACAATAAAATAGTATTGATATTTAAAATTCACTTGGTCACACTCACAAAGAAATCATACTAGACAGCTTTTGTGGTGTGCTGTCCTCCGAACAAAACAGCTCTCATATTCATCTTACCAGTGTGCCTGCCTGCATTAGATCACTAGCTGGGCTCATCATTGTTGACACTCCTTCATAGAAAGAGGGGTGAGGGTCACTGGACTCTTCATTTCTAGCCACCTTTTCCACTTAGTTGTATGCAATTCTGTTCTAATTGCACTTGACCTTGAATCTGAGCAGTTGCTAGAGCTAAGGAAGGGGAGGGACTTCATCCATGCAGCTACTGGGGAGTCATTGCCCATGCTAGGTGCAGACCTTCCAGGGCAGGATGCTCTGGGGTCACTCAGTTCTGCCCTGTAACCCCTCACTTGTTCTCTGTCAGTAAACCCAGTTCCCTCATTGGTTCCCAGGATGAACTTTGATGGGATCACACTTTGGTTCATTGTTAGGACTCCAGGAGTAGACACAGTTTACAACATGTCAGGATTGGAATTTTCTAACCAACTTTCAAGTGACCACTTGCCCGAACCTGGCCTCTTGTCATTGTTTGCTGGTTCTGACGCCTTTCACTTAAGCCTGGCAGTGACACTGTCGTCCTCACCTGCAGCCCTTCACTATGTTTTATCTGCTCCTTCATGCTCTAATTGTCACTTACTCCTTGTCATCGCCTAGATTTCCTTTAATTCTCAGTTCATGGACAAAGCACAGAAAACACTCCTGGTCTCTTATTACCAGTCAGGTAGCCAAGCTCCTTTGCTTTTTAGGAGTTGTGAGTATGTGTAGAAACTCTTCCAGTGCCTGAGGCCCAGGGTTCAATCTGGCAGAGCCAAGAATTTCATAGCTCCAAGTCCTGAGAGCTAGGGGACTATTGCTTTAGGCTTTGGAAGCCAGATGTAAGGCTCTGGGCTTTAACCACCAGCAACCCTGACACTTGGCAGTTATTGTAATCCTTGCTTCTGATAGCAGTAAGCAGAAGCAATAGGCAGTGCCTGTTGGTGCTCTAGCTCCTAACTGGGCCTTGGGTGTTGGGACTTCCAGCTGACAATTGTTAGTGTTGTGTTTCTTTGGCCTGTGGTTCTTTGGCCTTGGTTCTTTTTTTTTTTTTTAAATATATATGTATATATAACATTATTTATTTATATTTTATATGCATTGGTATTTTGCCTGCATGTATGTCTATATGAGGATGTCAGATCTTAGAGTTACAGACAGTTGTGAGCTGCCATGTGGATGCTGGGATTTGAACCTGGGTCCTCTAGAAGAGCAGTCAGTGCTCTTAACCACTGAGCCATCTCTCTAACCCCCAGCCTTGGTTCTTAAGGGTTGGCAGCTCCCAGATCTTTTAGTGATTAGGGCTTGCAGTTTTTCTCTCTAGCCAGTTAGCATCCTCTGCTTTGTTTTATTTATTTATTTATTTATTTATTCATTTATTTATTTATTTATTTCGAGACAAAGTCTTATATATTCCAAGCTGGCTTTGAACTCACTACATAGGTGAAGATGATACTGAGTTTCTGACCCTCCCGACTCTACCTCCTGAGTTCTGATGTTATAGGCATGCACCATCATACTGGCCTATATGCCATGTGGTGCCGCTGTTCAGATCAGTGGTACCACATAGCATATAGTGTGGGGCATGCACTCTTCCCTCTGTGCTCATTCTTAGCTCAATTTCTATGTTTCTGCCAGCTCTGCTCTGTACTGATCTCTCCTTTGGCTGCTGTGGAAGTTTCAACTTCATCTTCATTGTTTCCAACTCCAGCAGCTCTCCAGAACTCCTCAGCTACCCCTCACCGCTGCCACTGCTACCGTTACCACTTCTGCTGTGTCCAAACTGCCCCATTGTCTCCTCTTCCTGTCACCAGCTCAGCCTGCTCCACTAATAATAAAGGTTAAAGATCATCAGATGGAAGCCATTTGATGGACCTTATGTTTAGCACCAGAGGGCACCATGGAAGAGAATCTTTCTGTTGACTTAAAAGATTAAAATTAAGATTAAAAGCTTAAAATTAAGCTGATGGGGGCTGGAGAGATGGCTCAGCAGTTGAGAACACTGGCTGCTCTTGCAGAGGGTCTGAGTTCAATTCCCAGAACCCACGTGGTGGCCCACAACTATCTATAGTGGGATCTGATGCCCTCTTCTGGCATAAAGTTGTACATGCAGATAGACCACTCATTCTTAAAATAAGTAAATAAAGTCTTTTTTTTTTTTTTTTCTTTTCTTTTTTTTTTTTAATGAGCCAAGCAGCCCGCTTAAATAGTCGGAAGGAGGTGAGGGTGTTTGCCTCCATCCTGTCAATCCTTCAAACAAACGAAGACTTGTGTTGCAATCCTTGAAGGACAGTGCTATGAGCGATAGGAACACTCTTGACACCCACTCCTTTCTGAATGTCTTTGCAGGCTGCTCCAGTCATTATGTAAGACAGCTGCAGTGACAGTTTCTTGTATTGTTCTTAGTGTTGGAACATTAGGTTCACTAAATGACTTCTCTTGAGTGGTTTATTTCTTGCCTTTGTGTGTGTGTGTGTGTGTGTGTGTGTGTGTGTGTGTGTGTGTGTTCATGTACATGCTCATGTCTGAATGTGTGCATGTGAAGATCAGAAGTCGATTTTGATGTCATTCCTCAGGATGCTTGATGTGGGATGTCCTTTTGTATGCTGCAACTATGTGGTGCAACTATTGGTTGATGATCAGGCAGAAAATCCAGAGTTATGGAGAGAAAGAATGCAGAGTTGGAGAGATGTCATGTAGCTGCCAGGGAAGCAAGATGTGGGGTCACAATCCATGAGCCCATGAGCCTTTTGGTACAATATAGAATATATGTAGAATAATAGAAATGTGTTAATTTAATTATGAAAGCTACTTAGTAATATGTCCGAGTGATTGGTCAAACAATTATAATTAATATTAAACCTCTGAGTGTTTATTCAGGAACTGGCAACCAGGGGAGAAACCTCTATTTACAGATGCTTTTCTGGGGACTCAGCCTCCCACTGACCTATACAATTCACCTATTTGGTTAAGCTGCCTGTCCAGTAAGCTCTAAGGATCTACCTGCCTCAGTCTTTAGCACTGGAATTAAAGTGAATGACAATAGACCTGTTTTTTTCACCCCTACAGATGGGTACTGAGGATTGAACTCAGATCCTCATGCTTGCTCTACAAATAGATTACCACCCGTACTGTCTCCCAGGATCTTGCTGACTTTGATCTTTATTATTCTAGTGGGACAAATTGGTAAAAAAGCGATGGGAAGTGTTAGCTTTGACGGTGGCAAAAGCAGGTAGCAATGGCCAATGTGGTCATGGTGGCAGCGGCAACCACAGTATTGGGGAGGGAGCAGCTGGAGAGTTCTGGAGTGTGGGTGGGGAGGAAATGATGGGGGGCAGAGGCAGCAAAAATGACTAGGGATGATGTATGTACAAAGGCAGTAGGAGAGAACTGTGGGCTCCGGTTGATGGAGGAGTTTCAGGGAACTGCCAACCCTTAAGGGTCCTGACGCCTATGGCTGGACAGCTGTAACACTAACCGCTGTAGGGGCTGAGACTCCCAACACTCAAGGCCCATCCAAGCGCTGTAACCAGCAGGCACTGCCATTCTATTCACCGCTGTTGGAAGCCAAGGTTTGCAATAGCTGCCAAGTGGCTAAAGCCCAGATCAGTAAGCCTCCAACTTGTCTACCTAAGAGCCATGAGTTTCTGGCTTCTAAAGACTGGGGCACTAGGTGTACAACCTTCAAGGTTTTGAGCTGGAAGCATTTGGGGCTGTCAATCTAGCCCATATCCCTTAGGCACTCAAGCGTCAAGGACTGCCCAAACTAGGAAGTCTTCTTACCTATCCACAATTTCTATCCAGGTAGGGTAAAAACATCACAGCCAGCTGGCTGGCCGCACTCCACATTCCTTCTCCGTACACCAAACTAGCCAGCAAATGCAGGGGGAAAAAAAAAGTTTCTATCCTGGTAGGTGTTCTTTTTTTCACCACTAGATGGTGCATTACTGCAGGCCATTAGCATTTGGCAAGTTTATATGTGAGAACTTCACCTTGATTCACTGGCGCTTTGATAGGAATTTTAAAAAGCACGGAATATACACAAGAATAAGATAAAAAGCATAAAGAATTGGCAAAAATAGAGAGCAAAGAGAAATAACTACAGCATGGCATTTGCTCAAGGAGATCTATGCCAGCTGATGTTTGTTTCCAATCTTGAGCAGCCAAAGGGGCAAATGTCAATGGTTACAAAGTTCCAGATTTTATTCTAGACAAAGTAATAAATCAAAAGAAACCTAATGTTTCTTGACCTGAGAGGAGAGAGGAATTTTTTCATATGGGCCCAATGACACAAAGGCAGCGATGACTTCATTAGAGCTGTTTCTTAAGACTGTCTCCAACTACAGTAGTTGAGCAACAAGGTCAACTAGGTGTCCATGTCTCCTCCTTGGAGTACTTTTGAGCCTCCTACATAACTCTTGTCCCTCCCCTCCCCCACCTCTCCTGGTCTCTAGTGACCACCCTTTTACTCCATTCTTTTATGAGATCAATGTTTTAATACTGTACATGAACAAGAACTAGGAAAGTTAGCTGTTACTAAACAGGAGTTTTTCAAGATATAAAAAAAACTCACTGTTTTCTGTGTGCATCTTTATTTTTCAACAGTATGCTTTATACACTCCTTTCCCGGGTGGGGGGGTCTGGGTAAAGTGTGAGAAGGGAATCCCATGCCATGGGAATCAGTTTCCATCTCATGCTCTCTGCCATGATCCTTTTCTTTCTACAGTTGAGAAATGAGAGCCAAGTGACTGTGTAATAAAAACTCTGACACTTTGAGTCAAAATAAATGTTTTCCCCTTTAAATTGTTCCCTTTGGGTTTGTTTGTTTGTTACAGTGATGGAATGTTGACTAACACGTGAGACAAAGACTTCAACTGTCTTGCTTTACTGTAACATCTGCAGTATCTAGTCCAGAGCCAGAATATCCAGCTTCCTGGACATCTTTGAATGGATGGTGACCTGTAATCCCCAGTGAGCCATTCACTTATCTGGTAGCTATAACTCATTAAGCTTTTACCATATGCCAGATGCAAAGGATTGATGGAGTCTCTTGGGTCACTTGTGTCTTATACAGTCACATCTCTCTTTTGATGTGACTTCATCTTCACCCAGTTTTCTCTTTATTATTTGTTTAGGGAGGGTGCAGTACTTTAGCTTAATGTTCTTAGGTCATCACAACAAGTGATTTCTTGTCCTCATTATTCCAATATAAGAAAAATAGTTGCTTGGACTATTAGGTTTATTTTGTCCAGTTTTGGCCTAGAGTCTATTTGTTCCTTTCCCCCCTTTCTTTTGGTGTTAAAAACAGTTCAGTTGACCTTTGATGACAACTTTATCCAAGATGTCCACCTTGTTTTGTGTGTGTGTGTGTGTGTGTGTGTGTGTGTGTGTTGTGGTGTGTATGTGTTTGTATGTGTGGTGCACATGTTTGTGTGTTGAGCTCCAAGGTTGATATCAGGTGTCTTTCTCAACTGCTTTCCATCTTCTGCATGGAGGCAGTCTCTGTTGAACCCAAGCTCATAGTTTTGGCTGGTCTGGCTAGCCATATTGCTCTGGCCATTCCCTGTCTTTGCCTCCTAAATGTCACCATGCCTGCCTGGGTTTTATATAGATTCTGGGCATTCAAGCTCTGGTCTGTATGTATGTGAGGCACTGCTTCAGCTGATGACCCATCTCCCCAGACTTACTATTGTTCTTTTGCTGCTGCTATTGCCTAAGAAACACAAACACGAGACTCAGCGCCCATGTGGAATTTATTGAAAGAGGGGAGAGAAAAGGGGGTAGCTAGTGGCCAACCAAAAGCAGGAGAGAGAGAGAGAGAGCAAGAGAGAGTGGGGGGGGTCAAAGAAAGAGAGAAGGGGCCCCAGAGACAGAGAGAGAGAGAGAGAGAGAGAGAGAGAGAGAGAGAGAGAGAGAGAGAGAGAGAGAGAGAGAGAGGCACGCTTGCTTTAAAAGGGGGGCTTGCACATGCCAGGTAAAAGCTTGAACAGCCAGGTAAAGCCTGATGTAGCAATGATATGACCATGAGTGTCCCACCCATCGTCAGGGGTGGGGTCAGCAGACTGCTGATTCCCAATACTTACCTTGTTTTTAGAGACAAGGTCTCAGTGGCCTAGAACTTACCTAGTAGACCAGGATGGCTGGCCAGCAGGTTCTGGGAATCAGCCTATCTCTACCTTCCCAGAACAGGAATTACAAGTGTGCACCATTATGTCCAATTTATGTATATAGGTCCTGGGGATCAAACTCAGGTCCCCTTGCTTACAAGATAGACACATTTTATCAACTTAGCTACCCCTATTTTCCTTAGTGCTGTTTTAAACCAGATTTTATTGTAACAGAAATATTCTTGTGGTAAAATAGACCAGTGGAGGAACCTGACTGGGTGGCTAAGGTCTGTCTGAAGAAAGCACTCGTTTTCTTCTGAGGAGGCAATGATGCTGAGCTAAGGGAGTTTGGTTTCTAGGTATAACCCTTGATGAAGTTCTGGCCAAAGTAGAATGAGGCAGTGTTTCAAGGAACTTCCAAAAACCTTAAAGGAATCCAACTCAGCTGGGACAAACATCCTCACTTCTCTTACACAGAACTGTAGAGAGCTGCGAAGTGCCGCACCTTAAAGATGGCGCTGGCTTCCACCTTCCACCTCCCCAAGGGTGAGCACTCTCTGGTGTAAACAAGTCCTTATTTGGTTAAGTCTGTTCAGCCTATCTGCAGGGTCCACGTAGCTCACTGGGGTTGGTTAGTGCAAGGGGATTTAAGCCTGTGCAAGTGTCCCCTGGGCTCTCGAGGGTTAGAAGAGCATGTTCAAGGATCCTGATTAAAACTGCATGAAGAAGATCTTTCCAGAGTCGCGTCTTCCTTGCTGGCGAGGGCAGGCGTGTGGTACACAGAACTGTATTCAATGGCTTCTGTAACTATTTTGTTCCAAGAGGCTTTGTATTAATGATAGATGGGAGGACAGACAACGGCAAGTCCGTCTGTCTAATTGTTATGGTAGAAGTTCCATCTCCCCCATCTCCCTTCAAACGCTGCATCTCAGAAAGCCTGCCAAATGATGACTCCTCCCCCAGAGATGCTCAAGACCACTCCCACAGGGTATTTAAACTGTTCCCCAGAAACCAGACTGGGTTTTTTTCTGGTCACCCTTTCCTGTCTCCTCTCTGGGGGGGGGGGCACCCGGGAGCACTGTATCCATTAAACGTGGGTTCTTTTCTTTCCTTTCCTTTTCTTTTTTCTTTTCCTTTCTTTTCGTGGACTTTTCCTAATTCGTTTTGATTTGGTCCAATTTGGATCGCTGCATCGTCAGAGAGGCTCATGGCAGGTGTAGGGACCCTGGCTCTTTAAAAGAAGGACTCCACTCACTTTAGTACCCCACCCCTCTGTTCCCCCGAAGGGGCAGACAGGACTTTTTCTATCCCTTTCCCCTCCCTCTTCTCTTCAGTCCCCTCTCAGTGTCTGTCTCTTTATCTCTTTTCTCTTTCCTTCCCTTCTTTTCTTACCTCACCCTCAATAAGACTTTCAATGAGTCAGTCTGCCGGTTTCTGTTTCCCCATCTGCCCATCACCAACCGGGGACCTATCACCTGAGGTCCCACCCGTTAAGCTTTATTCCTTACAGAGTCAAGGTAGAACCCAGGCCAGTAACTGGGATATTTTTAGCTGCAACTCACAAAGGAGATAAGCCTTGGCTGGGGAACTTGCTAGGTATACAGACTGGCCCCCATTCTCACTTACTAGGTCTCCTTAAGGCCTTTGGAAGTTTCTTCCTCTCAAACATTCTAGTCTTTCTTATTCATCATCAGTGAAGCGGATGCATCCCTACATGGGAGAACAGTGAAGCAACAAGAAGAATTCCCTTCTACAAATTTAGGAATTCCCCATGGAGCTAATAGACTTTGGGTTCCAGTTTTCATTTGGAAAATAAGAAGTCAGTCAGTCTTGTGTGGGACAGGGGATTTGCATTTTTGACAACTTTCCTCATGATCCTGATGACTGTGATTAACAGTGCACCTTGTGGGGCTCCAGTTTTAATAGTTAAGAGCACAGGTGTTGGACCTGATGGACCTGGGTTTTAACTCTTGACACTGTCACTTATTTGCTAGATGACCTGGAATGGGCTAATTAAGCAGTCTGTGTCTCAGGTTTCATCATTTCCAAATTGGAAAAAAAAATAATGAGGTCTACCTTGCAGGGTTGTTGTGAGGATTCAATGAGATAATTTATGTAAAGCTCTTAGCTTTGCATAAATGTGCTCTCAATAAGTGGTGGCTATTGTTATTATCATACCCAAAGCACACATCTTGCAAACAGTATGGGCACAGAGTCCTATTACCATGGATAATTTATGTAAAATCCAGAGAGCCACGATTCAGTAAAGGCTGTTATAGAAAACTAGATACCCCTTTCTGTTTTCAGCTTCCTCTTCATCTCTTCCTCCTCTTCCTCACCCTTCTCTCCCTCAGATTTTAAATTATTTTATTATGGGGTGTGTATGTGGGTGCTTTTGTGTGTGTGTGTGTGCGTGCGTGCGCGTGCGTGTATGTGTGTGTGTGTGTATGCATGCATGTGCATATGTGTGGTGTTCACCAAGGTGCATGACAAATGTGTGTGGAAGTCAGAGAATTTGCAGGAGTCTGGTTCCCAGCTTCAACCACAGCAGGCACAGAGATCAAACTCAAGTTGTTCCACTTGGTGGCAAGTGCCTTTATCTTCTGAACAATCTTGTGGCGGGAGGGGGGTATTGGGGGTGTTGGGGGTGTGTGTCTTCCTCCTGGTTTTTTTGAGATAGGGTTTCATGCCCTCATGTCCTTAGATTTACTATGTTGGCTGTAAATGATCTCAAACTCCTAGTCCTCATACCTCCACCTCCCACATGCTGGGATTGCAGGTGCCTGCTGGCAGGTCCAAAGGAAACTTTGATCCCCCAAACTCCAAAAGGCACCCCTGGACTACTGGAGGACTGCTGGTGTTACATAAAAGCCAGCATTCCTCAGGGACTTGCCAGCTCCCCTCTACTCAAAGAAGTCTTTTTCCCTTATCACTGGCGGAAGGGACAAATGGCTACCTGAGGTGGCTATTAGCATACCAAAGCCCAAGTTGGCTTCCAGGCTCTTGAAGTATTACAAGTACCTGTTACACATTTCAAAGTCCAAACTATCATCCTAGCCTTTCTCCCCTCCTCCCCTCCAGCTCACTGCTTTCCCTCCCCTCAGCTATCGATTCTCCTTATAGCCCTGCTATTTTCTCTCTCCCTATTTCCTCCCTCCCTCCCCCACCCTCCCCCACACCCAGCCCTGCTCCCTGCTCCTCTCAAGGCCAGGTCCAGTCACCTGGCCATGTCTAGTTGTAGAGAGCTGCAAAGTGCTGCACCTTAAAGATGGCTCTGACTTCTGCTTTCCACCTCCCCGAGGGTGAGCGCTCTCTGGCGAAAACAAGCCCTTATTTGGTTAAGTCTGTTCAGCCTGTCTGCTTCCGCATTAGAGTAGCCTATCTGCAGGGTCCACGAAGCTCACTGGGGTTGGTTAGCGCAAGGGGATTTAAGCCTGTGCAGGCATTTCCCTGGGGTCCCGCGGGTCAGAAGAACATGTTTCAAGGATCCTGAAATAAACTGCATGAAGATCTTCCCGGAATCACGTCTTCCTTGCTGGTCGAGGTTGGGCGTGGTACATCTAGTCTACTTCACTCTGGACTCTGCCAGATGCCTCTGGCTGTTCTGTCATATCTACAATACAACTTTCCCCTTAACATGCTATGCAGTGCTCATGTTGTCAGTTTCTACATGTGCCATCATCACAGGAACTGTTTGTAGCCTTGAGAAGGGGACCTACCTGTTCACAAAAATGTTAAATAAAGGTCTTTAAGTACATGTTTCTAATATCTGTCAACTGCCACCTTTTCTCTCCTTCTCTTCCTTCCCACTGAAGTCTGCCTGGGTCATACACCTTCAATAGCTCCCCCTTCATTTCCTGAAAGCTCAAGACACTGCCATCTTCTGCCTCTGCCATTCTCAAGTGACACTCACTGAAGTCCTTCTGGCTTCCAGGTTGCAAAACCCAGTGGCTGTTTTATATTCCTCATGGAGCCATCTCAATTGTGTGTGTGTGTGTGTGTGTGTGTGTGTGTGTGTGTGTGTGTGTGTGTGTGTGTGTGTGTGTGTTCTACTTATTCCTTCCTGGCACTTTGAGCTTTTATTGACAAATTACCAGTCTACAAAGTACATATCCCTGACCTTTAAGGTTTTGGTCTCTTAAGGTACCGAGGCTCAAACTCAGAGCCTTGAGTATGCTAAGCTGGCACTGTACCACAACGATACATTCCCAGTCCTTTCTTTTCTACCCTCTGAGCTCTTCATGTGCCCCAATTCCTTTTGCTATTTCTTTCTTTTCTCTCACAAGAGTTCATTGTCACTGACATTTTCTACATTTTAGAAGAATTATCTATTTTCTTAGGATATACTTGTCTAATAAAATTTTTTTCTTCCATAGAGTCATTTAAATCAAGCTCTAGAGGTGTGTGTGCTTCAAAGTCTCCCCCACAGATCTCCACAGGATGCCTAACCGTGTCCACAAAGACAAGACTTAGATTTCCTGTGGGTCTGACCCTAGGGTGTTTCATGTTATACTTGCAGGGGAGACAGAGTCACCCCATCTATTCCTAACATGAGTTTATTTCATTCTTGTGTGTTTAGAACCTTTTTTTAAAGCTTTTTCAGGTCTTATGTGAATCTATGCCAGACGGTGGGCATCAATTGTATGTGGAGTTTTCCTGTCCTCACTGCTTGCTTCTAAATAATCAGCAGCTAACCAAATAACTGACTTGGTGACTTAATATAAATTATAAGTGCTCAGTCAATACCTCAGGCTTGTTACTAGCTAACTCATATTTTCAGTTAACCCATATTTCTTATCTATGCTTTGCCTTGTAGCTTGATACCTTTTCTTAGTACAGCATGCCCATCTTGTTTCTCCCTGCATCCACTGGTGACTCTCTGACCTTGCCCTTCTTCCTCCCAGCATTCTTAGCTTGGCTTTCCCACCTAACTTTGTCCTGTTCAGCTATTGGCCAGTCAGCTTCTTTATTAAATCAATCACAGTGACAAATCTTCACAGTGTTCTAAAGGATTATTCCACAGCACTAAGGTCTTACATCCAGACCATTGAGCCAGAGATACGCAGTCCCTTTTGGGGAATGTTAGTTTATTTTGAATCTGTGTTTAGTCTCAATCTCATTTTTTTTTTAATATGAAATGACAAGTGTGTGATAACTTAGAAGTTAGTCCTGAATATCTGTCACCATCATGATTAGCTTTTAACATGATTTGCATAACCCTTGATTCCACTCCTAAGAATTTATTCTACAGAAATGCTCCCCTAGGTGCACAAAGATATATGCATACAAAAACACTGCTGTAGGAACACAAATGTTCCCTAAGAGTTGACTGGTAAAATAGTTTAGTCTATGCCTGTACTGCTCTAAGCAATCTACTGTGAATTACAGATCTACTGGGAGATAAATTGTATGGCTTAAGTTTGAACTATCCTCCATATGCTTGTGTTTTGAGAATTTAGCCCCTGGCTTATGGCACTATGTAGAAGGCCTTGGAACCTTCAGGAGGCAGGGCATGGCTGGCAGGAGTAGTTCACTAGAGATGGGACATTGAATTGTATATGCACTCTGGGTTCAGCTTGTATTCTGTGCTTCCTGGTTTGTGCCATGTGAAGTTCTGCCACCTGTTGTCATCATCAAGCAGCCATTCTGCCATGCCTTCTCCACTGTGGTGGACTGAAATCCCTCTGAAACCACAAGCCCAAACAAACCTTTCTTCCTTGTAGTTGTCATTGTCAGGTAGTCTGTCACAAAAGTTAACAACATATAAGTCCTGCAACTTTTCAAGACAGTTTTACTGACAAAAACAAAGACCCAAACAAAAACAACCGATGTATACAACTATCAGCTGAAGTCAACTAGATGGATAGAGGCAGAGTTGATATGCATTCTCATGCAAATTTGTGTCTTATATTTTCCAAGGAATGGTGCCTGGAACAACATATGCTCATGGGCTATGTGAGAGGCTTGCTAAAGCCTAAAACGAGGGAGTTCTACATGTATAGCTAAACAAAGATGCTTAAAATATTTAGCTCATTTTCAGTTCCTATAGCAGAATACCTGAGAATGAGTAATTTATAAAGATTGGGAGATTAATTGGCTCCAGTTCTGGAAGTTGGGGAATTCTAGAACAGGTTGTTGGCATCTGCTTAGCATCTGGTCTTCTTGATGCATTGTAGTATATCGTGGGTTAATAAGGATGGAGGGAGGACAGATAGGCTGAATAGATGTTTATTCAGGGAGAAATAACTTACAACAGAGACAGATGAAAACCAGCAGGTTCCTGGTCCCAAGGATGCCTTCGGATGCTCTCTGTCCCTGTCCAGCAAGAGAGCACTCAGGGCTCCTTCCCCAGACCTAGTTCCCCCACGTAACATCTGCCCCTGTCCCCACCCCCAAAGGGCATGGTCAGTGCCACAGGTGAGGACAGAGTGACTATCTCACTACAGTAGTATGCATGGAAGAGGCCATCACAGGGGAGGCAGTAAGCAATGTACCTCAGGCCTTTTTGCCTTGTGTGTGTGTGTGTGTGTGTGTGTGTGTGTGTGTGTGTGTGTGTGTATGTACATATGTAAGTTCTTGTACCTCCATGTGTAGTGTAGAGGCCACAGGAGGACACTCAGCATCCTTGTGTATTGTGTTCTGCCTTATATCTTTAAGGCAGGGTCTCTTACATTTTTTGTCTAGACTGGTTGGCTAGGAAGCTCCAGCAATCTTTTCATTCCACTATCCCCAGTCAGGCACCAGGGTTTCAGGCCTCTACAGCCATACTCAGCATTTCACACAGGTATTTGGAATCTGAACTCATATCCTTTGATTTGCAGCAAGTGCCCTTATCCTACCCTACCGTTTCTCTAGCTCCAACTCTTCTTATAAAGCTACTAAAGGTGTTCTAAGGGGTTTACCTGCACGATTCTAATCCTAGTTACTTCCTGAAAGACCTTACTTCTAAATCCCACCAACATATGAATTTAGAGATTAAATTTCCAATACATGAACTTTCAGGGCAATACATTCTAGCAGGCAGGCATATTTGTTATAAGAAAAAAACCAATTTTACAGAATAGACTTGTATTTTCAAAAATAAGAATATAGGCCCAAAGGGATATATAAGCATGGGGATTGGTGCCAAAACACTTTTGGAAGGAGTCCTAAGGAATTAATAGTGGATAACTCTGGGGAATCCACCTGGGAGTCTGGTGAGAGACCTGTTTGTTCTACATCTTGGCTGCTGCTTGGTAGTGGTTGGGGTCCTTTTTAGTGTAGTGGTGTGGCTGTAATCTCTTCACATTGGCCTGGGTTTTTGCATTGAGACAGGGTTTCTCTGTGTAGCAACCCTGGCTGTCCTGGAACTAGCTCTGTAGACCAGACTGGCCTCTAACTCACAGAGATCCTCCTGCCTCTACCTCCTGAGTGCTGGGATTAAAGGTATGTGCCACCACTGCCTAGTCTATGTCATTTTTGAAGCACTTGAATGACACTCCTGTTACAATAATGTAGCCCCTCCCTTTTATAACCATTGAATGTTTATTACCCAAACAACCCTTTCTCTAAGAAACCAACCATGTACATGTGTCACTTCTGCATTTGAAAACAAACTCATCACAGAAAGAATATTGGTGCTTTGAGGACCTCTGTTTGCATAGCACATCTCTCTCTCTTTTTTCTTCTTCTTCATTTCCCCCTGAACATTCTTTACTCTATTCTCCCAGCTGAGTCTGTGCACAAGGCAGCTCTCTGTCAGTGCTTTAGAGCTCTTCTCTGGCAGATACATTTACAGGGAGTCATTTCAGTTCACAGACTGGTGATGGAGAAGGCTCAGGGGCCAGTGTGGTGATTATGGTTCTAATTTGCAATTATACAGTGATTTTTTTTTTCACACTGATCATGGAGCCCTGACTTCCCTCCTGTTTGGGTTGGAGAATTAGAAGACTCTGATTTGATTGGAGTAGTATAGGCTGTGATTACAGTGAGAATTTGGCTTATTAAATTGATTTGGGAAGAACTACATATTGGGCAACAAATGTAAATTACTTTCCTCTACTTCTCACTGCTACACAATTGCATATTTACTGTGTGTAGCTGACCCTGGGCAGAAAAGTGCAAATTCCTAATGCCTTTGATATAGACACTGTAGTGGGCTCTAAACTCTTGGAACACATGGACCATTACTGTTGGAGGTGGCATGGAACTGAGACAATATCCCTAAAGTTGGGTTGTTTTGATGTTCTAGGCCTACCTCTTGTGGTTCTTGATTTTGGTTTTGCAATACTGGAGTGAACACAGGGATGTGTATTTGTTAGGCAAGTACTGGACTACTGAGCTGAACCCCCACCCAAAACTATGGCTCTTGATGAAGATTTAAGCAATTTTTATTTAAAGAAATATTTTTGTAATCTTTTATCTTTACAATGAAGAGATTGAGAGACTGAGAAGTGTTTCATTCAGTGTGTAAGAAAGGGAATCTGCCTGGTTGGTGGTGGCGCACACCTTTAATTCCAGTACTCAGGAAGCAGAGGCAGGCAGATCTCTGTGAGTTCTAGCCCAACCTGAGTTCCAGGACAAGACAAACCCTGACTCAAAAAAAAAAAAAAAAAAAAAAAAAAAAAAAAAAAAAAAGGATTTGGGGTTTATTCTTTATTCTTTAGCCCCCTCGCAAAAAGCTAGGCATAATGGTACACTTGTAATTCTAGCACTGGGAAAGTCTAAACAAAGGAGATCCTTAAGGCTTCCTGTTTTAGCCTAATTGGTGAGCTCTAGGTTCACCGAGAGACTGTCTCAAACACTAAAATGGGGAACCATCTTTTCCCCTGTGCTCTGGCACTTAACAACTTTAAAACAAAAATCTCAAAGATGTCTCAAAGGTCCTTCTACACAACGTGCTCAACACTGAGCTTCCAAGCCTCCATCCCAGCTCCCACTCACAGTCTGGTTTTCACCGGGGTTCCTAGATCCATGAATAACTCTGTCGTCCATTCAGTTCTGTGATCCAAAAACCTGGGTATTATTTGTAAAATCTGCTTCTCTTTTCTTCCTGCCAGTGAGTCTGGCTCACGGTCCTGCTCTTTTGACCACTGAGTAGCAATAAAATCCATTCATTTTCTCCTCCTCTTCCTTGAGCTTAGCCAAAGCCACTATTGTACCATAGTCAGCTAACTCAAGTCCTTGACTGGCAGCTGTTAGAGAACCTAGACTCCTCCTTCTCTACCCCAGGCAATCCGGCCCTAAGCAGAGAGCGCTGTAAGCAGGGACAGACAGAGCCAAGTAAGCCTGTTGACAGGCTGACCGCTGACTCCGAATATGATTGACACATTACCAAGCCTCACTGCACTACTCAGAGAGAGTGACACCTGTGTCATAGCCTAAATCATTTATGCCCTGCTTCTCTGCCTTGACCATGCAGCACATGCTAACTAAGGCTTGTGATGTAAGACTTCCCTCGAATAAATCTTAAAAGTAGATAACTTGTTTAGAATTGCAGCAATGAAGCTCTAAGATGTAGAAACTCCCCTCATTGCTGTGGATGTATTAATAAACTGCTGTCCAAAAGACCATCTCTCTCTCTCTCTCTCTCTCTCTCTCTCTCTCTCTCTCTCTCTCTCTCTCTCTCTCTCTCCATCTCCCATACCCCCTCTCACCTAACAGCAACAATACGGGGATCCCTTCTTCAAAGGGACATATAACTGTCTAGCTGATTTAACCATCTCCTTAGGTAGTTAATCAGTACTCAGAATAGAATTTTAAGCTCTTTCAGAATGTTCAAATCTCCACCAAAACTCCTAGCCTCTACCTACAGTAACCCTAAATACTGCTGTTCCCCTACTGTTTCCACTGCTGCCTTCCCTTTCTGCTTCTAAACACCACCGGCAATTCTTACGTCCTGAAATGTGCGCGTGCAGGATGCATAAACACCCACTTGCTCTCTTGGCGTGTGCTCCTCCTTCATAGCTGCGCTCATTAGTACTTTCCCCTGGGAGCCCTGCCTCTTGTACATGCTCAGAGCACCCTATTCTTTTTCTCTTGGCACTTACTACACATTATCTTCCTGCCGTTGTTCATGGTTTTATTAAGATGTCCAAGTCCCAAAGGACAAGGATTTCGTGTTCCTTCTTTTGCATCCACGTTAGCACTTACGTCAGCCTTCAGTAAGTATTTGGGGCCATTTAAATGGTTTCCAAGAGGCTTAATGAGAATTCCACAGGGTATGTATGCATAACGAGCTGTTGAAGAAATCATTAAAAAATTAAAATAAAACAGAATGTATTCTGTATTCTCTTAGAGACTTAGTTTGATAAAGAAAAAAATTATTTTATCTTTTCAGTCTGACTTCAAAAGTTCACAAGAAGCTTTTTATTTCAAAGTACTTCCTATATTTAAACATTATAAAAAAGAAGAGCAACCAACATTTCGTCCATCTTTCCATTGTGTCTGGAGCCTAAGCTCTGAGGGTGGTCATGGCAGCAAATGAAGTGAGAGGCCATTGATATGCAAATGAGGCCATTACGACTGGAGGCCACTCCCCAGAACCCAGTCTCAGCTCTTCTCAAGTCAAAGCCAATTTACATTAGAAAAATTGAATCTCCCAACTTGAAATTATTCTCCAAAGCTAAAATGCATAGAGATTAAACTATTAAAAAATTGAGTTTTCAATAGATATGCTGCTGTTTTGAGAAGGAAAAAGTGGCTGTCCCCCAACACTTAGGCTCTGTTCAGTTTGTGAAATGGTTTTTGGGTTAAAAGTGGCCAATTTTGACCTTTTCCTGGACTATAGAAACATCAAGCCATCAAAGTCAGTGCTGTCAGAGAGACTGTTACTATGCTGATGTTATAGTTACGGGAACTGAGATCCAGAGAAACTCTTGGGTACATTTAATACTTGGAATGCTTTTGTGTTTTAAGGATTTGACTCTTTCTTCAACATAGTCTTGTTTTCCTTTTTTTTTTTTTTGGCACACGTGAATGCATTCATGCATATGTGCGTGCATGTGTGAGTGTGTGTGTGTTCATGTACGCACATGCATGTGGAGACCAGACATCGATGTCAGGAATCATCCTTGATTGTTCTTCTTCCTTATTAACTGAGGCAGGGTTGATCAACCAAACCCAGAGCTTGCCAATATGGCCAGTCTTTTTGACCAGCCTGCTCCGAGGGTTCCCTGTCTTTGACTTCCTGGGCAGGAATTATAGGTAGGTTGCTATGCTCTTGCAAGGCAAATGTTTTAACCAACGGGCGCTCTCCTTAACCCAACATGGTTGAATCCTTCAAATTCAGGGATGTAGAGATTGCTCAGCAGTTAAAAGCACTTTTACTTTGTTAGAGGACTGTGTTTGGTCTCTAACACTCACATGATGGCTTGTAACTATCTGTAACTCCAATCCCAGGGGATCTAGCTCCATCTTCCGGCCTCTGAGGGTAGCAGGCATGTACCTGCTCTACGTACATAAATTCAGGCAAAACACTCATACAAATAAAAATCTTTTAAATCACAAAACATTCTTTTAAAAAATCCTCCAAATCTTTCTGCTCATATTTGGATATGAAGTATTGCCTTTCCCCTTCCCTGAGGCTTGAGTTGTCTAGTTTTATGTCAACCTAGAGCCTTTTTGAGAAGAAGGTGCCTTAACTGAGAAAATGTCCCCACCAGAGTGGCCTGTAGGCCACCTGTGAGGTATTTCCTTGATTGATGACTCATGTGTGGGAGGGTCCAGCTTACTGTGGGAGGGGCTGGCTCTGGGCTTGGTGGTCCTGGGTGGTATAAGAAAGTAAGTTGAGTAAGCCAGGAAACTGCTTTCTTTTGTGGCCTGTGTGTTACTTCCTGTCTCGATTTCCTGCCCCTACTTTCCTGGACTGTAAACTGTAAGGTGAAATAAGCCCTTTCCTTCCCCAGCTTTTTTGCTCATAGAGTTTTATCACAACAATAGAAACATAAGACGTTGGTCTCCAGCTGGTGGTGCTACCAGGAGATGCTGGAAACTTTATGAGGTGGGACACAGGTAGAAGAGGAAGTCACAGAGGGAGAATGGATCCTTGGGGATATATTAACATATATCAGGATATATTATATATCCCTAAGGATCCATTCTCCCTGGCCCCTTCCTGTCAGTGACCTCTGCTTCCATTCCTCAACACATCCTCTCTCTGCCATGAAGCCCTGCCTGAGCACACGGGGCAAAAGAAACTGTGGATTGAACCCTCTGAAACAATGACCCCAAATAAATATTTCCCCTTTAAATTGTAGGCATTCTGTTATGGCAACAGTAAAACTGACCAGGGCAGCCATCATTGCTTTTAATACAGAAACCTGCCTGATCAGCGCTTCCTCATGTCCATACTTTGGCTTCTAAATTTCACAGGAGCTTTGAAATACATTTCTAATCTCACAGAAGAGAGGCAAAGCAAACACCTTCCAGGAAAGTGGGGTGTTTTTCATCTGTCTGGCTGCCTAAATTTAGTTTCACATAAAAATCTTCAAAATGCTGTCAAATCACTCCAATGGCTGGATGCCAGGGTCAGAATTGATGACTTGAGAGGAAAGGGAACAGAGTCTGTGATGATCTTGGGGAAATGGGATGTGGCTGCTGAAGCCCAGAGTTTGGCTGTTTGTAACTTCAGCTCTGGTTGCCATCCCCACGTCCTGTTGCTGATGGATGATGATCCTGAGATTCCCACACCCACCTATCGATATAACCGATACCTGCTTTGGGTCTTCATCAATGAAGGCTTTGGATTAGATGATCCTCTAGTTCTTTGGATTCCTTTCTTTGTTGCAGGAGATTATGGTTAATCTTCATTGTCAACTTGAGTGGAGTTTGGAATCATCTAGGAGATGCACCTCTGGGAGTGTCTATAAGAATATTTTGACAGAAGTTTAACTAGGGAGGGAAGACCTAGCCTAAGTGTCACCTGTGTGTCCACACTAAGTAAAATGGGGAACAGGGGCAGGAAGGCCAGGTGAACAACCACATTCATCTGTCTCTGCTTCTCCATGTGGACTAAATGAGACCAGCCACTGCATGCTCCCACTGGCGTGATGAACTATATCCCTTCAAACTGTGAGCTACTGAAGTTGCCTCGGTTAGGAATTTGGTTACAGCCCCTGTAGGAGGTGTGTAGTAATTAAAACAATAGGTACCACCACTCAGTTAATCTTTGGTCTTTGACCCCCGGTGCCCCTCCCATCTGTAATACTAGCACCTGAAGGGGAGGGGGGATAACTGTACATTAGTTATTAGTTTGAGTTCAGGAAGACAGAATACCTGTGTACACAAGTTATAAAACGTGGGTTTGTTATCTAAATGTAGAGAGAGTGTCATTGCCAGCATGCCTGCCCCCAAGATTCAGGACAGCTGCTCATGGTAGATGGAACCTCTACTGCATATGCTTCATTTAATTAGAAACTGAGGCAACCCCCCAAATTAGCCCATTCTGGGTTTTATACTCTAGGGCAACACCATTTTTCTGGCATTGAAATCTATCTAGTTTGATGGGGGAAGTTGGACACAGCCTCCATCGTCTAGGTCAGTTCTTCTGTGATTGGAGTGTGTTTCATTTCTAGCTCTTTCCACAGTTCATCTTTGTTACAGCAGGTTGTTCCTTCCCGCTGGCTCCATCCCGCCTGCCACCAGTCTGGGCCCACAGCCGCACCAGCCCCAAATAACACTCAGAGACTCTGTATTTGACACAATCCTGTTGGCCAGTTACCATTATTGTTTACGGGCTAGCTCTGTCTTAATTATTAACCCATTTCTACTTATCTAAGTATTTCCACGTGGTCGTCTTATCAGGGAGCCACGGCAGGTATCCTGCTTCTTCCCCGGGCTACATCTCGATTCCTCCCTATTACTTCCTCTTTCCTCCTTGTCTCTTAGCCCCGCCTATCTTGCTATCTCATTGGCCCAATGGTGCTTTATTAACAAGTATGAGAAACATAGTTACAGGATAACATCTCCTATCACATCTTATTTTTTTTTGATATTAAATTGAAAACCAGTCCTCATATGTGCTAGATAAGCATGCTACCATTGAGAAACATGCCCAGACCCACAATTCTTGAGAATTACAAGTGAGGAAAGATAGAAATAAATTGGTTCAAGACTATACCGAGACTTGGGTTACACATTTTTCTTTCTAGGATTCTTGTGATAATTAAATATGATACCATAATGCAAATACTAACACAATGCCTGATATAACAAAATAGTTACTATTAATTTTTAGGTATGTTAGAAAAAAAAGCCATGTAAGATCTTTGCATGAAGATCAGATACTACCTGAGTGTATTTGAGGATGCTTTGTGACAAAGTGCACAATGGGAAATGGTAGTTGGGCAGACTTGTGTCTGAATGATGCCAGAAAGACTTTGTAGGGCAGATTTCTGGTTTTTTTTTTTTTTATGGCCATTATGGCTAAGTAGCTCTCTAATTCAGGTCTGGCTATCCTTGGAATTGGTGAGTGACAATAGTTTGTTCAAAGACATTTCAGGAAAGACCACACCTTATATCAGCAGGTCATTTGGTCTCACTGGGAATTGGTACTCAGCTTTGGGGTACCACTTCTGATTGAGTGGAGAAAGGGCAATGGGAGAAGGTAACAAGCTTCAGGTATGACCAGGAGCTCAGTCCTTTTTATTAATTTTGTGTGTATGAGTGTTTTGTCTGTACAAACACATGTGTGTCTGGTGCCTGCAGAGGCCAGAAGACAGCATTGGATCCCCTGGAACTGGAGTTACAGAGAATTGTGAGCTGCCATATGGGTGCTGGGAATTGAACCTGGGTCCTCTGAAAGAGCACTCAGTGACCTTAGCTGCCATCTCTCCAGCCCTGGAGTCACATTCTTGGCCTTCAATATGTCATTTATAGGCAACATAAATGAAATGCTTATGGTTTTGGAGATCAGAAAATATGAGGTCAAGAGGCCAGTAGATCAGGTATCTGATGCAGGCTTAATCTTTATTTCAAAGATGGCACCTTCTAGATGGGTTCTCACCCAGTAGAAAGGGTGAACAGCTCCCTTTGGTCTCTTTTGTAAAAAAACCTAAAGCCATTTATGAGGTTAGAGCCTCATGGTCTAATCCCCCTCCAAGGCCCTACCAGCTTAGATGTTGAGGTTTCAAATATTGATGGGGTGGGATAAGTCTTCAGATTGTAATGGTTTCTATTTACTCAAGAAGCTATGGAGGAGAATACATTGTCTCATCTTTTTCACTACCTGGAAAACTGGCTCTTCTACCTTCAGAATCATTCAGGAAGCATCCTTGAGCCTATTGCTGTTTCCTCTTCCAATTCTTCCTGCATCCCTCTTCTCAGGTTTGCTGTGATCACAGAGAGCCTACTAAGAACTCATGGCAATCTAATTGTGTGATCCTTCCCTTAATCTGCAACATTCCTTTGCCCTGTGAGATATTGCTTATGGGTTCAAGAGGCTAGAAAGTGGACATATTTGGGGCAGTTACTTAGTCTATTGCATTTGACATGTTCCCTGCTTGGTCATGTCAGTCTGCAGATGACCATGCTGGGGAGGAAGGTACTCTGGGCTGAACACACAGCAGCAGTAAAGGCAGTTATATTCAACTACAAACTCTGGAGTCAGGGATACTTTTGAGGGATTCGTGTCTGGGAGCTGTCTCCCATGGCCAGTGGCAGGATTCTGTTTTCTAGAACAATCTTGCCACATCCCTAGCCCCTCAAGCTGAGCCTCATAGCCTAGGCTGTGTTGGCTCATAAATGTGTCTGGGTGGAACTGTTGCTTCCAGAGAAGGCCAAAATGAGGGACTTGGTCTCTGTGATTTTCTGCTTCTCATTCTCTTTGGAGCAATTGAATGGGAGATGGGCCTCCTAAAAAAGTCAAGAGGCAGGAGCCCTGGGAATATCATGTCAGCTCAGAGAAATAATGAATATTAATCCATTGCAATAACATAATCTATAGTGATAATATTCAATAATTGTTAATTAAAATTTAATTAAACACATAAAATTAAGTGTTATAAATATTTTAATGTAATATTTATTACAATTTAATAATTTATTTGTACTGAATGCTATGTGCTTTTATTATTTTATTAACTAATTCAAGTAACTTTAAAATAGCATGAGAGGATATGTTATAAAATGTAAGCTCCCTTTTCACCTAAATCTTTTAGTTTCCTATTCTCAGAAATGTTGTCGTCGTCTGTATATTGTTCTGGAATTGTTCTTCAGTGTTGTCATTTATTTAATTACTTACCTGTTTATTTATTAGCACCAGGGACAGGTTGATACGGAGCACATCACAGCCCTTGTTTTTTTTTTTTTTTTTTTGGGGGTGGGGAGAGTCTGTCTAGGTGCTGGTGCTGCCCACTTGCTTGATCCTCTGGTTTTAACATTCTGTTTTCTTTTTGAGATTGGGTCTTACTATGTTGCTCAGGCTGGATTTGAAATCCTGGATGAACGTTATCATTCACCTCAGCCTCTTGAGGAGACATTTGCTGCTACCTCTCTCAGCTTTTGTCCTATCGCCTCAGTCTTACCAGACTTTCAGGACTGGGCCATGATGCTAGCAGCTGTGTATGTAGCCCTCTCCTTTTGAAGGCAGCCTTTCACTTTTCAGAGAAGCTTTCAGATAACATGGGTGCTACAAATTAGCACATTATTTTAGGCCATTTCTGGGCCATCATTTTATCCTCCCGTTAGCTATTTACTGCATGCAAATTTTCCACTCAATGCAAATTCCAATCCCTTTATGCAAATCGTCTACTGTAAGTTCCTAAGCTCCAGCACCTGCATCAGACAGAATCAGATGATTCAGGCCTTAGAGTATTAAAGTGCAAACACTTAACTCAAGAAATCTCTTGGGGAACAGTTGAGCATCAGCTAAGGGACAGGAGCTTCTGCAAATAGCCCACTTCCCTTACAGGGTGTGCTGAACCCTGCCGTTTCACTGCCGGTCTTCCCCAGCTACCTGCGAGCCCCTTCCAGGTGGTAATGACTATTTGGAGTAAATATTTTGATGTGAATGAAATGATTAAGTCTCAGCTGGCTCTGCACAGAACTTGAAGGCAATTAGATTTTCTAGTCAGTGCAGGTGAGCATGTCACTGTGCCTGGCTAGGCTCAGCTAGGTGCTTTGGAAACCTTTTTTTCTAAGGTAGACTTCCTGGAAGAGGAAGTGAAGTTGTGGCTTCTTAACCTTGGATACACACTAGAATCACCCTGGAGCTTGAAAAACCATTCAAATTGGTCTTAGTTTTTCAGATGTTGTAGTTTGATCAATGGGGTCTGTAGGATTTAAGAATCGGGTCAGGGGATTTAAAGATATAGAGCAAGGTTGAGGTACATGAGTCTCAGGAGGCTCTGCATGCTATTGACATACCTGTCCTTTAATAGAGTGTTCCAAGCTGGGCACTGGTGGAACATGCCTGTAGTCCCAGCACTTGGGAGGCAGAGGCAGGCAGATCTCTGTGAGTTCGAAGCCAGCCTGGTCTACAGAGCGAGTTCCAGGACAGGTTTCAAAGCCACAGAGAAACCCTGTCTTGAAAAACCAAACATATATATACACATACGTGTGTGTGTGTGTGTGTGTGTGTGTGTGCATCAGGTCCTTCCTTCTGGGAGATAACTAGGGGACAAGACTAAAAAATAACCTAATAGTGGGTTTTCTTTTCATCTTCTTCTCTTTCAATTTTTCATTACATTTTATTCATTCATTCATTTATTATTTATTTCATGTGTGTAGATATGTGCATGAAGCAGTCATAGACTAACTTGAGGGAATCTGTTCTCTGCTTCCACCTAAAGTATCTCGTAGACTAGACTCAGATTGTCAGTGTGACAACAAACAACATCCTATTGATCTTTATATTCTCCTTTTTTGAGGAGGTTCTTATGTAGCCTATGCTGGTCTCAAATACAGCTGAAATGGACTTGAGCTTTGATCTTCCTGCTTCTACCTCCCAAATGCTAAGGTTATAGGCATGCTACACCATGCCTGGTTTCCCCGGTGCTAGAGATTGAACCCAGGGCTTTTTGCATGCTAGACAAGCACTCTGTCAATTGAGCTACACTGTCAGGCCTCAGAGTGAGGTTTAGAAACAGCCTAACTGTCATACAATAAACTTCATGTGTTACCTTGTACAGTGTAATAATCTTGACATACATGCAACTTTGAAACCATCATATTCTAGCTTTCTAGGGCTCCTATGACAAGACAGTAGTTTAAACATTAGAAATGTCTTTCCCCACAGTTCTAGAGGCCAGAAGTCTGGCATTAGGTTATAGTCAGGACTGGATTCTTCTGAGGCTTGCAGACAGCTTTCTATCCCCAATCTTCGTCCTCATCCCTGTGTGTGGTCTGAGTTCTAATCTCCTCTCCTTGTAAGGACACTGGCCGTAATGAATTTAAGCTCACCTCAGTGACCCCATGTTATCTTGTGTGATGGTTTGAATGAAAATGGCCCCTATAAGCTCACAGTGAGTGGCACTATTAGGATGTGTGGCCTTGTTGGAGTAGGTGTGGCCTTGTCAGAGGAAATGTGTCACACTCTCTTCCTGCTGCCTGCTCATCTGGATGTAGAGCTTTCAGCTACCTCTCTAGCACCGTGTCTGCCTATGCTTTACCATGCTTCCTGTCATGACAATAATGGACTGAACCTCGGAACTGTGAGCCAGCCCCAATTAAATATTTCCTTCTAAGAGTTGCTGTGAGTCGGGCAGTGTGGTGGTGCATGCCTTTAATCCCAGCACTTGGGAGGTAGAGGCAGGCAGATCTCTGTGAGTTTGAGGCCAGCCTGGTCTACAGAGCGAGTACCAGGATAGGCTCTAAATCAATACAGAGAAAGCCTGTCTCAAAAACCCACCAACCAACCAAACAAACAAACATAAAAACCAAAACCAACCAAACAAACAACAGTAACAACAACAACAAAAACCCAACCAACCAAACAAAGAGTTGCTGTGGTCGTGGCATTGATTTATCACAGTAGAAGCCCTAAGTCATCTTGGTTCCTTCTTTACATGACATGTCTCCAAACACCGTCAGGCTGCAGTGCTGGAGGCTAGGACTTCAATGTGTGCACAACGGGATGGTAACATAACATAACACTGTCACATCTGAAAGTTTCCTAGTGATCCTTTTTAATTCTGCCTCCCCTCTCCACTGTACCCCATTCCTGAGCAACTGCTGACTTATTTTGTCATAGTAGACGAGTTGGTGTTTTTCATAGAATTGTATACAAATGAAATTACCATCAGGTATTCTTTTCTTGTCTGGCTGTTTTTTTTTTTCTTTTTCTGCTTAGTGCTATTATTTTTAGATTCTTCTGTGCTGTCAGTATCAATATTTTCCCGTAACTTCCTCATATAGCCTCACCAATTGCCTAGGCTGGCCTTGAACTTATGGCCTTTTTGCTTTTCCTCTTGAGCATTAGGATTACAGATCTGTGCCTTCACAATGGGCTCTGTGTTGTTTCTAGTTTTTGGCTCTTGTGAACAAATTGGTTGTAAACTGCCACGTGGGTGTTGGGAATCGAACTCAGGTCCTCTGAAAGAACAAGTGCTTTTACCTGCTGAGCTGCCTCTCTAGCCCCCATACTTTTCAAGTTGTGGGATATATCTCACACATTTTCTCTGAATCCACACTGTAGTGCTGTAAAAGCAATCAATCCGATTTTTAGATGGCGGGTAAGCCATGCTGTGTGGGAAGGAACTAGGACTACTCATTTTCTGATTGTCTCCTGGGGTGGGACTCCAAGTGGTCCCAGTAGATGTTTATTTCCTCCAGTGAATGAGGAGTGAGAGTGTTGCCTATAGTTTCCCAGTAGGTTCAGAAGCCAGGTTACCTCCCTCCATGCTCAGAACTTGTATTAAGCTCTTAGAAAAGGGCATTAGCTTTGTGCCCTCCTTCTGGAATGGGAGGCACAGTGCTGGTTGTTGCCTCTGGTGTGATCAGGTGGCCTGGCTCCTGCTAGTCAAGGAAGTGTTCAGGCGGCACCAATGGGTTGAGCATGGTTAGCAGGGGTCAACCAAAAACAAGGAATCAATAGGCAGTTTCTGACTGGGTGCATTCTGGTTAGAGCATGGTGAGGGTGCTTCATGACTTCAAGCCCCAGAGCAAGGCGTATGACCCAGCCTGAGTTTGTGTCTCTAATTCTGACTCCAAGCTCAGGTCTCTGTCTCTTCATGCCCTTTGATAGAAGGCTTTCTGTGTCCCTAGGGAGGTACAAGCAGGTTACCAGGTTACGGAGTATATATGTGTGCTTGTGTCATACGTGCAGTATATTCTAAACCGTGGAGGTATGTTTCCTCCTCTATTGTATCTTAGGTGTGGGCGTCTGTGGCCATACTAAGCATGAACTATGTAAAAGCATGACTTCGTGTAAGGAAAACCTTACCTGAGGCATAGAACATGGTGTCCTTCTTTCTTGTGCTAACCTAGAGTCCCATCATAGAACACTACATCAGGGTGTCTGTGGACACACACATGGTAGGTAAGGGTTCATACACTTTTGAGTAAAAGCTCTCATCTGTTCGGCCACACCCTCCTGGAAAAAGCATTGGTCTCATTTGATTGACTGAAATTCTGGCTGGAAGTAAAGCATCTCATCTAAGGTCTACCAGGTAGAGCATAGCAAAGACACATTGGGAGCTTCCTGCCTCTAAGCCAGATGGACAGTCAGTCCTAGGACACCACTTACCTTGTCTCTCTGTACATAAAAATCCTGCCTCTCAGGAGACTTTGCTGCTCCTCTGCAGGAAAAGCTGGGTGCCTCCCAATCTCCTGGGCTATACAAGAGGCCCAGAATCACCTGAGGGTCCCCACCAGGTAGACAGGAAGAGCTTTGTGTAATCATGCTTCAATGCAGGAGACCTGCCTGCTAGAGGAAGGGTTCTTAGCATTTCATGGTACTGTTACCAGGAGTGGGGGTGGGGGTGGGGGGTGTGTGTGGGAATGTGAGTGGGAGACATTAACAAGAGCCAGAGGGGATGATGGGTTTGGAACCCAAAATACCAGAGAGTTCTAATGCAGGACTCTGCTTTGTTGTCAATGTGCTGGATGTTAAAGCCAGGGCATTACTTACACATGCCAGGCAAGTAATCTACCGCTGAGTGTATTGTCAGCCTCTCCAGGTTCCTCTTTTGTGTCACCCCATAGATGTCTTTTCACCCTTCTGAGCTTAATGCTCCTTATTTATGAGAGGAATGTTAACAGCAGTAGCTCCTTTTACGTTTGTGAGGACATGGCTGCACATAGTAGGGACTTAATTTTATTTATTTTTTCTCTTCTTTCTCTTTTCTTTGATTTTTTTGGGAGGGGGTGGGCACAGATGACATAGATTGTAATTTTTAGAACATTTGTTATTAAATAGTAAACAGGACACGAAAGACATAATCACAGAGAACCTGAAATGAGGACATTATTGATTTAATTCTTAAATGTTGGGAAGATTAAGCTTCTGAAGGAACCTTTCAATCAAGCATATTGTGCAACTCCAAAACCCACAGCAGTGGGAGAATGTTGCTTGCTGCTCCATTCCACAGCACACATCTGCCTCAGCTGGATTGTTCCTGGGATATTGATGAGTTCTCAGCTGGGCTCACCATGCCCCCAGAGAGCCCTACAGTTCTTTTCTTCTTGCTGCCTTTAGGGTGTGGCATCTGAGATCCTAGTGACAGACCCAATACTCCTTGTTCAGTGGAAGACCTCTGCAGGGATGGTAAAAAATAAAACACCGAATCAAGGAAAGAAGGGAGGGAGGTTTTGGAGACAAGGGTGGCTTTCTACATCACCCAAAATGAGCCTGGTCCCATGCCTTCCAGAGCACAGACACTCATTGTTTACCAAGAGCTGGCATGCTCTGTTGGCGCAGGGAGGGCCTCTCCGTGAGACTAGCTAGTGCTTTAGGCAGCCCAGGTCTCAGGCCAGGGTCACTCCAGGCTACAGTTCTTTGCTCCACTCTGTTTTTGACCCCTCTGCCCTCTACATTCTCCTTTTGCCTCTCCACCCTCCTCCTCCTCCTCCTCCTCCTCCTCCTCCTCCTCCTCCTCCTCCTCCTCCTCCTTCTCCTCCTCCTTCTTTTCAAGACAGTGTTTCTCTGTGGCTTTGGAGGCTGTCCCGGAACTAGCGCTTGTAGACCAGGCTGGTCTCGAACTCACAGAGATCAGCCTGCCTCTGACTCCCAAGTGCTGGGATCGAAGGCATGCACCACCACCACCCAGCTTCCATCCTCTTCTTATCCTGAGCTTTAGCCAGCTACTGGATTGCCATTCTCATTCTGTCCAGCTTTTCTCCACCACAAGGCTCCTATTCTCTGAGCTGGGTACACAAGCCAGGTCTACCTAGGATTCCCCACATCCCTTCTCCTGCTCAAGCCGCAGGCTCCTGAGGGGCCTGGGTGGGGGTGTCAAGTCTTCTCCAGCTAGGGGTGCCAGCTGCTCTTGACATCCTGACTGCAGCAGTTACAGTTTACATGCACTCCTCTTGCCTTTTTGTCCTCTTGTGCTTGAGTGAAAGAAGCTAAGGCCGGAAGGTAAAGGCCACCAACTGTGGTCATCGACTGTTGGACATCCCTGAGCGAGAGTCAGAATACCAGACTGCAAAGCTAGCACAGTTTATGTATAGTTTCAAAATGAGACTATTCCTATTTCTCTTTAATTTTGGGGTGTGTATGTATAGTAGTGTGTGTATACATGTTCGTGTACATTTACGTTTGTGTGCGCGCTGGTGCCCATGGAGGCCCGAGACCCACCTTGATTTTTGAGATAGGGCCCCTCATTGATCTGGATCCTACCTATTGGATTAGGCTGGCTGTCCAGTGAGTCTCAGGAATCTGCTGGCTCCACCTCCCCAGGGGTGGGATTATAAGTATGCAATGCAATGCTGTAGTCAGCATTTTTATGTGGTTTGGGGATTCAGCTCAAGTCCTCATGCTTACATAGCAAGCATTTTACCAACTGAGCTATATCCCCATTCAGAGTATTTCTGTAACCTAATTGGAACATATACCTCCTCTTTTTTTCATGAGTTTTAGGCCAATTTTAGTTGTTGTTTTTCTGGTACATGTAGGTGAAAATATTCTAAATGATACATATAAAGAAAGGGGAGTGAATTTGTTTGTGTTGGTTGAATATTCTCCAAGGGCACATTGTGATTGAAGGCTTGGTCCACAGGCAGCACTGTTGGGAAGAAGTAGTTCGTTTGGCCTTGGGATTCACTAGACTGGATGCTAGGGGGCCATAGGAAGATGCTATGCTTGGGAATTTTAAAGTTCTTGATCTCCCTCACTCTGACCTGCCACTGGGCTCAGTCTTTCCACAGGGGATGTATGTTATCTGAGAAAGATGAATAAATAATTTATTTTTGTATATATGCCCACATTGCCTGGATCCTGTTGTCTGTTCTGTCATATACACCAGTGCCTCATCACTTTCCTTGCCTGTCCACACTAGCCACCCCTGACCACTCAGAGAGGAGTTTAGCAGCTCTTCGAAGACCAAGGGACACAGGACTCATGGCTTTTGTAATCTCATCACATAAAAGGGCATGGGACACATTGCAACAAAGTTCACTCCCTGCTTCATCCCCAGAATAATGTGTCTGTAAATGAATTAGAAGCAGATTTGACATGTATTTTAAATGGAAAGGTCAAAGGCATCATGACTCAGAACATTTCCTCTGTTTCGTCAGGCCTGCCAGCTGTCATAACCTTTAATCCCCAGGAGAGGGTGGAAAAGTATTGATGTTTGTGGGCCATACAGGTGGGAGGTCTACCTCTACTTTTCTCTGAGAACAGGGCATTTTTATAATCACCCTTAATTTACAGATGAAGAAAATAGGGCTTAGAAAATATACTGGGTATGTATTGCTGTGACTACTTACTTCAAGACTTGGTGGATTAAAACAAATAAACAGTATCTCTGTTGTTTCTGAGTACCAGGGATCTGTGGATGGCATAACTGAGAGCTTCTAGGTAGCTCTGTGGTCCCTCTTGAGGTTGTAGTCAAGATATTGGCTTAGGTTGTTGTCATCTGCAGGCTTACCTAGGGATGGACCATTTGATTTCAAGATGGTGCCTACTCAAAGCTATTGGCTTGAAGCTTCAGTTCCTAGCCAGCCATGCAGTGCTTATAGTGGGGCCATGTTGCTAATGAGTTTGGCTCCCACCAGTGCTAATGAATGGTGGGAGACCATGGAGAAACTCTGTGCCTTCTTATGACCCACAGACCATCCATTCTGCTCTATTCTGTTGGCCAACTTTGTTCACTATAAGAGGAATTATGATTAAATTTAAATTTTTATTTCCTTTAGCCCACCCATTTTCCTTCTAAGATTCTATTTTATAGAAATAGATACAAACATGTACAACATACATAATTTTAAGAAGAAATAAAAGTGCTTTTACAATAGGGAAAATTGGAGACAAATCTTGGATTGGTGAAATTGTATGTCATGATAATAGAATGCTAGATAGCCCCCAAATAATGAGGTAGGTATATATGGAAAACTAAGACCACAGGTTGAGTGTGTGTGTGTGTGTGTGACAATTGTTGTTGAATGAAAGCTTGCACATAGTTCTATATATCTAGAAATATGTGGTTACATATAGCTATAGAGATGTATACACATTTAATTCATTTAAATATATATATATTTACTTTAAAAAGATTTATTTATTTATTTATTACGTACACAGTGTTCTGTCTGCATAAATGCCTACAGGTGCCCAGGAGAGGACACTAGATCTCATTATAAATGGTTGTGAGCCACCATGTGGTTGCTGGGAATTGAATCTAGGACCTCTAGAAGAGCAGCCAGTGCTCTTTACCTCTGAGCCATCTCCCTAGACCCCTATGTATTTACTTTCATATAAGGGTAAAACCCAACAAACTGGGGCTGAGGCTATGTCTCAGTGGGTGAAGTATTTGCCATGCAAATGTGAGGACTGGAATTTGGATTCCAAGAACACACACAAAGCCAGACACAGTAGAGCATGTGGGTAACCTCAGCACTCCTGTTCTGAGATGGGAGGCAGAAGCAGGAGAATTCCTGGATGTTCTGGGGCCAGCTAGCCTGGAGTACACAGCAGTGAGCAGAAGAGATCCTGCTAAGACAGGTACAAGGTGAGGACCAATATCCATGTTTGTCCTGGAACCTTCATACATGTGCTGTGGCACACTTATTGTCCCCCAACCCACTCGAGCATACATGCTCACACACCAATCTGTTAAGAGTGATTATATGTGAGATGCAGGACTTTGGGAAGGATGCAGCTACATGGTCCCCATATTATTTCTGTAAGTTCTTTTAATAACTAATAGCACAATAAAATCAACCAGACACATTGTTATTAACTCAGCTACCAGACATGATTTGTATGCTGCCACTTTACCACTAATGTATTTCTCTTCTGCCCGGGGATCCAGGGACTTCTTTTCCCCTCCTCTTTGCACTTAGTTTCATATCTTCCTAGTCTTGTCTAGTCTGAGTTTCTCATTTTTCCCCTTCCCTTTCATGACCTTGGTGTTTTTGAAGATTATAGGCCAGTCATTTTGTAGAATGACCCTCCATGTGGTCCTGTCAGGTGTTCTTTATGATTAGATAGAGATTATTCATTTCTATCAACACCATAGGGTGATGTCATGGCCTTCTTCAGACAGCTTATTATAAGACTGTCTTATAATGTGGGGTGTCAGCGGGTAAATGTGAGGTCAACCAGTCTTCTCTGGTCAACTTACTATTTCTCGTATTTAGGAAATCTTGCTTGCAACAATTATATATGGTGTTGTTTGCCTAGTAGTCATTTTCTATTTCCATTTTTTTTCTTGCATGTTTACTAGATGGCTATTTTTTTTTTCTGTAAAAATAAGCTGTACCTTTCTGCCAATTTATTCAATGAATATTTATTTCTCTATGAAAAATAACCATGCTATAAAAAAGCCTATTCTTTATAACATCAGTGTAAGTAGAATTCCTGATTTTTTCTTTTTTTAGTTATTATTTTCAAAAAGAATGAGTTGATCGTATCTGGTAAAAGCTACAGCCCGATATAAAGGGAGCAGGAGCAGGAGCAGGAGCAGGAGCAGGAGCAGGATTTTCAGGTAGGAGTCTGTTCTTGGGGACAGAACAGACCCCTAGGCTCCTTACAGCATGGAGATTCTTAATTTCATTTCACACACGGTGAAATGGCTTAGGGAACAGAATTTGGTGATTCGAGCTGAGGCCTGCCTTAGGATCGACATCCGGTTCCAAGGTCACGTGTCTTCCAGGAGCCTACTTTAAACACTAGGAGGAGGTGAGCTTGAAGGCTTCTTTCAAGCCTGGATTTCTGCACCTATGAAACCTCCCAGCTGTGCTGAGCTCTTCACTCCATCCCCCTTCTGCTGGCAGACTCAGGCTGGAAACTCGCTGCCCAGAGGGCAGCCTCAGTTGTTTCAGTACCAATCCAGTTCGTCTGAACCTCAGAGATAAGGTTTTCTTTAAAGAGCCTTTCCTCTCCTGCCACCCCGAGCAGAGCTCCGTCCGACTGCGGTTCTTGCCTGCACATGATTTAATTCCTCTTCAGCACAAAGGAATGAGAAATCAATTGTGCGTGTGTATGTGTAAATGTAAATGCTAGTGCAGTGCATGTTCCCTGTGTTGCATGGGGTGGTGGTGGTGGTGGTGGTGGCGGTAGAGGGGAGTAGGTGAAAAGGAGCCAGATAAAGACTCAGCATGGAGAGATGGGCAAGGCAAACGTCATCGATAGCAGCTATTGGCGCCTATCAGACTTGTCAGTACAGTGCCTCTTGGGGGCTAAAGTGCTTGTTGTACAGGCATGACCAGACCCAAGCGGATCCCAGCCCCCCACGTAAAGATCAAGTGTGATGAAGCATGTATGTAGAGGGTGGGGTACAAGAGATCTCTGGGGCTTGTGCCAGGTGGCTAGTCTTGTTGAATTAGCAAATTCCAGGCTCACTGAGAGATTGTGTTTCAATAATAGGGTGGAGGTCAACAGAAGAAAGCATCCAACACCGTGTCTCCATTGTCAGACAATGGAGGACTTGTGAGTTGTGACCTCTCTCTAGTCTGGGCCTGTGCCACCGCATGGCAAAGCAGCATTTGTTTTCTAAGAGGACTAGAATTTTTTCTTCAGTTTAATAGTATTATTTTGAGACATAGTCTTGTTATGTAGCCCAGGTTGGCATAACATTAATAATAATCCTCCTGCCCCAGTCTTGAAAGTGCTGGGATTATAGGTGTGTGTGCCACGAGGCCTGGCTGAAACATTTTTCTTGAAAACATCAAGGTTACATAGTGTTGAATCCATGCTGAATTGGGGCATTGATTTTATGTTTTTGGTTTTGTTTTGTTTTTTTTTTTTGATTTTTATAAAGGTTGAGAAGTGACTGGACCAAGTTGTTAAGCAGACCAATAAATATCCTTATTAAGATAAAATTGTGAATTTTCAGAAAAGTACTGTACACATCCAGACAACTGAAGGGATTGACAGACCCACGGTGTTCTCGAAAGTGCCACAAGATGGCGCCGATGCTGCTTCCCAGTCCTAACTATAGAGAAACTGCCTGTAGCTCTTGAAGTTAGTTAAAAGTTCTCTGCAAGTTTGAAGTGATTACCCAGGGAACATCCTTCTCAAATATTCTTGGATTTTGGCTGCCAGAGAGTTCCTCACAATGAGGCCTTTTGAAACAAGCCCTGCCCTTTTGGTCACATTTGCCAAAGGCTGTGTCATCCTAAGAGAAGAGATGGCTGGCTGGTCAAAGAACAAACTGTTTTTGAAATGCAGGACTCTTAGTTGTTCTCTCTAGCACAAGCCTGACTTAAGAGGGTTTCTGCATCCCGGCTCCTGTGCCTTCTTCCAGGGGTCTAACTGGTCCCTCAGTAACACTGAACCAGACTCCACTTGGGTGAGGCTTGGCCTGAAGGCAGCATGGAGGCTAGTATTTCGATAGTATGGCCCAGACATGAGTGCATGCATGCATAAATCTATCTCCATTTCAAATGCATTGAGCACTTGCAATATTCCAGGTAGTATTCTAGGAGCTAGAAATAGAGCAAAGCTGATAGCCAGACATCTGGACTTGCACGTCTTTCTGGCCCCTGCCCTTTCCCACCTGGAATCTTGCCTGCGGTAGGGATTCTTTTCCTTTCAACTCTACCTTTGGTCTTTATGCTTGAATGGAGTCTCACAGTTATTTGAACTGTAGCTTTCATGTGGCATCTGGGAACATCCTCAGGAACCCTGTCTGCCTCTGGATATTTCCTCTGGTAGGCAAACAAGCTGATCCAAGTCGGGGTGACTAACCAACCCTGCTTGACTGGACCCGAGAGTGGGGATATTCCTAGGTGGCAGAAACCTTAGAAACAAGGACCAATGGCTTCCCAAGATGGAGGCTTTCAGCAATACAGTCTGGCAAAACTGGGCAAACAGAGATGAGCTGGTCACCATGACGGGTTGTCCCTTACATCCTTCACAGGCCTGGCCTCCTTGTTCTTTTGTTTCTCAGTGTTGCTGAGGTCTGTGTTCCACAGGCACTCCCAGCAGCCCTTGCTTGTCCTATGCTGGCTGAATTTGAGGCTGACTAGTGGGGAGGCCCAGTGTGGGAAGACACCGCTTAGCACAGAGTTCACCTTGGACAGGAGCAGCGGTACTTCTCAGCCTCAGCTGCTTTTATTGTAAAATAGGCATAATTATCACTGCCTCACATTTGTTGAGAGGATCAAAGGGATCACGCATACAAAGTGTCAGGTATGAACTCACATACGTGAGAGCAGCCAGATGTCGATGCTACATTAAATAACAACAAAAAGCGTGCAGGCTAAAACAGCACGAGGAATTTGGAGCTGCAGAACCCAGGGCAGGTTACTGGCATGGAAGTGTAGGATGGTATGGGTGTGGGTGGGGGCAGGACTCTGTGGCCTTTTCAGCTCCCTCAGGCATGATAGATTTTACTCTGATGGCCGTAGACAGTCACTGAGGGATTTAATGACTCCATCAGTTTGGGCTTTTGAAAGACCTACCCCTCATCACTAGCTGCTTTGTGTATGTAATGCTGGTCACACAGTAGCTACTTAAAAATATTCCTTTGTTGATGTAGTTCATCAGTTGGTAGAGTGCTTATATGGCATGTGCAAAGCCCTGTGTTTCATCCAGTGCCACATAAGCCAGGTGTGGTGGCACATGCCTATAATCCTAGCATAGTCGGAAGGATGTGAGGGAGTGCATGTGATCAGGATTCATTGCATACCTGTATGGAATTGTCAAATAATAAATAAAAATATTACTAAAATAGATGCTCTCTCTTTCCTTGCATTTCCTGCCTTCAGCCTCCTCAATTTCCTTCAGCTACCTTTTTTAGCAAGCCTTTATTAGCATCTAAACCAGGGCTGAAGACTTTGACAGGGGGTCAAGGCTTTCAGGGTTTGCATCTCTAATATATTCAGTTCTGGGGCAGTCAGGGAAGATCCTGGTTGGGCTGTAGTACATTGGGTCTCAGGTTGCTAGCCACCTAGACCATAGTCACAGAACCAGGAGAGGCTGAGTGATTTGGCCCAGAACTAGCCTCCTGGATTTCCTGAGTGGCTCTTTCTCTATGTCGGGTCAGCTCTGCGCATCTCCATTCTCTGTATTTCCATGTCCCTGACATCAGGTGCATTCAAGTGCTGAGAACTACAGACTTCGACTTCTTTTATTTCCATCTAATGTAGGACTTGCTGCCCATGCCCTGTCCTTGCAAAGACCCATCCTATCTTCCCTTAGGACTGCCAGTCTTTTGGCAAGGGTGTGTGTATGTGTGCTTTTGGTTGGGAGAAAGATTGGAGAAGTCAGGGAGGGTACTACAGTACTTGTTAGAGCAAAAATCAAGTTTGTACCAGGGCAATGGAAGGGGTTTTAGTGTAACCATGGTATATGGAATGCAACCTCTGAGGTCAGCCCACCAGATGTGAGTCACAGGGGAAAGGGTTCTACCCAGGTTTCCCTACAGGTCATTTCTTGGTTACCTAGAAATCCCTTGTTTGGGGTTGAGGAATGTTGTGGCTGGCTGTTAAAAGTGAGGGTCGGTGACTAGCTCAGGCGACAGCGGGGAGTTCTGTGTATTGTTTCATTGGTTCCCAGCATTTTTTCCTTGGAGGTGTTGCTGGAGTGATAACTGATGATGCCAAAATCCTTCCACCTAATTCACCTGCAAGGAATCCCAAATTCAGTACCTTTGTCTTTTGAGCTTAAGAAAAGGGTTGTGGGCTTGGCAGAGAGGAGTTGTGCCACAATTGTGGGACTACAGGGTGATGTGGCAGCCAAGTGTGGCCCCTGGGATGGACAGCAGGGGTCAGTGTCACTTTGAGATTAGGGATGAGGCCCAAAGGAAGTGCTACTCAGGGTCCACCCAGGGGACATAGGGGAGGTAGGGTGGCCGGTGTTGAAGGAAAGAGAATGACTACACAATAGACACAGGCTTATTCTTTCCATAGAGTCCCCGTGTGCTAACTGTACCCATTCCTACCAGGAGCCTTTGGCTTATGTGGGCTGCATCCACACAGACCTGCTGTGTTTATATCTTTTAACCCATAGCTTTGCCCTTTGGCACACCGGGCTTACATATCACTGGGGGAGCAGAAATCAGTGTGGGCCCCTCTAATTACATGGTGAGAATAGTTAACCTCTGAAAGATTCCAATTTTCTGACCCTTAAAGTCTTTAAAATTTTTTTTTAGATAACAATATTCCTGTATGTTTGCTTCAAGGATTAAACTAGACAAATACCACAATGTGTCTGGCTCAATCTTTGTCTTAGACTAAGTCTCCAGATTCTAGACTCCCTAAGCTCACAACTCCCAGGTTGAGCCCAAGGTCACCCTTGGAATTACTTGCAGAGCCCCTGGTTGTCTTTCTGCTCTGCCCTGAACAGTACTGCAAACTTTCTGTCTCCAAATTCACAGGTGATGGTGAATGTTTCAGTGTTAGTAACAGATGGGAATAGGCCTCATCTGTGGGAAATTCACACTGGCAATTGAATCCCAATGCTGCGGTCAAGTTGAAGATGTTTGGGTCATTGTGTTCCATCCTTGTGCATGGATTAATGATGCTGTGGCAGTTTGAATGTAATTGACCCCCATACTCATAGAAGGTGGCACTATTAGTTAGAGTGGGTATGGCCTTGCTGGAAGGAGTGTGTCACTGTGGGGGCACACGTTGAGGGTTCCTATGATCAAGACACTGCCTGGTGTTTCAGTTAACTTCCTGTTGCCTGCAAGATATAGAACTCCCAGCTACTACTCCAGCACCACATCTGTCTGCATGCCACTATACTCCCTGTCATGATGATCACGGACTGAACCTCTGAAACTGTAAGTGAGCCACCCCAATTAAATGTTTTCCTTATAAGAGTTTCATGGTGACTCTTCACAGCAATAGAAAACCCTAACTAAGACAGATGCTATCAGAAGGTC